>VXBC01024469.1:1437350-1608517 GCA_013399945.1 Ploceus nigricollis
AGCAGATGCTGAGGGTGTGCCATTTTGCTTACCTTCATTTGGGCAGTGCCCCTGGCTTTGGAGGGCATTTCCTCCAAATGAATGGGCACATTCTGCTGAAGCATCTCTACATCCTTTTGTAAACAGACTTCTTTTCTAAGTCCTGCTTAAACAGAAAAGTGGGAAGGCTTACTTCATGGCACATCTTAAATGACATTGGGCATATGCCATTCCTCTTTTCTGCTGTCAGGTAGCTCTGCTCTGGGGCAGGCCTGAGCCTCATGAGAGCACAGTAGTGTCAGGGTGACAGGTTAACACCAACCTGTGGCTAAATCCACACCCCTGACCCTTCCAGCCTGACCCTTCCAGCCTGGAGAGCAAGCCATTGCTGGTACTGATATTCTGACCCGCCTTGGCAAGTGGATGCTGTTGGATGCTGCCTAATCCTGTTTGTCCTAGCTGGGTTAGGTAACAGCTCTGCTGGAAAGGGGATGGGTGGACACTGTGCTGAGCACAGCTCAGCTGCAGACTCTGGCACTGAGGGAGGCAGCAGCACACAGGCTGCATGGACAAGAGCTCGAAGGAGGTTATTATACCCCCAATCCCCCCCAGCCTTCTTAAGGCTCTGCTGGGAGTCCCAGGGCTGATTTGGACCCCCTTTAGGGAAAAGTCCTTTGATTTGTCACTATGGTGAAGGTAAAACTTAACTACAGGATCATAATCCATGATCATAGTTCTTGATGTTTTCCATTTTCAAAGAAATCTCATTTCAACCAGTTCAATTACTAATCCTATTTAATGATCATTATGAATTGATGTATCTAAAAATCTTTGTCTTTTGAGAGAAAATAAAATTTGATACTTGTCCATTTACAGATGAGGGGCTAGAGGCTCCCACATATGTTCTAATATTTTGTGGATTTTATTCAGAACCTAGCCCTTAAATTTATCAGAAATATATTCTGAAATTGAAATTATAAAATGAATGAGGTTTTCTTTTATTTTCAAAAATACCCTTCAGAGTGTCATATAATTCTTTAAAATGGCAGAAGATTGTTTCTCAATCAGTTTTGTTTAGCTTATAAATAAAAAATGTTTCATCACAATTTCAGTGTTGCATTTCAAAACAAATATAATTTTTTATTCTCTGAATAATTATAGTTAGAAAGCAAACCCTCTTTCTTACCTATACATGTCAAAATGTGACTTAATTCTCAGCTTCTTAACTCCTTCCTGTGCTGCTCCTTGAGATATCTATAGGGAAATAGCAATATGATTTGAACCTGTGACCAAAATTTAGTTAACAGTTCTGTAACTGGACAGTTCAGTTTGTTGGTAGTCCAGTACTGACAGATTATTTTGAATGCACTGCATAAAGAAGTCCCACAAAAACCTCTCCCAAGCTGAACCCAAACTAATTTACACAACTTGTGCCAAGTAAAAACTATGAAATTGTCATCTAAGACAAAGGGTTACATATTGTGTTGTGCTTTCATACTCTAACTCAATTCCCTTCACAGCTTTATTCCTGTGCCCCCATTGTGTCTTGATGCTTGACACAAATGCCAGATTTCAGCCTTATGTGGAACTTCTCTGATTTGCACTGAGTGCTATCATAGCCTTAATTCTCTTTTGATGTGTCTTCTCACTCTTAAGATCGCAGTGAGACAACAATAGTTGCCAGCTGACAACTTACAAGTACATGAAGACACGCTGCCAAAAGTAAAAATATGCATACTGAAAATGTGAATTTTGAGGCTGAAGTCATTTTTTCCTCTCTTCCTGCAACTAAAGAAGCAACTTAGAAACCTTGAAGATACCTAATTCAATTTGGAAACCTTGAAGATAGCTAATTCTACATATTTTAATCATGCCATTCTATTGTTGTTACTTTACTTTTTCTCTATTGTTCCCTTTTAATATTCATTTTTGTGTGAATTTTAATTGTAAAATCATAGTAAGGGATCTCTCTTCTGCGTGTATAATCATAGAAGGGAGAAGTCTCTCTTTGAAATCCTGACTGTGATAAGACAATAAACAGTCATTAACATAAGCTCAAATTCTCAGTACCTATTATTCTTCCAAGAATTATGGGGTGAAATCTTGTACTAATTTGGATATATTCTTAGGCTGTAACATCCCTAACGAGTGAATAACCACAGGAATCAAACAAAATCTCTATTCCATGAGCAGCTCCATGGCAGGAGGTTATTCACATTTCCTGTTTCAGAGTGTTATTTTAAACACACACAGGTGTTCTGATTTTAGTTACTTTATCTATAAGCTATACCAACAACTTAAAGTCATGTGTAGTACAGGTACCCATGTACCTGTACTTGAGGTATGTTTAAAATAGTTTCTGAGAGGTGTCTAGCATCATCCATGTGTTAACAGAGCTGTGTTCAGGTAGATATTCTGTATGTAAGGTCAGGAGTGACATCTCCATACACACCTCTTTCTGGTTTGGATCTCATTTTCAGTTTTGCTATTCCACAAAATGAAATTGTCATAATTTAATTTGATTTGTACCGAGATAACAGAGATTAAAACACCCCATGTACTCAGTACTGAGGAAAATTACTTCTCAGCCATAGGTCTGCTCCTTTTCAGCCAGAGGGCTGAACCCATGTAAATTCCAATTTTTTGCATATTTGTCCCCAAAACATAAACTAATAGTTACTAATAAAACCCTATGACCAACTAGCAAAGAACCAATTTCCCATACAGAGTCTGAGTCCCAAGATAGTCTGAAAAACTGGTAGGAAATGAAGTTCCACTGATTCAGTCTTACCTATTTTTAACAGAATTATGTTGGTGTCTTCCTTACTGCTTTGTTTCTTCAATCTTCAGAATAAAGAATTCTGTAGCCTCATTTTTGTGAGAGGAAATTGGTGACACCAGGATTCACTCAGCCAAGGAAAGAAAAAAATAATTAGCTGGCAGTTTTGTGACTGCCTGAAGTTGAATTTAATGAACTGCAGCAAAAGCTTTCTGCAACATTAGAGCAGCAGCTGGAGCTAAATCCTATATTTCTGTCTTAAATGGCCTTCACTTACAAGTTGATGAGCAAAACATTAGTGGCAGTCATTTGTTCAGTTTTACAGAAATATAAAAGGAAGGTTTGCAGCACAAGTGAGAAGTTAATTATCAATCTCAAACTGACTCTCCAATCCTATTGTAGAACTGCAGTGCTGAAGAAGCCAGGACAGAAGTCTAATGGCCTCAAGACTGCAAATGGGCTCCTTCAGAAAGGCAAAACATTATTTACATTGAAAATTGCCATACTCCATCTCTGTAACTGCATTCACTTTGAAATGAAGTGGTACTGCAGGTGACAAGACTTTCATCTGCACCTTAGATCAATGAAATGGCAGTACAGTATGTTTCTCCAGAATACTTCATGGGTCTCATCACAGTGCTGTGCCATGACATATTAAAAATTGTCTTTATGTTTAACAAATTCTTATGGACTATGAAGCTGTCTGCTATTATTTAAGGATTTATACACCAATAATAACACTACAGAGATTATAAGAAAATAATATAAGTGATAATAACATTTATTATTACTTGATTTACATTGTTTAAAGCTTTTTATGTTCTATTTAATCAGTTGTCAATTAACATGCAAAACATCCTGGGCAGTGTCTGCTTAACTGTACTGAATTACGTGTATAACAAGAAACCACACATGCAACAGGATTGGGAGGGTTGCTGGTTTGCTGGTTTGTNGGTTTTTTTGGTTTGTGGGTTTGTTTTTTTTTTTTTTTTTTTTTTTTGTAGTAAGGTCACAGGACAATTAAACAAAAGTACATTAAATTGCTTTTAAAGAGGGAAAAAATATAATTTTAAAGAATTCTCTAAATCACTGCATTCAAATTTCTTTTCAAAAAAACCTCCCAAATCTACCATTTACCATACAATTCCTAAGAACAAGGAAGTTCATTGTGGCCTCAGTTTCTCTGTGGAGAGTTTGCACAATCAACTGCTTGTGCATGTCTTCAAATTCTCAGAGCCTTTTTCCTTTTTTGTTTTTTTCTTTTTTTTTTTTTTTGGTTGGTTGGTTGGTTTGGGTTTTTTGTTTGTTTGTTTATGGGGGGTTTTTGGTTGGTTTAATTTCGGGGTTCTCGTTGTTTTGCAGGTGCTTTTTTTGTTTTGAGTGCGGCTTTTTTGGGTGGGGGAGGGAAGAGAATCTTTCCCGTTGTTCTTTTTGTCAACATTGTACATATTTGACTGTCAGACACATGTATCTACATCCATGTGTTTTTATTCTACATCCATGTGGATTTTTTATTATTATTTATTCTGGAAGTCTTTTAACCCAGGTGAACTTGTTGCTAAGAACATCAACAGAGGAGAACAAGTCAGAATAGCAGGAAGGGTACCACATGTCTACATTTAATTTGCCTTTGTACACTAGAACCATAGTTTTATAAAGGTTGCAGTAAGAAGCAGCTGTTCTGTGCAGAACAGTGTTTAAGACTCTAACATGATGATAGCAGACCTGGAGCTGGAGTGAACTGGTTTAGAGATAGCAAAGAAATAGTGTCTAACATACACAAAAGACACCATATGTAGTAAATTGGATGTAATAGGGAACAACAGACCAATGCAGACAGAGCAAAGGTGTAAAAGGTTTTTGGCAGACACACAAAAATGGCCCCAAATTGATCCTAGGGTGAGGATTAACACAAAAATCATATTCCTCACACTGAAACACTCCAGAGGATGGCAATTCACTAATACCCCACCACTGCCACCAGTATGAAACCCACCAATCTCAGCCCCCAGAGGAGCAGTGGAGACATCCCTAACACTGGGAAGTAGGCACTAGGAGGTGTGTGTAAAAACATTTTAACTGCATTAACCTTCTTTTTTAAACAGTTAGATCTGGAGTAGTAGTGGTTAGAGTGCTTCACTTCCAGTTATGCTAATAATTTTTTAGCTTTACATTTTGTATGCTTTATCTATATAAGCAAGCAAGATTTTGAGTCTAACAACTCCATAGCAGCAGAGAGAATTCTGGGGCAGATTGATGAGAAAAAAGGATAGATGACTTTTTGAGTTATATGAATAGAGATACATTAATCTTCTCTTGGTACATCAAGTTCTGAAAAGGAAAGAGAAAACCTTGAAAGCTAGATACAATCTGGCTTCAAATCACTAGAAAAATGTGTAGAAATGAAAGAAAAGGTTGTCATTACCTTGGAGGCATTTCTTGTTATTTTTAATTAAAAAATTCAAGCTAGTTTTGTAGGATAGTTTAATTTAGAACAGAAGCAAAAATCCTAAATTTACTAAAACTGCACTATGTGCAAAGCAATGTGATTAAAGAAAATAATCAACAATTATTATACAAAATATTTAAGTATTTATGAGCATGAATAAAACTTTTATCTGAACCATAATGTCAGAAGTTGTATCATACATTGACTTTCTAATTTAAAAAAGCCTGACAGTCCTTTGGTAAAAAGCCTTCCCTTTTCAGTTATAGGCCCATATCTTCATCTATAAGCATGATGCAAGTTTTCTGTAGACTTTGTTGATGTCATTGCACCTGGATGTCTTCTTTAGCAAAACAAATACCTATTTCATAAACTTTCAATAGCAAACAGAGTCAGGTTTCTGTTTCTTCTCCACAGAAAATCACTATATTGCTGCAAGATGAAATAGCTCAACTACCAGGTTTGGCTCCACCACCTATAACCAGAGCCTGCATGACTTCCCAAAACCCTCTTTAACATGGGATTCTCATGAACTGGACTCCCAGGCAAAGTACCTCGAGGTAAAATTATGTCTGTAGCCATAAAACAGGTCCAATCAGTTTTGACTCCCAAAAGTTCCCCTATGGTTTAATGAGAACAGGGCCAAGGCACAAGGCTTGAGCACCACGTTCTGTGTATGTGTACGGTGATATGAAGCATAACTGTGTGAGCCTATGGAAAACAAACCACAGCCACAGCAGTGGAACAATTATAAGTAATTTTGTTGTTAAGAAAGGGTAAAAAAAAATAGGGAAAAGAAGCAAAGCTTATTTGCATAGCAGAGGGCCAGAGCAGCAACACAGCTCTTCTGGAAGCATGTAATAGCAAATGATTCAAAGGATAAAAAAAAGTCAGCTTCACTGAAGTGTGTATAAAAATAACTCACTGGTCAGCCTGACTCACCAAACTAGATGAGACATTTAGGTAAACTTATAAACTTTACAAAACTTCCTAGCACTAAACTCCTTAATTATTGCAATTTCTTCTGTTTCATAAATAAAAGCTGAAAAAAAATAGTGTCTGGGTACATGGCAAAACAACAGAAATTACAAAAGCAATGACAGGTTGTGAGGACCTTAAATGACACAGGACATCAATTAACAGACAACATGTGAAATGAAGCAATACAAAATAATATTTTTCACAGTATCTGCTTTGATCTTACAGCTTGCACTAGAAATAGCAGTTCCAGTGAGTACTGGGCTATGAAGAGCAGAGAGCTGCAACAGCATTATGAGATTGTGCAGCAGCAGCAAGAACAGCCAGCCAGTCAGAGAGAGCTCCCATATTTGCATATTTTTCCTGTCCAACGCTAGCAAATGTTCAAGAAACAATAAAAACCAGAAAGAAATCAGAGTATTCACAGAATATGGGCAAACAGGTGTGAAAACCCACAAGCATCTCCTCCCAGAGGCAATACCAGAGAATTTCAGATTCATTACAATGCAGAGTCCACCAAGAATGCTATGGTATCTTGACAGCAGTCTAATTTGGAGGCAATAAATGAAGTATTTATTTCAACTACAAGGGGAGAAATAGAAAAATATCAAGGTCACAGAGGATCTGAAATGTCTGATTTCATATCATGAATTGCAATTCTTAAAAGATTTAAAATTTTAAAAATAAATGAAACATGCCTCCTTGGAATATACGTACAGTAACATAATGCTGTAAATATCTTTTTTCTGCTCACTTTTACAGAAAAGTTACCCTTGCTACATACAACACACGTTTGCACACCACCTTATAAGTGAAGTGGCCGTGGCCTGAATGCCAAGGATGGCTCACCCTGCAAGATCTGGGAATTTCCCAGGCAGTGCACAGATGGAGGCATCACCTCTCTGGGCACTGAGGGGTGTTTTGGTGCTGGTTAAAGGAGAGGCAAAGGAGAAGTGCAGCTCTGTTATGGCCAGACGTGCCATGTTAGCTGCTCTCAGTTCTGGAGAAGACACTAGTCCATGGGCCATCTTTAGTGCAGATGTATCCACAAGGGCTCCAGAGGATGTTGTTAATGACTTAACTACTCAGGGAAGTGCACCTATGCTTCCAGGTGCCACTGTGGTACTTGAGATGCTGCAAAACAGAGAGAGTCTGTTAATATTTTTGAAGAACTTCATATATATATTCTATAGAACTGTTTGAGTTTTTGAAAATAACATGTTTATACTTCTGTGTGCTTTTTCAAGTACATACTGTATGGAATTGCTTAGTTTCCTTTTAACCAGTCCAGTAAAACCAGGTGCCCCCAACTATTTTACTGCTGTGAAGGTAATAACACCAGTTATTAAAATCTCATTGTGTAGACTCCCAATGTTCTTGCCTTAGAAAAAGAAAAAGACTCAACAGTTTCAAACATTTTTCCCCCTTCCATTAAAAGCCCCCTGTAGTCTGAGGTAAAAGCAATTTAATAAAGCCTCCTTCTGATGTTTACAGCTTTAAAAAGAAGAAAGGATTAACTTCGGAAAAGTTTAAAAGAACACTAAAACAAATTGGGGGCATGTTTTCCTGTCACTTTTGTGATGTCCTCTAAACACTTTCACATGTCATCAGATCAATTAGCCAAATGGAGACCTATCAGTGAAAAAACTGAGCCAGAATGACTTCATTTTTTAGCAGGAATAGCACCTTTTCAAACAATACCATCCAACTTTCATTTCTTTGAATCAAAGAGGGACTTCAAACATGTTAGATTATCAGCAAAGAACCATAACTGATGAAAAAAAGTGATGGACCAACAAAAAAAAAGATTAATCAAACAGAGGTGCAAATGAAAGCAGTGAATCTTTGGCAGATTTTTTAATTACAAACATTAGTCTTTGCATGTCAAAACACGAATGACGAACAACTTCACAACATTTTTCAAGTGCTAATTATCAAAAACTTCAGACTCCTGAAAAGTTTACTGATAGTTTAAAACTGATCTGCTTGTATTTATGTAACGTTATGTGTGTATATATATATATATATGTGTGTGTGTGTGCGTGTTTGTGTGTGTTAAGCTTTTTGTGTGTCAACTGGAACTACCAGTGTGTTACATTGTCACAAGACCAGGGAGGAAGAACAAAGTGTTGCATCAGAAACTTTTCTACAAATATAAAGTGGTTTTAGTTTGTGTATGTCCCACATGCATTGTTGGGGGCCTAGCTCTGGAAGCCATACTAATAATACCATTAATAAATTATAATAAATAAAGAATACCATTAATGACAAATGGATATAGGAGCAACTGCACACAGGGTACTGCCTATCTGAGCAAGGTACCAGTGAGCCAAGACATACTTTTAAGCCCAAGATATAAGATCATTTTTGAATGTGTAAAGCCTGAACTTGGATATGTGGATGACAATACATTTTCAAAGGCTTCCCCTTTGAGGTCCTGACTGTAACAACCACATTTTCACTCTTGAAAAAAAGCAGAGGGAATACAACACCTAGGAGCCCCCAGGAAGTACTCAGGTGTCCAGTGCTCTGCCTTGCATTTCTGAGGGGCTGAAAAAAGTAATGACACCTGCTGGATAAGTATTTGTTGAAGTGAAAGACAATTATTAATTTTTAAGCTTAATGTTATCCATTATGAGCTGTGCTTGTGTTTATAATTATTTTCCTCTTATCTTAAAAATCAAATAACATCTCCCTCAGAAATTAAAATACATTCACTACCAAGAAAAGTAAGATCTCTTTTTACTATCAATGCAAAGCACAGTTCAACTCAGAGTGAAACCTCCCAAGAACTAAGGTGAACACGTTCAAACGCATTACCGAGTTAAAATGAAGAAGAAGGAGACACCTCCCTTGGAACAAGTGGTGTCCTGGGAAGGTGAATTTCTAAGTCTAGGCCAGTTAAACCTGCCCTTTACCAGAGGTTAGACCTAGGAAAGTTAATGGTGGGCCTGCAACAGAGACCAATATACAGAAGAATAACTTTGATATCTTGTTTATAAAACCAGGTTCTGCCCTATTTTTACATTTGGAGTCTACAATTATTAACACTATTAACAAAACCAGAGGTTTTGTTACTCTTTCTTCATGCTAGTGCGCCTACAATGCAACAGCTACTTCCAATTCACTCCTCAGTAACAGGTGGGTATGAGAGCTCCTGCACTGAACACACGAATAATGAACAAGGAATACTTTTTGGATGAGAACTACACAACTGAAGTGTCTCTCCTGCCCTCTGCTTCTTTCTGTGTTGATGTTATTCCTACTTTATTATTGTCCTTTCAAAGATTTTCTTTGGAGAGAACACTGGAATTAAATTACTTCTCTACTTTTGGCTGACTGCAAAACTGCTGTCAAGTAACCAGTATCACCAATCTCCCTCACAAACTACAGTAAATAGCTTTCAATATAAACTTTGCCCAGCTGATTTTGCCTAGCAGCACTGATGCTGAAATGCGCACTGGACTTACATAGGAGGAGAGAAGAGTATTTGGCAACTGGTAATAAAATGAAGAGACAAAGCTCATGAGATTCTAGCCAGTGAGAGCTTATATGTTTTAAGAATGAAAAAAGATAGAAATGAGAATGGAAATGAGCACATGGGTAATGTCAGCATTTCATATTTGGTTATTGGAGGGCCTCATTACCTGAAAAATATTAAGTCTTTTATTGTGAAAACATCTTGGCTGGGTCTGAAAAATCTTATCTCTGTATCCATCACAATATTTAGGTGATGAATATTTTGGATATGACAAAATTACTTTTTTTTTTTCTGGCAAAAGACCCACCTAGTCTAACCTACCCTTCCCACCTAGACACAGTACCTGAGTTCCTGCAACCCATCAGAATTCGTAAGCTTCAGCACCAATGGCAAGCTATGGGTCTGGCAAGAGCAGGATAGTGCCTTTGCTGGAGCCCTGGGGAGCTCTTCACTTACTGACACAGGAACTCTCTCTGCTGCTGTGACATGGCAATCCTGCACTGGTAACTGTGGCAGGCAAGATGCAGAGATAAATAAAATAAAATAAAATAAAATAAAATAAAATAAAATAAAATAAAATAAAATAAATGAAATGAAATGAAATGAAATGAAATGAAATGAAATGAAATGAAGTCATTGGGTAGGGAGAAGGGAGGAGATATCAGCTAGCTCTTTCCCTGTGAGAACACTGCCTTTTGGAAAATCAAACAGGATGCAACATTCGGCAGATCCGGTAAGTTTTAAAGTGTTGTGAGTTTTCCCCCGCGCCGGTGCCGCCCGGCAGAGCGCCCCCAGCGCGGTCCCCGCCGTCCCTGCAGCAGGCGGGAGCGGCCAGCAGGCGGCGCTGCGCGGCTCGCCATTCCTGCCGGGAACAGCGATGCTGTCACGGGCTGGAGATGCGCGTCCTGAAAATCCTCCCAAGGCGCTGTCTGTGTAGCAGACGCAGAAATAAAATCAAGGCAATGTGGAGATTTTAAAGACCCGGATTACTGCACTGGGAAGGTCCCATCAGAGACCAAAATTTCCTTTTTCTATTCCTGCTCTCATTTGCATGTCTTTGTATACAGCATTGCACTATCCACTACAGTACCTCTGGCACATGCCTGCTCTGCCAAGGTTTTCCCTGGCTTTAGCTGTCACCGCTGCCACTGCCTCAGCCCTTTGTGCTGCTTTTTTCTGATTTAGCACTCCTAGAAACATGGACATGCAAAACTGCAGGATATCGATCTCCCATCTGATATCGGATACAGATAAAAATTCAGGGCTGAACAAAGGGGACTAATGACCTCGTTCAAATTCTTATTCATGCAGCCCCGTGTCTCTCTCACTGCCAGCATCTGCAGCTGAATCGTGACACATGATAAAAGTCTAATGAACCTACAACAATTTTGAGGAAAACTTTCAGTGCTATGAATAAGCTTTAAAAAGAAGCTGAAAGTAAAGTGACAAGACAGAAGGAAACAATACAATGGCGTTTTCTGATGAGATGGTTCAAAGCACAGTTCATGCTGCTGATGAAGAGCAGGTACAATCACATGCACCAATGAGCAGCTTCTGTAAAGAAATGGAAGAAAGGAATAAGAACCAGAAGTTTAATAATTTTTTTGAACATTTTGGGGAAACAGAGTTGTAAAGGCAAAAATGAATCCTGGGTAAAAAGACCAATCCTGTGAAGGGAGTAGCATTCTTGCAGAAATTAAAATATGCCGAGTAGTTTTGTCTCTCTTATTCCCTGCAGAAGCTCAGCAAAGTGGACAAATGGTAGAGGAAAGAAGCTTAGACACAGCCATTTCCTACACATACAACAGCGAGGCCTTCAAAGCAAGTGTCTAGGTTTCCATTAAATATCACATCACATATATATCAAATATCTTTTGGGTGTTAGGAATAGTACAAGTGAAATACAATCGCTCCATTATGCACTGATTTTGATACTTTGCCCCCTTGGCATGAATTTTCAATGGAGTTTTATCAGAAATTCAGGGTGCCAATGCCATTCTCCACTTTATCTCAATGTTCCTCAGACCTCGGCTGAGTGACAACAGTTCTGAAGCATTAGAACTCTCTAGCCCAATTCGTACAATGTGAGGCAAGTCTCTTCTCTATTTCTTGCCTAAAAAGCTAATGGTGTAACAACTGTGTATAGAAGTCAGGATTTTTTACACCCTCAAGTAGGCAACAGAGAATATATGCAGTAGCTTTTCTTTATTCCTATCCCTTTCTGGACAAAATTAATGGTCACCACTTGCTAAACTAGTTATATACTTTGCTTGATTATTTCAAAAGTGAAAAGAACTTAAAGATAATTAGAAAAAAGATAGAAACCAAAAAAGAAATATTTCCTTAAAAATATCGCAGAGAGAATACAGAGGCACTAAGATGGCTTGCAGGTCTGGAAATGAGTCCTGGTGGACAACACACTGACCATGACTCAGCTGCAGACCCTGGCAGAGAAGCCAGATGCACACAGGGCTACATTAGGAACAGCTTGAAGGAGGTTATTAGTCTACTCTTCTCAGCCCTGAATTGATCTCTACCAGCTTCTCAGAATCAGAACCTAAAATAGTAAACAAGAATGACCCCTGATTCTTTATCAGTAATAAATAAACATATTCTTCTATTCTATTGCAGTCTGCATGGACTAAACCAGATTATTATCGTGATTACCAGTGTTTTTTGCTGTCTATATTAGGTAATTATCATATTATCTTTACCTGTCATGAAAGGTTCAGCTTTCAAATATTTCATTAAAACCAATAAACAATTTTAAAAATCCTGTAATTTTATTACTACTAATTTTAATTGTGTATATTTAATACCACTCTTTATACTCTCAAATATAAATTCAGAAAAGGCAGGGGATGTAATAGAGTCATGTCAATCTTGCTACTAGTAAAGCTGATTATAGCCATGATTAAGCTGTTTTACTTATTTATGTGTCATGAATACTGATACTTCTACTGAGCCTTCTCTGGATGAATGTATTTCTAGAAAAGGCAAGAGAGACCTTTTCCACATCATACACTGATGTATACCTGGAACCTTACCCTCACCTCCCCACCACACTCCTAATATACACTGCTTTTTTTTTTTTTTTTCTTTTAAAAGCCCTTGAAAATAAGCTGGACAGGGNTCCTAATATGCCCTGCTTTTTTTTTTTTTTTTTCTTTTAAAAGCCCTTGAAAATAAGCTGGACAGGGCTGAAAAGTCATCTAAAAAGGAATGAACAGTCATTTTGGTAAAAACTCGTAGCTTCCCTGCACTGTTAAACCACCTGGAGCTCCAAGGACAAAGAAGCTGTTCTGATGGTCAGTTTGTCAGCCCCTATCCATCCTGTGAACAAATAGCACATTGGAAAACTATTCCTTTGGCACTGGCTTAGCCTCTCTCTAAAGAGGAGACATAATAGAATATCATAAAAACACCCTCTCCCAACCCCCCCTGAAATATTGTACACTCAAAATCTACTTGCTTTTCCTTCGTAGCTCTCACTCTATTTCACAGGACTCACAAAAGCATACTGATTATGACTTGATTCTTTGTACTCCCTCTTTTCACCAGATAATACCCTGTCCACAAGGAAGAGAATACAAGGCTTGGGTACACAGAGAAGCTGGTATGCAGGGAGCCAGAGGCTGCATTTACAGTGCATTAGCCACTGCCTCATGGAAGCCCAGTTTGCACTAAAGATACCTTGAGGGCCTTACTTACTCCCCTTTGAAAACAGGCTGTGCTCCTCCAAGGGTTAGAGCAGACCACAGGTCTGAATCCTTCCTCAACTTACTGGACAGACTTACTCAGAAAGAGTAAATTCAATCTTCTTGAAATTGCCTGGGTGATTTTAATGATGGTGGTGCTCTAACATAACTCATCTTCAAAAATTGTTGCTTACAAGGATAAATAATCGTACTAAGAAGATTTTGTTTTCCTCAGAGGTGGCAGCAAGTATTTATATGAGGGAATGAAGTGTTTCTTTGTAGTTGACCATTTTGCTCTGTGTGTGTTATATCAGTGAACTCAACCAGACTTCCCAGAAACAAATAAAATATCAGGTTTTGCAGTAGAAATTCTCAGGGAGAGGATGCTTAGCCTGTCTATAGCTTAAGGATTCTACTGGATAAAATACACTGCAGAGTATGAAAGAATGTAGGGCTATTGCCTCAAATACTTCTTTCTTGTAATGAAAGCAGATGTCAAGGTAAAAAGGTGCTCTTAATGATACAGCAACAGCCATATAAACTCAAATACGTATATATTCACACATATTCCTTGGAAAGCAAAGAATCTCACCCTGAAGACATCCACAGGAAAAAAGGCACCCAAAGCTCTCCTGTTTCTGGAGCTCTTTTTTCCCAGGGCCTCAGTGAGGACGGCTCTGTGACTATATTCCCTCCATTCTTTGGCTGGACAGTGATGTACCTTGAAACATTATTCTAAAAATTCCACTCATCACTCAGTTTCATGATGCACAAGAAAAGATTAGAGAATCCATGATTTGGACAACACCCCCCACAAAAACAAACATCATGCAGACAAATACCCAAGTTTTCATTCTCTTTTTTAAAGCACTTATTTTCTTACTGAAGTTAATTGAAAAAGTGAACCAGAGAAAACTACAGGTGCACTTCAGCATTGCCTAAAGAGTAGAAGAGGCAGTTTTCCAGTATTAAAAAGTGTATGTTTACTTACAAAACAGCACAAATCTAATTGCAAATGCAGCACACAAATCTATGTCAACAATGGATGCTGACCATCAAAATGGAAAGATAACAATAGTACATTAATAGGCAAAATTGGTATTTGTATTTAAAAAAAACCTGCTACATCATATGCACTGAATCTGTCTCAGCAATATTCAACAGCCCAAAATAAAAGTCAGAAAGCAAGGACACCTTTACCTAATGCTTGTATCTACCATAGAATTTCCACAAGAGAGCAGCATATACTTGAATTTGAGAAAGAAATGACAGAACTGCTCTTTTCCCATCCTTTCCCCTCTTCCATTATTATTATTCCACTGCAAAAAGATAATGAATGCAAACACGCCTAGGCTGTTGGTATGACAGCAGTCCCTGAATGTCAGGGAAATGCCATCTCACTCCAAGCTGACGAAGTAGAAGGTGGCCACATGAAACATGATAACTACTAAGAAATTATATATTAAAAATTATAAAATATGGCTCACCATGAAGCTTCTAAAAACATATTCATTTATAGTAAAGGGATGTATTTTTGTTAATGGATCACAGATATATCATGGAACACAAATCCATCTTTAGGGTTATATATCTGAAAATATTTTGAGGTGCTAAGACTCATTATTGTTTCAAGAGCATTGGAAAAACTAAGCATGAGTAGAAAAAATATTTTTTTAATCTTCATTTCATGGAAAAAATGTTTTTTCCATTTTACTATGCTGGGAATTTTACACTAGTAGCAGACAAAAGTATGAGTATTTCTATAAGCTTTTATTCCCAAAGAAAGAAGAATTTTTAACTTCTTGGACATCAGAGGTTTTTTCCCCTGAAAATTCCAAAAAAAATTCCATGATTTTATAGATGTCTTTAGCTGCACGCTTTCCACACTTCCATAAACCCTGTAATTCAGGTGAGAACATTACTGGTCTACAGAAGCAATAATAATGTCTCCAATGCCCAAGCAGAAATTCAGCTGTCGCTCTGCAAAAAGAGGGACCAGAATTTTCCATGTTAAAGCAGAAATACTTGCAGTAGCATAGAGGAAGAAAAGAAATATTTTGGAGGACAAATCTCTATTTAGGTTAAAAAACTTGATGAAAACTCTTCATTTAAGGAGGAGTTTGTGCGGAACACAGACACTTTATCTGGTCCTGTTAAAGGGGCCATGACCAGCAGTAGGCTAAAATTCTTTCTAATTATAATAAAGAAGCCAAAATATCTGACTGCTCTCAGTAGCATCTCGTGCCAGTGAACTGTTGTGCTGAATGTGGTTTCCACCAGTATCATACTCTGTGAAAGGCAGGCCTCATTCAACAGAGATTTAGAAAATGCCAGGAGGCCAAAGGGACAGAAAAAACACCAGGCACACACTTAAATTCAAGCAGTGCTTGAGCGGGAAGGATATTTGTATAATTTTGAAAGTGATGGAGAAAACAGCTATCACGGATATCAATTAACATTAAATCAGTTGCAAAACATCTACAGATATCACACAGGCTCTTCCTTCACTTCAGTGCATTCAGAAATCACAATATTTATCATTATTTGGGCAAGATGCTTGCTCTCCCCTCCCTCCTGTCCCTGCATCTGGGGAGACAAGCCTTCTGTTATATAAGTCTTTCAGATTCTCTCTTTGATATTAACTTACAGAATAATGAAAAGAACTACTAAGGGACAATAATACAGGAAACAAAACAAGGATTTCTGATCTTTTTCTCCCCAAAAGCAGCAAAGAAATTGTGCTACAAGAGGTGGGTCATCAATAAAGAAGAAGCCATCTGGATGGCTCTAGCTGTTTGACTAGCTTTTTGTCTTTCTGAGGCTCAGTCTCAGAGCCTCAGAGACAACCCCATGAAGGAAATTTGTGGCAAGATTGATACTTGAGCAGAAAGCCTGTCACACATAATCTTTTTAAAGAAACCAACCATGCAAACCACTGCAATTTGCATCTTCCAGTCTAAAGATCGCATTTAACTGTGCCAGAGCAGCCTCATAAATGAACAAATAAATATTCTTTTGTACGATTTTGTTTTCTTGGTATATCCTAAATATTTTGGACTTCAGACTTCAATAAATGCTCACTCTCCATCAGTCCAGGATCACTAATGTGACCCAAAGGACTCGTTAGTCCTCAGCTCTGTGGGTAATTAGGCTGTGTCAGCGTACCAAAGATAAAGAGCAGGGAAAAAAACCCAAAAAAACCACATTTACAAATAAGGCCTTTGGATACAATTCCATCAGAAACTGAGGGGTTCTTTTCCTTATATTTGCAGGTTATTTAAAACAACAGTGACAAGGATATAGCAATGATTCATGTAATCTGCCTTCCTATTCCTTAAATCAATTCAAAGATGCAAAATTCAGCTGTTCTTCACGTGCAAAACAACAGGGTCCTAGAGATTTTTTTTTCTTTTCCATTAATCTTTATAAATGTAGTTTTATTAATATCTGATAAAGAAGCACCATTTTTATTACCATCATTTAGATGTCCTTTTGTGCTAGAATGGTTTATCTGCAAATGTAATCTACTGCTCTTAGAAATCTTGTGGTTGGTGATGGTCTCTGCTCCTCATAATCCTTCTTTTTGCTGAGAAGAGCTCAATCACAAATTCTAAGGAACTTTATATGAGGGTTATAATGGTTTTGCAGTCATTAGTAGTTTATCTCACTATTTTTTATAACAGACTGCAGGCATTTGCAAAAGATGTGAGTGCAAGAGGACTTTGTTACTTGGGAGATATATGAGGCTGGTGGGTCGAGACTCATTTCAGGACAATCTGTGAACTAGACAGAGTATTGTAAGACAGCACTGTGTGTTTGACACTTATGAAATTGCATTTTAGGTAATGATACACTTCCCACCTGCCTAATATCTATTTTCCAATCAATTCCAATCTGCTTCCCAGGACAGTAAAAAGGTTTGTTTCTTCCTAACACATACTTTTCGCTTGCCTTTCTTGCACATAATAGGCTGAAGAAACATTCGTAGCCATAATTCAACCATATCAGTGATCAAGTTTATTTTTTCTTTAAAAAATTTCTCCACTCACAGATTGCCAGCATACTGTATTAGCAAAAAAAAAAAAAAACCCCAACCAAAAAACCCCAACCAAAACAAACAAACAAACAAACAAACAAACCACCAGAGATAATTTTATTAATTATCTTAAAGGGAAGCTTATATGAGGAGGGGCTGAGGTCATGGTCTGTTTAGCCTGGAGAAGAGGAGACTGTGGGGAGACCATTGCAGTTACAGCTTCCTGTGAGGGGAAAGGAAGTGCAGGCAGTGATCTCTTCTCTGTGGTGACCAGTGACAGGACCCAAAGGAATGGCCTCAGGGGAGGTTTAGGTTGGATATCAGGAGAAGGTTCTTCACCCAAAGGGTGGTCACTGGCAGAGGCTCCTCAGGGAAGTGGTCACAGCACCAAGCCTGACAGAGTTCAAGAAGTGTTTGGACAGCGCTGTCAGGCACATGGTGTGATTCCCAGGGTGTCTCATGCAGGGCCAGGAGATGGACTTTGATGATTGTAGTTCCCTTCCAACTCAGGATATTCGGTGATGATTCTATGATTCACAAATAATAGAAAGTTTTTATGACTGCATATTATAGTGTTTCAACTTAGCATAGGATTCAAAACCAGGAAATATCACTACTTTATATAACACAAAAATATTCCATCAAACTTTTTTCAAGGGGGTCTCATCTGAGTCATTTATTTTTGTGACACTTTTGAAAGATAAGGACTTGAGAACACTAATTTTGCTCCTGTATTTTACACATTTTCACCACTTTTTTTCAGGGGAGATGTAAAAAATGTGCCACATTATATAAAAAAGCATGGCACATTCCCAGGTTTGGACACAAATGGCAAGGCATATTTTGCATATTGTTCATGCATAATTTATATAATTTTGAGAAACTTGGTCCTTTTCCTTGATAGAGCATAGCTAGGTTATATGAACAATAAAAGGAAACTTTAGTTATCATTCAAATACACTTGAGGTCCTGCTAGGTGGGGACCTTATCTCTCTGTCAGATATTTTGGCCTCTCAAGGTTAAGGTCCTGGGGATTCTGCCAGAAGGCAGGTGCTGGGCTGGCAGACGGTGTGGTGTGTCCTTTCAGTCGTGGGGGTGTTGTCCTTCACTTCTTCTGAAAGAAAAATCTTTTGAATAGCTGTACAACAAACTCTTTTAACTTGCCTTTTTTGACTGAACAAAGCAGTAATCCTGTAAGAAGCCAACAGTTCCTTTGGGATCCATTCCCACTCCGCCCTGCCCAAGGTGGTTCATGGTCTTATGACCATCATGACTTTAACTTTTGTTCTTTATTTATGAAGAATAGCAACAGAATTATGCTACGTTCTTACTTCATCCCTTTGAGAGAGCAAAGTATTCTCCCATTTGATCTAATACACTATAAATTTTTGTGTTTCCTTACCTCCCATGCCACATTCCTGATCCGTGTATCTAACTGCTAATCCTAGCCAACGGCAAACAATGGTAACTCTGTCAGAAACTGGATTAGCAGCAAAGCTCTGAGCTTGGTTTGTAAGGAGATGCTGCCTAACTGATCTGCACAGTTTCCCTTCCCTATTTAGTTTTTCAAGTGTGGGACATAAGAACAAGAACAGATATATGACCTGCACTGGAAGAATCATGGTATTGCGTAAAAAGAAAAATTATGTGAAGAGATGGAGTACAAAATATTTTAAATTATTAGAGATTCACTTTTTTCCTCTACTTGCCAAAATTTTATATCTTTTATTCAATCTTACATGTCTGTTAAGGGACAGGGACTGCAAGGCACCATGGGGACTACTGCAAGACAGGAAAACACAGAACTGTCTTTGAAGTTTCAACTCGTTCATTTATAAGGGACTTTCTTTACCATCATAGTATTGTTTTTAAGGGAAGGAAAATAATTTCATGCCAAATGATTTGTAAATGGAATTATTTCTACTTGCAGAAATATGCACTTTTAAAGTGGATCTCTCTGATTTCCCCATTACATCTGCCATTTCAGTACAACTCCTGTCCTCTGTAACGAGACCTCTTGTTAGTATGACAAGTAGCCTGAGAGCAATTTCTTTTTCCCACTATCTGCTCTCACCTCACTGATTTCTGCTTAAGGCAACAGAACTACCTCATCTGTTAAAGACAGATGCTCAAATAATCAAATACCTAACCAGTTATACAAACTAATTTCATAAGCAATCATAATTTCCACCTCCTTTTCCAGAAACAAGAGGAAAAACTTATTTTCAAAATGGAAATGAAATTGCCTGGCCATGTGCATTTTCGCTTTTCCAAAGTAATTATTAAACTGCTTAACTCTGCCAATTTCAAACCTCCTGCTGTGAGAAGCAGGTATAGAAAAAGGAAAAAATTCTGTTATGAGTTTCTAAAAGGACAGGCTTGAAGCAAGATTTGACTACAAAAGCCTGCATTCCCAGCTGATTCTCAAGCCATGATGGCTGTGAGGCTGCACCTCCCTGATGCTGATCTCCCTACCACTGATACAATATGTACATCCAGAAGTGCCAATGGTATATAAAAGAGTGGTTTCTGCAATGTTGAAACAAAATAAGTCTGGATACCAGGACTTCCTTTTTTTCTTTTTTTTTTTTAATTTTTTCTTTTTAATAATCACATTTTAAGAAAAATTCTCTTAAATAAAACAAATGAAAACTCAGTAAATAGGCCAGTGGTCGCTCTTACACGGTATAATTATCATCTATCAACAGCAAAAGAGAACATTGTTCAATTACAACACGGTCCAAGAATTTGTAGGCACTTATTTCACAAGCCCCCAAATACTCCAGCATATTATCTCTTCTTATGGGTAAGGACTGGTGTAAGGAAGACTAAATGTCTTGCCTTTGGAGACAGAAGATTGTTCATAAAGACTAAGAAAAGACTCAATTTTTCCTACTGTCTGAGATTTTTTTAATAAGGCCATTTTCCCCTCTTCATTTTGCATTCTTTTTTAGCAAGTCTAATTATCATCCTTTGGCTAACATTATACTGAGCCAAATTAAAATGAAATTAGATTGGACCTAAATATTTTCCCACTTCTTTTGCAAAGCTAAAAATTAAATTAGGAAGATACAAATACTGAAAAATACAGGACAGAATGACATCCTGAATTTCTTTATACCTCACAAGACAAAGAACATAAAATATTAAAGAAATGCGTAATTTTCTTTTACAATATATGTTTTGGTAAGTACATCTTGTCAGATTTACTTTCAAACAGGAAGTTCAACATGCTTGCAATATTCCCTACTGATTTACACAGGGCAGTGAAAACTACAGCCAAAGGACTTCTCTAAAGTCAGGATTTTGGCTCATACATAGACCAGTTTATGTTCAAATGTTCTTTGTGATTAATAATTCATGTGAATAGCATAATAAAAATGAGTCTTCCTCTGGAAGCACTTGTATACTATAATTTCTTTCAGAGAAAAATTAATTTTCCCTTTGTGAATCTAGTAAAATAAAGAAAAATAGTTAATATTTCTCTCTATCCCCACATATTTTAAGGCTAATAATTTTAATTTTCATAACTGATGATTAAAAACATTTAATGAAAAACAGCTTCTTATTTTACAAGAACCATTTGGAAGATAAGCAAATCAGAACATTTTGCTGTAATCAGAATGGCAATGACTATACAGAACTGGCTCTGAAATTGTTTTCAAAAGGGAGGTCAATGAATAGCAGTGATCTTCCAGATATTCTCTTGAGAAAACACCACTGTACATTGTCAACACTGTATAAATCTACCCAATATACAGGGGGTAGCAGGAAGAAAGTAAAAAGCAATACAATGTTACAATCAATACTGGAAGGGGAAACTGAAATTACTAGAGATATGGCAAAGCTCACCAAAATGCAACTAAAAACCTTGATTGCTTATAACAGAAAATTGAAAGAATGGGTACTATCACACTGGACACCAGGAATACCAAGGGCATTAGCTCCTTTTATGTTGCCATGGAAAAACTGTTTGTTACTAAAATTGCCATCTCTATTAGTGAAGCATCACATGCCATTTCTATAGAAAGCTATAAAAAAAAAAGAAAAAAAAAAAGCAGCACTACAAAAAGGGTGAATATGCAAACTGTGGCAAAACCAGTTAGCTGCCAGTACGACTGCTGCATGACAGAGCTGGAAAGGCACCCAAAAATACCCAGTGGGCCTGGCTGAGCCACCAAGCACATTCATTTCTTGGAAAGACTGTGTAGATGTGAAACGTAATTCATCATTGCTGCCTGTTTCTTGGGAGAAGAAAAAGGAATCCAGGCCAGTAGGAAGCAGGGAAAGTGGAGAGGGACAAGCCCTGGAGAACTTCATGAGAAGTTAAACAACTGGACAGCTGGAATTGTGTTTTCTGTTTCCCTTTTTGTAACACTCTCTTTCCTAACTTGTACCTTTCAAACTTAGACCTGTAGTCCTAAAAACTAATTTTTGATTTATAATTAAGCCTGCCTGGTGTTGGAGGCAGTGGACGTAAGTCTGAAACCTACAAACTTTCAGTGTTTCATACAGATGAAGCCAGAAGGAAGGAATGTGCTCTCTGCAGCCTTTGCTTTCTAATTGCAAAGAAAGACTCTAGGGACCTGGCATGATGATTAGGAACAAGTGCACTACAGCAAGCACAAACCAACCCCTCCCTCTGCCATGATCAGAGAGCTGAGACAAATCCCATCGCTCTCAGGAAATCCTGAGGCATCACAGCAGCAAGGGCAGGCTGGATGATAATAAGTGGTGTAGAGAAGAGAAGGTGGCAGTTCCTTGTTAACAGAAAAGGGGAGAGATAGTAAACAAAATGAAAACATGGAAAAATTCAAATCTGAAAATTATTTTTGTTTCTTCACACTGTGTTTTTAAGCAGACCTGCAGTTCAGGGAAACTTGTGTCACGGATTTTTGACATTAAAGGTGAAAAGGAGCGATTTGAGTAAATATGTTAGATCATTTTACAGCCACAACAAGAAGTTAATGGTAGGAATGGAAAAATTGAGAAGTTATTTTATTAGGATTATGTATTTATGAATCCTTCTCTTATTGAATTGCTTTGTTTGGGGTTTTTTGGTGTCAAATTACAAAGTTCAACATATATGAGCATGTAGTTACATGTAAAATTTTGCTGACTGTTATTAAATAGGCTGCTTTTAATCTTCTATGTATATTCAAACTACACAGTCTTTCAAAGACAAACACCTTAAAAATAAGTTCTCTAGTTTGTCACCTATCAATACAACTACTCTACTAAAAGACAAACATAAAAGGGTAGGCATTAACTTGTCAGCCATACTATCTACAAATAACAAACCTAGGAATAGAATCAGGACATAATATAGATTAATATTCATAGCATTAAAAAATTAAATAAAATTCTATAGATTTTTTAGTGGTAATAGCATAAAAAGATGAGAATTCTGATTTGGAAGATGAGTTTCTTAATAATGCAGTGTAAAACTTAATACAAAGGCAAAACTGTCAGACTTCTGCATCAATATTTAAATTCCTCTTAAGAAGTATTATTGACTTTAGTAGTCAGTAGTAGCCACATTTTAATAATTTGACCAAATTATCTTTGGTTATGTAAATTATCTCTGGTTATGTAAATTATCTCAGAATTTGATATTACTCCTATTTTTTTTCAAAAATGTAAATAGGTGACTTTAAATTAATAAATGGCTGTCATAACTCAAGTATTAGAGGCTGAAAAGGGCAAAAAAGGACTGTGCCTCGCAATTTTCACCAGTGTTCTCAACATTATTTGCATTTACAGGGAACAATGCTCTTGAAGAACAAGAGATTTGGTTTTACAAGTCGAAATTACCTGGAAAGCAATGTCTGACAACTTCTGAAGGACTCTTATAAACAACACAATCACTTTTTAAAGGCAGAACAGTGGATACTTTGAAAGGAATATGTTTAAGATATAGATAGGTTTCTCAGTTATTGGACCAGTCCTCAGTCATTAGGAGATGAAAATAGGAATGGAAGCTGCAAGCATGTAATGAGCCCAAAGACCATTGTCACAGGTGTTTTGAAAAATACATAGGAAAAGACCTTAAAAAATAACAATAAATCTGGGAAGCATATTTTGTTTACATTCATTTATGGCTCCTAGTTTCTTGAAAACAGGTGGTGTGATAGACATCGAGTTGCATTTTATATGAAGGCTGAAAAATATTTTGGTCTTTACACCTGTTGTTCTGAAAGCAAAGAAATTAATTAAACACCATGTACATGTAATAAGAACCTATATTAATAATGGTATTTTATTTAACTCATACTGATTAGTTGAACTAAGGAAACTGAATTCTGTAAAGAAGAAAGTATTAATTTAATATGTGTGAAGACCTGCAATTGTGGTTCTTCAGAGGAAAAATACATATAAAGGATGAAAGCAGTGATTCTATGAAAATGCTAGGATACAGAAAGATTTGCTGAATAATGTTCCATTACCTAGGAAAGAAAAAGAATATTCCCTTCATGACACATACCCAGTGAACTAAATTACTTCCAGTAAAGGAGTCATACACAATACACAGTCCTGGACAATGCTGAACGCAAAGACTCATTACATAAATCAAGAAAAGATACTTGGTGAACAAGAGCATCCTAAAGATTAAAGAAAGACAGAAAGACACCTCTAGACAGACACTTCTGAAGAAGTGCTAGGAAAGATGGTGAAAGTTTGGAATTCAAATAAAATTGTATGAAAACGTATTTCAAAGGGAGAAAAGGTTTTTTTCTCAGGCGTTAGCAGGGCTCACTGAAAGAGCTTTAAACTAGATTTGAAAGAACGAAGAGATAAAACAAGGCTCACCAGAGATAAGCCTGGGGGCTGCACACCGATATTTGAGGGACAATATGCTAGCAAGGTCCTTTCCTCCTTGTTCTTAAAACAGGACCTCACTGTCCTGTGATATGTGATGAGAAAAGGCTATTACTGGTTTAAAAGGATTCATTTTCTGATGAGGTAAAAACATACTGATAGGCTCAGCTGGGACAAGTTTATGGAAAAATTAGTTCCCTCTTCATTACTTACTGTGATGATGCAAAACTTTGACTGTTACATAAAAGTGTGAAAACTAAAATAAGTTTATTTATTGACACTAAGTATTTATATGTAAAGATAGGAGATTAAAATTGCAATTCCATCCCAAGCTTGCATATGAAATATCTTGTATTACTTTCCTTGTACTACTTTTCCTTAACTTAAAAAGAGCCATTATTAGGAATGCAGCTCTTTGTGGGTAAGAGTGGCAGATGGTGCATAAGAGTAAGTGGTGAGCAATTTACAGTAAACAAATTCTTTATCTCTGACGGGTCATGGGGAGAACTAACATAGTCCCCAACTCAATCAGGGAATTGTCTGGAAAACAGTGGCATTCAAATGTACTAATCATTGAAAAGAAAAACAAAGCCAACACAAAAGCTTTAGATCACCAAACTGAATCTTATTTTTTCTGCACAAATTTGTCATTCTTCTGGGACTGACAGCATGATGCAATTTGTAAAGGTGCTCCAGTGTGCTCAGCATCTACTATTGAGAGCACTATTACAGGCTTAGCGTGACTGAAGCAGCCAAATTTAATCCAGGTGTTTACTGGCACACCACAGCTATTGTTAGCAGCTTTATAGATGGGCTATTATGTGCAAATAAGAATTTATAACAGCTTTAACCAGGAGTCTTGCAAGGTGGCACTCAGCACAGATCTGGGTTTTCCTTCTCTTTTGAAAAGATGAGGAAACTTCTGTCAAAGAACAAATCCATTTCTTTGAGTAAAGCAACCCTAACTAAGGGTGTGCAAGAGAAGCGCTTCTGGGATTTTTCATTTGCTGTTCAGACACAATGTATTCATGAGCCCATATTACCTGTGTCCATCTGCAGTGGAACTCTGAATGAATTGTGGCAGAACTATAGTCACCAAATGCATCTTCCCTGTGTTTTAAATTTGGACTCAAACAGCAGTCTGTGCCTAGGTAACTAGTGCCACTAGTTATGAGTGGAATATATACGTGCTTTCTTAAGCAAATTATGGGCCTGCCAGGTTACAAATGTTACAAAATGATGTCTCACTCTTTAAAGTAGAATTAGATAACTTTGCATGGAAAAATAATCTATTTATTTTTAAAATTAGAAGTAATTACTCTGGAGATGTTTTTAGCTTGAAAGAGAAGTTGGTAATTCCATCAGTTATCTTCTCTGTAATTCCATTTATTTTCATGAAAGAACGATTCTAACGTTCATTGAATAGACACTAACAAACTAGAACATATTACTTCTCAGTTTATCTCATGCAGTTTTAAAAGTCTCAACTCTTCCTGGTAATAAAACAACCATCAAAGATTTTGTAGAATGTAGTTAGTCATTTCCCCAGAGAAATTACAGTGCCTATCACTGGCATCAAGACCAACAAAATCACTTCTCTTCTCTCCCCACCACCTTGAGCAATGAAAAGGTATGATGGGTTTTAAGTAAATAAATATTCAATCCAGTACTTGAATTCCAAGCATCAAAAAAATTGTCATCATCACTGATTTTCTCCACGTACAACAGTGACAGAAAAGAAAATTCAGCAGCAGGGTTGAATGAATATCTTGGGTTTTAATCCTTTGGGTTTTTTCAAATCAGATGCAGTAAAAATCATCAATAAAATAAGTCTCATTTATACTGGTCGATTTTGAATCTGAGCTTTCCTGTACTGTTTCAGCCTGAACTGTCATTTATCTGTGTTGTTTTGTTTTTTCACATTAAAAAATATAGATTTTTACATTTTTAACACTCCTTAACAGCTTTGGATAATCCCACTTATGGCATTTTTAGCAAATTAAATTAAACTTATCCATCTGCATCTGTGCTTAAAATGAAGGCAATCATCATTGAGATTCATGTTTCAGACTAGGCTGACATGCAGAGCTATGGACTCTATGGACTTCAGCATCTCCAGTGGTTGTGGAATGATACTGTGAGAAGCACCACTGTGAAACAGAATCTAAAAGCTGTGGCCTGGTACTCATTTAATTCAGCAGATCTTGAGTGCTCTGTTCTTGTATGTGCAGTGCAATGAAAATATTGTCTTCAGAGAGGTCTGGAAGTCCTATCTCCATGGAAGTTTAATGTTTGTTTTCCAATGTCTGAATAGCACAGCGATGCTTAAGAAAAAAATAGTGCAAGATTTATTTTCCTTTTAATTAATATCCTCTCAAGAGAGGTTTGGAACATTTAAGACATTGCAAAATATCATCTTTAAGATAACAGAAACAAATCCCGGGCATCAGGCAGAATTTAGATAAATTATTGCACTTTTGAATCACCTGCATATAATACAATTCTATATGCCTTTTGGGAAGTTATTCAATAGTTCTTTATGAAAATTGACTTACACTGTTTTAAGTTTTCTTGGTCTTTTGTCATGTACTGATTTGGTATTTCCTGATATTACAAATTACAAAATAAATGATGTAAAACACAATGTGAAAAACAAAGCTAATTTTTATTGGAATACTAATTTAACTGCTAATTTGAAATAATTATCCAGTTGCATCCCATTCTTGGCTAGAAAGTACTAAATAACTTTGGGCAATTAACTAGAAAATATATGAAATCATTGCTTATTGAGGTCAAAGATGAGTCAAACACGGAAAAAAAACAGTGAAAGTTATTTAGATGAACAACCATTACTGATACACCAGATTCAGTCACACAGCTATTGTTTTGAAAATTCTAGGAAATTGATGAAATCTATTCATATGACCTTGGCATCCCATAAAATAAAATAACATTTCTTTTTCTGACAGAACATTGTCCCTGACAATCTACACAGCAATATTTCTATATATTTCTATAAGGAAATGCTTATGTATACACAGCTTCAAGAGGATATGTGGGCAAACATTTCATTACCAGCAGTTTTTTTACCATTATGTACATCAACCCCTACTAGTGGTAGCACTGTTTGTGAAGTACCAATTCTATGTGTTCTACATAAATATATTTATTCTGTGAGCTGGAATTATTGAAACATTATTCCAAATGAGATTTCTGTGTATTTTAAGTTCTGTAATTCCAGGAAAACACTGAATCACATTGCAAGAATGAAAGCAGTTTCGTTTACTTCAGATTATGCTCTTGAATCCAATAGGTGTTTCACAGAGAAATATTCTGTACAAGTTCTGTCATGCCCATCTACACCTTTCTTTTTTTCCTAACGAAAAACATGATACATTTTCAGGTTCAAGAACATGAATTTCAAGATTTCTTTGCCTGTATTCTCCTTCTTTTTTTTTTTTTTTCCCTTTTTATTTCATTTTTGGGCAAAGCAGCCAGGAATCTTTGACTGCCCCTTAATGAACTATCAAGGTAAAATACTCCAGACTAGCTGCCATAGAAATGGAAGTGTTCAAATTACTTCCTAAAACCCTTGATTATGACACGCTTCCATTTTATACCCTTGTAGGTCAATTAAATTTTTCATGTGGGTTGTTTATTGAATAACAATCAATTTTCATTAGGTTTAGGTTTTTCCTTTTGTTCTGTTTTGGAGAGGATATTCATAACACCCCTATAAGTAAATCTCTAAAAATGAATTCCTGTTGCTTTTTTTCCAGTTATGTACCGTAGCTCAGTATGCAAAGCAGTTCTGCTTCTCCCTCTCTCACACAGGCATACTCACATGAATATTTCTGCCTCTTTCTCAACAAACAGAGCCCTATGCTATAAAAAGAGGGATTCTGAAATGGCTTGTTATCAGAAGCAATCAGATGAACTTATTAATATTATTTATAATTGCTGCATTGTTGCCTGAGGAGCTGGTTGCCAAGGGAATTATTAAACCCACTGATTTCCACTTTTGTAGAGGATTTGAGAAAATTGCTTTTAAAGGAAACATCTTTCATTTTATCCACAAAGTAGGAAAAAAGCTAAAGTAGGCAGAACAAATAGAACTTCTTTAAGATGTCTGATAGAAAATTCCCCTGAGTGGAAGCTTCAAATGGATACAATAAACCTTAATTTTTAGAGGGTTTTTTGGAATCCACATGCTTCAAGGGAAGAAGGATGAGGGGTTTGAGTCCCCATCTTGCTAATACGTCTACAACAGAGTGCTAACAATAATCACAGATATTGTAACTGGCTTTTCAGGAGGAATAACAAAAAAAATATCAGTGTAAATGTGCTGATTCATTACTGACATACAAATGGTTAGAAATATAAAAGATAAAGCACACCGTACCACCATCTTTTAACATCCTCATTAAACTCTTGCCTGTGCATTCTCCATGCTGTCCTCTATGGACTCCATGTGTGCTACACATTTGATTCAGGTTTTTTCTGAAGCTGCTCCTAAGGCACACAAACTGGTCCACACCAAGATTAAGTTTCTCTCAGTGTACTAAGAGCCAAGTTAGCAGAGAGCAGCTTCCAAAAGCACCCTTCAGTTAGAACAGCAGTCCCATCAGACACTGCTTGCAGTCACCATTTTGTCTTCATCCTCCTTTGTACTAAACATCAATGAATCCTTTCCTCAGTTTTAGTCTCAATCCCACCACTGACCCTGAGAAGGCACTACTGAATTGGGATTAGGTACCAAACTCTCTGGAACTGAACAAATGTCAGTTCTATTGGTTTAGTGAAGGCACTCAATTTTAAAATACTCCATTAGCCCTAGAGCACACGTCACAAGAAGCAAACAAACAGTTTCAATGCAGTGCAACATTCATCCTTGTGTGCGTCTAAATCCTATCAGCTACTGACTCCAAAGGACCAGCTATTTTAGAAAGAGTAAATGATGAAGCAGAATATAAAAACACTGCAGACATGATTAGCAGTTTGAACATTGCTGAGGAAGCTGAATCCAAGAATCAATGCATTCAATAACTGGAACAAGCACAGAAAGGTAATTTTTTTCCCCTTTATAGACTTTTATTTTCAGCATTCCTGCTTATCTTTCCACACTCTTTTCCAGTCTGTGGTTGTCTTCCAGTTCAGATCACCTTTTCTGCTTCAAAATTGGAGGTTCTAACATAAAGAGCTTTTGTTTGGTTTGGGAGGGGATTTGTTTATAAGCATCTTCAAATTTTATTCCCATTTAAAATTCTAACTCTTCAAATTCTGACCATGTTTTGAACAGCAGTTGCTCTTCCTGAGAAGATATTTCACCCTGCTCCACCCAGATTTCCACATTCTAAAGTGTAAGCAGGCTCTGCATCTCTACATTGAAACATTTGATTTTTGCCAAAAACAGATACCCTTTTCCTTTGTCTCATGGCTAGATATAATGACTTGAAGCATGATCCAACATTAGGTCTACTGGTGAATCATTTCCATACAAGAAAGTGGTATAACTTCTGTCTGGAAACACCCAGTCTTAGCAGAAAGCATGCAAAATAAGCCACAAGTATTTTTTCTTTAAAATGTGTACACTACTGTGTGATAACTATTATTAGCAACAGCTGTGTGGAATTAATTAAAAAGTATTATAAGAGTGGATTTACTAATATGTAAATATATATTTTCATCACACCATAAAGTTGTGATCATATTTTATCACTGAAACAGACAAAACCAGTTCAGGCAGGTTTGCAAATGTACTTCTCTCATCTAGTTATTAATTTTTAAAATTTAAAAAACTGAAATATCAATTATTTCATTCTGTTAAAACTGTTGCAATAAGCAGTGGGAGTATGATAAAACATATTACTCAAGCCATCTTCGATCAATGCCATGTTAATCCACAAATATCTCATGTCTTATTCTATAATCATGGAATGGTTCAAGGACAACAAGGATTAAAGTTTAAAAAATAACTGCAAGAGCATTTGAAATTATGGTAGATTATAAAATATTTTGAAATTATGATAAAATAATGAATTTTTACCTAAAGAATTATTATAACACAGAATATGCAGTATCAACATAGGAGAAAAGATTAAGATATTATGCTTGACAGAAAACTTAATATTTTCACAAAGACTTGATAGTGTGTGAAAGTCAGTGAAACAAACACTGATATTCTTTGTCCTTTTTAAATTAACATAGTATTAAAGATGTATTTATTTGCCTTCCTATCCTCCTCCTCTTTATATCCGCATCACTGAAATGCAATGTAAAATCTTTGCTCCATATTATGAAGCATTAAACAATAAAAGGATATAAAACTTCTCTGCTTTTCATTCCATAAATTACATAAAGAACATTTGCACCAAAAGGTAAGTTTGTATTAGTCCTAAGATGGATCATAACAGAGGAACTGTGCTGAAGCATGGATAAAAAATGTCTATAAAGACCACAGGCAAAGTGTTAGTAGAAAATTATTTCTGAAACCTTGAAGTGTGTACAGACTTCCAGAGATCAATTTCACTATGTCTTAGCTTGGATCTACATGATGCAAAATCTTCATTATTGCTCTGAGATGGCCTCAGCAGTTTACAACATTTAGAAGCTTTTCAGTTTTAGCTGTAAAAAGTTTCTTTTTGCTCATGGCTTAATGGCAAAAATGGTCCTTGGTAGCTGAAGACTTTAAAGAATATCCTTCTATGTATGTGCTGAACTTTCTTTCCTCTCATATATTTGAACTTTCTCTTTTTTCAAATTTTTGAAGCTGAAACATCATTAGAAAAGACAATTTAAGTACTTCAAAAAGACAAATGCTAAATAATTCTCACTGCTCTCAGAATCTTCTATTAACACAGTTATGATCTCTGATTGCTCAAAGCCAGATGTTTTCCAGTTGGATGAGGGTGAGCACAAAGCAGAATTTGATGTGACTAATTAATCTTAAGGAGAATATTTCTAAATCTTCCAAGATGCTGAGAGAACTATTTCAACAATTTAAATAATTTCAACAACTCAATCTATTAAACAACTTCTGATTTGCATCTGCTTCCCCTATAATATTTGGCCTTTTTTTATACAACTCTTTCTCCATTTCCAGTAACAACCCTCTACAGGGCAAAACACATACCTCATCAGAGCAGCACATGAGCTATTTAAGTAGGATTTGTGTTACCACGTTTCTTTTTTTTGGCCCTATGTTGGACTAGTAATATTTCTTGGAGATGAACATAATTTTCTTGGAAGTTTTAAATTTGAAATTTTTTCATCTGATAGGAAATGGTCAAATCACCTAGACAAAAGTTTCAATAGAAATAAACTGGTTTTGCCCAAGACTGTGTAGGGAATGCTCTCAAAGTAAGAAAAGATAGTAAGCAGATCTGAGTTATTTAATGGGGTTTTTTTCCACTGGATTATCAGAGAACGGATGTAAATTTTTCACAATTCAGAGTTTTATTGAGGTTATTTAGATTATTCACTTTTGCCGTTAACTGTCCTGGACAGTGAGTGACTTTTTTCTACCACCACCTGAAATGACAAGTAAAGTTTCACACTATTGTGGGACAGACTCAAACAATGAAGCCCACAGCAGGAACCACTAAACTCTTGTTTTCAGGTTGCTCCAAGCAATAATTGCTAATACCAACTACTGGCAATTTCCTACTGGTCACTGGAGCAGTAGTAAGGTCAATGCTTGGTTTTTCTGTCCTTTTCTCCAGCAACATGGACTAGAGCTTTGTCATATTTCTAGCAAACAGACTCTCATTCTGAGACACATTTTGTGTAGCTAAGGCAAGTTTTTGTTTTCTACTTCCATCTGTCTAGAAAGTTTCATGAAATATTCATGAAATAGGAATTTGTTTCAAAGGCAGCCTACATGCCTTATTTCTGAGCCACTAAGTTTAGCAGAAGCTGGAGTGCCATAAATGATGCTCTGTGTGTATAAAAGCTCTGCCTTAAGATTATGCTATTTAAGAGTGCCATCTTTGTTGCTACAAAAGGAAAAGCAGCGACACTCCTTACAGTTATTTCTTATAAAATGGAATTTCCCTTATTGTCTCTAATTTCCTTTTGTTGTTTTTCGCCCACAAAGCAGAAAACCAGCATTATAGGTCATCTGAAACAGCTCTTTGTTAGGAAAATGGATAATCCGGAATAAACAAGAACACCCTCTCTCTTTTTTCTGTTGAGCCTTTCACTGTATGCCAACATGAAACCCAGAGGACAAGCGATGACTTCGCTGTACTTACTGTTTACACACACTCACAGAGTTTCCTCTGTTACAGACCTTTTATAAAAGTTTAATTCCATCAAATTTCCTATATTTATTTCCCATAGAGTGTAATCCAGGTTTGGAAAGAGTACAGATGTTACCTCTTCTATCACTTAATCTCAGTGGGTAAACTGCCAAAGACCAAAAAAGAAAACAGATGGGTGGAAAGCCTTTCAAATCTCAGACTGAACAGGCCTGTTTATTGGAACCAGCTAAGAGAAAACTGTCTTGACCATTTTTAATTACATTTCAGATATTTTAAAGAATGAGCAAGGAGGAAATTAAAACACTTCTAAAAATTTTAAATTATTGATTTAAGAAAACTTAAGCAAATAATTACTGTAACTATAATAAAGGCAATCTACAGGCCCTTGTATCTTCCAACATTTTGCAGAAATACACTATATTTTTTATTCTGTCAACAATATGGAATTTTTCCATATTCTGAAGAACAGGATTTATCCTGATAATAACCTAGAGAAACATCCATTCTACTAAGTAAACTTTTTAGAGTGTCTTTTATGTAAGACCCCTTGACCGCAATTAAAACAAACATGAAAATACTTGTTTAATAAAATATTTAAAACAATCTGTCTCTTAAAATGCATTGCTTACTATTTTCATCAAAGTAGCCCCAGAACACGCTGTGAATGTAGAGGTTATAGCTCATTAGTTATGGCCGCTTGTGTGAGGCAGTCCATAAACACAGAAAAAATACCTTCAAAAAACCCCTGACATTTTCTGATGATATATGACATATTGCAATATTTGATTTCAATAAAACACTGACTAAATTAAAAATACATGTTCAGGCTCAGCAGCATATGTTTTGTACAGGCCAAGTTGAAGAGGAGGAGATTTTAATATACCAAGAAGATCCTGTGCAAGCAGCTCCATCTAAAATGTGCCTTACAGCGTGAGCTCACCAAGACACAAGCGGTGACTTTGTGTGCACATCTTGTCTTGCATAGCAGGCTCCGAAGCTGCTTAGACTCTTTTAATGCCTTTTGACAGCATGATGATCTCCCTGGCAAGCACATTCCTGTGCTGCTTATCTTGCAAGCAGCACGAAAGGGAGAAAGGTTTTCTGTTTCTTCCATCAGCTTCTAGTTGTTTGCTGAAAAGTGAGGACTGCATCTGCTGGCTGGTACCAACACCCGGCTCGGCAGCACACAGGCTGTGGCAGGGAGAGCCGCTGGCATGGCTGTGGCTGGTAGGATCGCATTTTGTGGGCTTGAGGGGAAGTCACTGGTGACTTGCTGAGTAGGAGGATGAGCCTATAAATCAGTAAAATCCTTTTCAAATCTCTTTAAAAACTGAAAAAGTTTAATTCCCTAACAGAAGAATTAGGGCCACAGATGTTAGAAGACTGCCTCTGGGGATAACAGGGTCTTTTTCTCCTGGGCATCATGTAAACTTGCAACATCTTTTCGGCCTGGGCACTGCAGGTCTTTCTAATATGATTGCTCTTATCTCCCCCATGTACCAGTAGCAAGCTTTTTAAAATGTATATACAAAAAACTGATCTTCTACAGGGATTTCTATGAAATCTGACACTTTTCCTGGAGGGTCATTGCACTGAAACAAAAGACACATACACAGATTCCTGTTGCTCCAGTTTGACAATGTTGTGCCCCTTTTGCGACTGCTGATTCTTTGTGATGTCTCTGAAACAGCACACATGGCATAGTCCATCAGTCCTTAGCAGGCACTAAAACATGCAGGAAAACAAAACCCAGACCTACTCTAGAGCTTATTATGCTGACCGAAAAAGCCTCCTGCTATGTAGTTCTTGCATTAAGATGTAACTTTGCAAAAATCATTCCTGCTGGGTTATAATGTGCTTATTTTTTTTTTTTTAATCTCCCACTTGTCAGGGAAAAAGCCATGATGTGGATGTTGGAACATTATGAAAATGGATTCATAACCCAAGTCTATCTGCCAGACTCTTCTTGCTAAATTCTGCAATGAGTGAGAGATTCAGCATGTAGCCAACTAAAACTGCTTCAAAAAAGAAAATAAGAAAAAAAAATCAAGAGAAAAAGGGAGAGAAAACATTTCTGATACCTATTTAATGATCATGGAATTACATAAATGTAAAATCCCCAGGGCCAAGACAAGGTCTTGATTCAAATGAGTATCCAGTCTAGTAAAGCCAAGACAAAGGGATTCATATCAGTCTCATGGTCTCCCCACCATAAACACCAGATGAGAGCAGGCTGTGAACCATGAGCCCAGAAAAATGTTACATCTTGTGTGTTCACTGCCAGCATCCATGACTGCTAGAGCCTGGGCAAGGGTAGGAAAGGTAAGATACAGCCATAACTGTGTTCACAGTGTCAGCAAGGATCCGTGTGACCTTAGACTGACTATAAAACCAGGGGTAGAAAGCCTTCTCTCCTAAAACTCACTGCACACCTTTTATGTTTCATTTATAGCTTTCCTGATGGGGTCGGTGAGCTTCATCTCTGAATGCTCCTCTCTTGCACAAGCTACCTGCTGCCTGGTGGCAGAGCACTCTGAAGCTCTCTGTCTCTCACAGCTGGTTTTGTACTTCTCTTGTAGCACACTTTGGCAATCTATTCACTCTCCAAAACTGTGTATCAAAGCAATTAGTCCCTTCTTTTACCCCTTCTTGCAGCAAAGGCTTTGGCATTACTGCATTGTCTCATCCAAGTCCAAATCCTGGTCTTACAGTGACCGCAGAGCTTTCTTAATTCTGAAAGTTGTTCTTGAAGTGTTACTAATTTGTCATCCATTTACCTTCAAGCAGCTAAATTTCTCTATCAAACACAACAGTACAAAGATAAGTAGACTTTTTAAATCAATCTTAAACAAGGAACAATAAGTCCAGGGGTAGAACTGAGACTAGATTAAAAAACACTTTGGAAATTGAAACTGGACCAATGAGTTGGCAAAAGATCAACATAAATGCCCATTGGATCAATTTACAGGACACTGGCATGTGTACAGTAAGATTTATAATGCCTGCTGTGGCATAATTAATAAAGTATGCCTGGGGTAAAAAGCAAAATATAAAGAAGGGCCACTCCCTCTGAGTTGGGTTGGAAATAAGCTCTGTAATATGCTGGAAACTGCAGAGGACATCTCCAAGCACAAATATGACAAAGTGAGGAGAAACTTCACACTGTATTTGATCTCTAAACCTCAGTGAAATTCTAATTAGGTAAACCTTGTTCTAAATGTTTTCATTCTGTCTCTTAAGTGCTGATTTGCATTTTAGCACAGCTTTTTGGGTTCTCTTTCTCCTAGTGCATTCCCTGTTCATAACCCTCCTTCTTCCATACAAAGGAAACTGAATACTGATGATTTGCCAGGAATGTCACAGAGCTGCCCATTAGCCATTTTCCTCAATGGTAAAACACCTCCAGAGATGTGACAATGTTATGCCTTACTGAATGCCACCCAGGTGTAAGTCAGTCCTGTAACTAACAATGGTCCCCTTTCCATTTCCTGAAGACTCTTAAGAGCAGAAGCTGGGAGAGAAACACAACAATGTCACTAGCAGATTTTTTTTTTACACCAAAGTAAGGAACCTAAACCCAGAAGCATGAGTGAGTGTGCTTGAGTGGTATGAAAGTGTGAACACTTTCATACCAAGAGTGTTCTAGATAAAGTAAGAAAATTGGGGTCACTAGTCATAGAGAGTATGACACCAGTAATGATATTATAATTATTAGTGGTATCAGTGCTTTAAACCTACCACCAAGCTTTCCTTATGGCCCACAAGTTCTGCATTCTTTGTGTCCATTATCAGTGATTCATTCTTCTCCCTCAGCTTTGTTAACCTCCCTCTAGGTCTGAGATGACTCCCAGACAATAGTACTACCTTTATCTTATCTCAGGACCCCACTTTGGGGGCTTATCTTACAGTCCAGGTTCAAGGTATCCAGGGAGGCATATTCAGAGGGGGCTGTGGTGGTCTTTGACTGATGTCATCTGTCCCATAACTTGGGGTGATTTTTGTTTGACTGGTGATATTTGTGTGAGCAGTTGCTTCGTTACACTGTCACTGTGGGAATTTTTGTCTGGATGCATTAATCAGGATGTGCTAAGCAGATCTCACCTCCACTAGGTCTGGAGTTAGTGCCAGCCTGTGGCTCTATTCTATGTTTATCTCATGGCAAAGTCCTTCTGGGACCTTAACAGTGTTTGAGACAGGCCACTGTGGTCTTTATGTCCTCACACTCTGTGCAAGTTGTAAGTACTACTGTCATCGGCCATCCATCAACTGTGTCAGACAGGAAGAGCAGGTATCAAGTGGGAAAGATACTTCTCTGCCACAGATCTTAGACACACCATGTTAAAGACACTTAAATACAGACTTGTTTTATACTTCTTCCCATCATATTATTTTACCAGACTGCACTACATGAGCCCTCCATGCAGACCTTCAGAATATGCGACGTTGTACCTCCACTGAGTTTTAAAATTTCTTTATTTCTGTATACTCTGATACAAAATGCTAAAATGTCTTATCAATGTGTCATTGACCACTTGCCCCCCTCCTCTGCCAGCAATTTTCAGAGGAAGAATACACAGCCTGGTGATCTGCCAGAGGAAAGGCACATTAGAGGAGCACCTACGTCTTTTCATTGCCCAGGGTCAGACTCCTCTCCCAGGACCACCACCAAGAGGTGAATGAACAACCCTAGGTTGCTCAATTCACAGTCACACTCCCCCACAGCACTCCAATTATTCCTCACATCCATCAGTTCAGTCGCACGTCAGAGAGTACAAGCATCTCCATACTCCAGATACACCACTAGCCCTTACTACCTCTTTGTTACAACTTCACCAAAATTATCCAGGATCATGCCTGAACTGCCTGCCTTGTGTCTCATGAATTTGATTTTGTGCAACTTGGCAAATGGCCCAGAATGACCTCAAACCATTTTAGTTCTACATTAATAAAGTTAGTGCTCATCTAGGACTAGGCTTTCAGGGTTCTTTTCATATTTGTCTGTTCAATATAATATTCATTTTATTGACATTAGAGAATTTTTGTCATCATAATAATCATCAAAATGATTTTTTAATATCAAATAATCACTTTCTAAGAAGTAAGTTGCCCACTTTTACTTTTTTTAATGTCCACTGACATCAACTTTTAGTATATATTACTTATGATCAAGTATTCAAAGTTCTTTCATGTAATCTCAAGTTAAAAGCCCTGAGCAGAGCTACTTATTCAGAGCATTTTGCACTGAGGGCACAGACAAAGTTGTTCAAGTAGCATAATCCAAGAACTCAGAAGTGAGATGAAAATGCTTGTGATGACCTTTCACTTTGTACAATAATTTATCTAAAACAAGTGTTCCTTTAATTTGCATTATAATGGCAATCACAGGAAATGACCGGCCAGCTCTCAGAAGTTTATCTGCAGTAATTAAACATTTTCTACCCCAGAACTTCTCATTTCATTGATGAAGCTAAAAGTGCAATTCACTTCATCTGGAAATGCACTTCCAGAAGGTCAAAAAAGAAACTTCTGCCATTTCCTTCACCTTCTATTAAAGATGTATCAAACTACCCATGAGGTAGATGTATCAAACTACCCTACTATTCATACTGTATATCATTGAACATGAATGGGCTCAATGACCTGTGCAAAACAAGGGTATTGAGCAACCTATTAGACATGCTGACAAAAACACAATATTTGGGTCATACTATACAACATAAAAACAATTACTTCAAAGTTATGCTCAAAGATACAGCTTAAAACTGCAGACAACTTTTGTTCTTCAGGAGTCATTTTTCTAATACAGAGGGATAAATGAATTTTTGTTGGGTTACCATTACATTAAAATGTAGTCATGAAGTCTGCCCTATAGCATTGAACAGCCACAAGCTACAAGCTGTATTTAGAATTTAGAAATAAAAGTGCCCACAACAATTATTGTTGTGCCTTCTTTTTTTTTTTTCATTTTGCCCTTTTTTTTCTACTCAAGAATATTCTGAGTATTTAAATCTCCCAATAAAGCCTTTTTTTTTCTGTATTGAATTGTCTGATTAAGCAGCAATCTGATATTAGGAAAAAAATCTAATTTTCTCATAATTTATAACAGAAACTTCACCATAGAAAAAATTACAAAAAACCCCCAAAGAAATGTTCTCCATTCTGATCAGGCTCAGACAAGGTCTGGGACATGGACAGACCCCACTGTACAAGAATTCTGCATTTAAGAAACTTTCATGCCAAAATATCTCAACCTTTACCAATCTAACTGCTTAAGGACATCCTTGAATAAATGAAAGCAAAAAAAAAAAGAAATCTCATTAAATGCTCCCAGCAGCTCCAAATCGTTATGAATTTTCCTATACAGCATCCAATAATTATATTAGTTTTCCAATAATGTAGTCAAATGTCTCTCATTACAACTAATTCAGAAAGGACAACAGATTACCCGATCTTACTGTTTTATGAAAAGAAAATCTTGTTTGGTCAGCTCTGCAAACTGTTGAATGTATTGACATACACAAAAGGTCACAAACACGTCAGGACTTCCCTTTCTGTGGGTTGGAATTCTGTTACTGGATAATTCTTCCTATATAAACTTCCAAAACTGACCTACAAAACTTTCACAAGGCTTTATATCCCAAATAATTATTTTATTACAATTATAAAATATTTCTAGTCAGCAAGTCTAAATACATTATAATTTTCTGTAAGCAGCAAGCTCAGAAACTTTACTGGTACTCCTGATTCTTAAACTGTGTCTGACCCTAAGGGCCACAGTTCTCATGACAACCCCATTAGCTGCATACAAACATCTCTGACAAAACCTGCAGGCAACAGGATGAGGCACGTTCAGAGCTGCACAGTCTTTGCCACTGGCATTGAGGAGCATGCTGGAGGAAATCCAGATGAAACTTGTAGGGTTGGCAGCCAGTCTTGCTTCTCCCCAACAGAACAATAAAATTCACATTATTACTGCGGTTATCCACCTCAGTAGAGCTATAGCTTGTGTGGAGCACTGGGGTGGTAGGACAGAGCTCACAGAACCTACTGTGCGGGTTGGGGCAAAGTTGTCCTTTCAGCCTGGGCATTGGGCATTTCTGCTCAGCAGAGCATCAGCCTGGTGAAATCCCATCAGAGCTGTGAAGCCTATTTGGAGGCACACAGCTAATAGCCATTTAATTCTGAACTCCTGTATAGTCCTCAGCAGTTTATTTTTACATGATTAAAAAACAAATTGACAAAGAGAAAGATGAGGCGATAAATGAATATGGGGTTTAAAATGCCTGTAATATGTCTTCACCCAGAGGCTCCAAACTCATAATCGTTTGAAACCAGACACAGAGGGGAGTTGCAACCCCAGGTGGGATTCAATTATTCACGGTAGCATTTGGAGTCACAAGCATGACACCAAAGGCCTGCAACCAGAGAGAGTGTACAATTACTGCTCTAGCTCTGTTTTACACCATCTCCTGGACATTGCCCATGTGTTTCAGAGACATCAGGGCTGGAGGCCACAAGGAGCATATGCTTCCTATTGCTTCATGCACTTGTGCCTATGGGCTAGAGAGCAGTGGGGTCACTGTGCTCAGCTATTTGGTGCTGAAGTCCTACCCTTCATGTGTAGGGCAGCAGGAATATCTCTGAGCAGCTAAGTCCAAATATATCTCACTATTTCAAATACTTGGCAAAAAAAGCTGTAGAAACTTTGCTTTCACCTGTGAAACAGGCTCCTATCTAATAAGCACAAGGCTACAATAATAGGATGCCTATAGTAATATCAATAACAATAATAATTATGTTGATAAAGGAGACAGTTCTGCAATAAATATTATGATGATTAATTTTCCAGAACTTTCAAATGGCCATTTCAGACCACTGTCTTTATATATTATGGATGCTGCATATATGTTATCATTGATTTTTTTTTCTTAACTTTGAGCTTTTGAAATATTTATGGCTTAAATCAGCAACAGACACAAAATATGCATGGAATAATATAGCACCAGGGACACTGGTGATAATTTGAGAAGGGCTTCATGGAAAGAGGTACAATTATTAAAAGAGTGGCAAGACATGAAGACACCACAAATATAATCACACTCTGTGAGAAAAAAAAATATTTTGCAAAAGATCCAAAAGAATTAATTTTAAATCTAAATTAAGTCTTCCCTTCTTTTAGACATCATTCATTTCTGCCCTGATAGCAACTCTCCTACTTTCCTGATTAGTAAATAGGGTATGCAAAACAACAAATTTATTTAGAAAGATGGGCAATGGGGAAGGATAATAGCCCTGCAATGAAGCAAAAAATTATAATTGTGTCATGTCTCCTATTAAGGAATCACTATTTGCCATCCTGGCTGCTTCCATACATGCATTACTTGGTTAATATCAAGTGCAAATATATTACTCAGCAATAATTGATACTCTCAGAAACTTAAACTTGGAATGGCTTTTCACTGACTGGCTGGACACATGACTCAAAGTTCTTCTTTTGTGTCTGCATCCAATGTAAATGTTTTCCAAATTCTTGAGAGAAAATGGTAGTTATTTAAAGGTCAGGTAAGTAGAAAATTAATGAATATAGTTAAGAGACCTGAAAACCATCTAAACCAAGCCTGAACAGAAAAGGTGGCCTACTAGAGCCATGGTAAGAACAGAGTTAAGCTTCACTGCTAAATATAAAAAGTTACTGGGTCCCTCCCTTCTATGTTTAAAATAATTCAAGCCATTTGCAACGACCAAAACCAGCATTCAAAATGATGGAGTGTGTGTCTGTGCACATGCATGCTTGTGTTTCTAGGGAAGGAAAAAAGCCTGAAATAAAAAAAAAAATTACTTTGCTCTCTAATTTGGCATTTTCTCTAAGTGGGGCAGAGAAAGTCCCAGGAGTAGAACAGAACCTGCAACCAATAAAACTTCAACTAATACAAAAAGAAAATTTAAATTCTCCTTATCATGAAAACAAGTGATTTAAATGTTGGCAAATAGAATTATTTATCAACATTTGCATGGCTTCACAGAATGAAACCTAATTCAATGCTATTCTCAAAGAAACCTTATCCTTTTCTTTAATGCAAAGATGGGAATGAAAATGAGTACTGTACTGACTGATAAAGGGGAGCTATTGCTTTCCAATAAGGTAAATGGCACAAGCCTGATCCCAGAGTAATTTGGCATAAAACTGGTTTTCCGGGTAACATGAAAAGGACATTGTGTATGGAGTCTCTTCCCATTGATTCATTCCCTCTTTTCAGGCTCCGGTGCTGCTGAAACAGATTGTCTGCTCTAGCACAAACCCAAGTGACATCTGATTCACACACTGGCAGCCATTCAAGCCTATCTGGTTGAGCAGGCTTCCGTGAACTGGGGACTTCAGGTTTTTTCCACAGCGTTTATCAGCAGTCTTCATGCTGTTGAAATGATCTTGGCAGTGCTGCTCACAGTAATCCCTCACCCCTTAGTGCCACTGCTCCTTGCAAATGCAGCTCTCTGTACTTCTAGGTGTGTTATCTCAAAAGACTTCAGCCTAGGAAGGCTGTGCAAATGATCAGTTAAGTTGGGAGTCCTCAGACAATTTGGATGGTGTGCAAAATCAATGCCCTGTAAAAACCAATATAATTTTTTAAAATGCAATTAAGTTAACTACCTGCCTATTTAACCCTAGCATTTAAATCCCCCAAGGCTTTGGAGCCTGCAAATGGTCAAGCACTTTAAGCATCACCTAAATATATTTCCTCTGGGTGTTAGCCATCTCCTGAGGTGTCAGGAGCCTCTTTGAGGGTTCAGCTGTCAAAGAAAAGCCAATATGTTAAATGCACGTAAGTAAGATGAACCACATGCTTAAACATCTTTTTGGGGTGATGGTCTGTAGAATAATGGAGCAATTTGTTGTATATATGAGGGGAGAGATATAATTTATCTGCACCTACAATCATGTCCAGAAGCTGGATAAAAAAAAAAAAGATGCCAAATGAAACAAATTGTGTTAACAGCATGCCTCAAAATATCAATGGGTTAATGTCTTGCAACTTATTCCCTAAGGGAAGAAAAGGAACCAATCCATATCCATGTATAACCATCACCACATGGTACAGTGTTTTGCATCATGAATTAGGTGCTGTCCAATAAGACTCATAAGAATAAAGCAAATTAAGAGCAAAACAAGAAACTCTGGGGAGTCCTGGAAGTAACTGAGGATGAAAGCATAGCCCATTCTAGGCATTTATTAAAGCATTTATCTATTTGATACATAAGCATCAGTTCTACAAAGCCAGTCTGAATCACTGCTACAACCAAGATGTAAGCAACCTTAAACAGGATGAGACAAACCCATTCAAAATTACAAAGGCTGGATGAAAAAAAATCCCCATGGGTCAGTGCAATGTCAGAAGAAGAGGAAGGATTTGATACGAGTATGCTGAAAGATACTCATGCTCAATACACATCAAAGAACTTCAAAATTCAGCATTTTGTATCAAAATAGCCAGAGCTAAAGAATGAAACCTGCTTGAAAAAGATTTCTACAGCTGTTCCTTGAAATTGCACATTGACAATTTTATGATCTCTTTAATAGCAAAAGAGCTGAAAGAAAAGAGATAGAGTAAGTCCAGCCTTCAAAGTAGAAAATGCTTCCTTGTTAAACTAAAGATAGGCAGTACATACAAAAAGTATCTTTGAAAATAACCCTTAAACCCATTAATATTGTGTGTGTCATTTAAAGATCAGTGAAACATGAAAAAGGTGATGGCAATGTTCTACCAATAAGAGGAACTAGGTAGTAAAATTCTATTTATTTTTCAATAAGGAATAATTTATTGCTAAGACTGAAAAATGAACAGAAGATAATTTTTATACCTACGACTACAATTCTTATAATCTTTTAAACATGATATACTGTTATTTAACGTTGTATTATTCCAGATATAAGACTAGTCAGATTTGTCCTATTATCAACCATTAAGGGCAGATCAATTGGTCCTTCCAACCTTTGAGAAGATACAGGAAAAAAACCCCAAATATTTATCTTTATGCATAAAATACACATGATAATGTAGAGAACATTTTGGGAATGTGTTTGACATCTGATTTAGTAACACTTTGTATTATCTAGTAAATGTAAAAAAATCAGTACCTATGGTTTACATAAAGAGCCAGTGACATAAAGGTGTCTCGCCATGTCAAGAGAACTCTTCAGTAGTTGCAACTACTTGGATTCAGCATTTCTGTATTGAAAAGAGAGTCTTTAGATGATGGAGAGATTATGAAAGCAAGTTCAGCAAGTCCTTTCATTTCATCGACTGATTTACCAGACTTTTTGGCACGGAGTCCAACATTTCTTTGCTGTAATAGAAACCTGTACCCTCTTGTCATCTTTGTAAAAAATTAGCTTCTTAATCAAAGCCTTCTTTTACTTACTGTAGTAGTCATTTAAATTCAGAATTAAACCAGTCACATCTTGTATTAACTCCAGATATGTTGACTTAAAGACTGCCTCCAGTCTGAAACCAGAACACACTGCTATCCTTCATCTGCATATACAGTATTTTATTAACATTTCTAGTTTCTTCTTGCCTCACATAATCTCCTGGTATACTTACCATATGAAACAAAAAATTCAAAATTATGTGATTTTGATGCTATTCAGTATAAAAGAACTTGGGCTATAAGGCACAATCACAGTCTGAACATGATCTAATTTAATACAATGTCCCCATTATGCAAATAGTTTTTTATTTTGTACTAAATGCACGATCCTATGTAAAAGCCCTCAGAAATTAATCATTAATCAATGTGGAAAATTGCTTGGATGTTTTATATATTATTCACTTAAAAACATTGCCTGGAATGGGTTCAAATGCAAGCATACATTTCCACCATTTAATAATCAAAACCTGACTACAGACTTTATATATGACTGATGTGGCTCTTCATGCTATGCTCCTAAACAAACACCCAAGTGGTAAGCCAGAAGGCATCACTAGACTGGCATTCCTATTGCAGTTCCAGGTGTAATTACATTCTGTGTACATGTGTACATATTTGCAGGATAACAGGCATTATGAGAATGTGGACTATAATTTACTAGTTTTTAATGGAAAATATCCTTTATTTGAGAGTTTGTTTCCAGTCAAGTTCTCTGTGAGAAACTTAGACCTCAGTGACGATAAGCTTCAGGGAAGTGGTACAGCAATTAGCAAGTACAAGAGCTAGTTCCATGGGGAATTCAGATATAAGAGCTTTCCTGCTGGGATAAATAGAGGCAGTATAAAATCAAAATGTTTTGTTATAATACTTGATGCTATTAAAACAGCCTCTGCTGAATTCTCTCACATGGGAATGAAAATTCTTTTGTGTGTAGTGACTCGCAAAATTAAGAAACATCTAATGTCAAAATAGAAGCCTGAAGTAATTTTATGGAATAAAACTTTAAAAAAAATCAGAATCACATCAGGAAAAAAGCACTGCAAATGTTTCCTCAACATTGCAAGCAAACAAAATTCTCACATCTTCGTGAAATTTATGTGGAATTTAAATGGGCATTTGCTATATGCAACAAACAACTTGATGTTCATTTCTCATTACAGCAGTCCTATTATTGTATAGGCTGCCTATGGACAGGCCTAGTAAAAATATGTAAATTTACTATTTACATACCAAAGAGAGTATGTTCTGCCTTTAATCATTATGCCCCTCTTTGCTTACTGTGTATAATTAGCATTAAAAATTGTTGTCAGGTTTATTTACTTGCTTTGCTATAAATACGAGTTGAATCAACAGGTTAAATTAGGTTTTAGACAAGAAAATAAATGGAAGCAGCAGTTTTTAAATATAGAAGAATTATTCTGTAGCCATTGAACAGCTACGACTATGCCGCAATCTTGAAAAGGCTGATTTGGCAATACAAATGTGCTTTGCATATCCTCTAAAGGACATACAAACCATTTCCTTCAATTAGAAAAGTTAAGCTGATAAACAGCAAGAATTTGTAATGTCTTTTTATGCCAAATGAAAATAATTATAATTTGATTAGAGTTCTATCATAGTACAACTTCATTTTATGACATAAATGTCTAAACTATTTTTAATGGGAATTTTAATAGGTTGGATAGGTTGTCATGAAATATCTACTTTTTCTTACTATTAGAAGTCTACATTACCATCTCTGCAAGAGCAGAACACTCAAACTTTTCCCAAGTTCTATGTCTGCAAAAAGACAATAGTATTAATAAACTAAGAACTTTCCTAGGTAAAGCTCATGAGAAGACATATGACCCACACCCTTCTGCCATGGTGATGTACTTACAAAGACATAGGAAATTAGCTTTTTGCAAAGGACATGGGCATAGAACAATTTCAAAAGACAAAACGGGACAGCTGGTATAATAATTTGTCATATGAATGGCTTTGTTGCTTGCCATACCAATATAGGTTAACTCACTGGAGTTCTTGGTTTGATCATTCCCCTCTTTTTTTTATCACAGCACCTTTCTTGACATCAGCATGTCCATTGTACTTTACTTCATCATAGATCTCTTCTCCCCCAAATTCACTGCTTCTATTACCTGTGCCCACATAACTTACCTCACCCTGGCAGAAGGCAAAGAATATACAGCCTCTTCCTCCTGAGGTAATCAATAGTGCTTCAAAGATAAGCCAGCCAGCAAAGGCTTGTAAATGCATGTCACTTCTGTCTTCAATAGCCCTCGGTATGTGACATTTGCAATGCTTTTATTTTCAATTGACCTGGCCCAAGGGAAAGATGTCAAAAAGCTTCTGATGAATTGGTGCTCCTGAAGTTACTGCTTCACTGGAGGATTACCACCTTGTGCCACACTGCTTTCCTTGCAAAAATACTACACCCTTAGTCTTTATTAACATGTTATATACATCATGGATGAACTCTCCAATAAATGATCATCTAAAGGTGAAATATTATTTTTTGTTATAAATTTATCCTTTTTTGCTTTTGTTTGTTTTACTTGGTATTAATCAGTGGTTTCATCTATGGTGAGAGATAAAATGAAGAGATGCAAAAGTAATTATCTTGATGGAAGTAAAACAAGAAAAGAACAATAGAAGAAAAATAAACCTTTAACCCTCTTCTCTTGCAAACTGGTCATAAACTCAGAAATATTAATCCCTCCCAAGGTTTATCTTGAAGACTGCCATGTATGTGTATCCTCTTGCACGTTCAAGCTAGTATGGTTTGTGATAAAGTTCAGAGGTCAGTGACTTTTCAAAAATACTGCTGGTCAGTAGAGCAGGACTCAAGCACAAAAGCATTGGAAAAGTTCTTGAAGTCCTTATCACTGCCAGAGCTTAGTGACATTTAATTGTGTCAGCTTGAGCTCCACAAGCTCCACCTAAGTCCGTATATGTTTGAGTTGAAAATTTAAGGAGAGGGGAAAAATAGTTCAAAAACATCTGAACCCAAACCCTCAAATCTATTTCCATTATCAGGTATTTCTGAAGGCCTAAAAAATGAATCAATAAACTCAAATACCCAAATTGCTGGTGCACTCTGAAATGGAGTAATAAAATCTGCTATTAATTTTTAGAAGCAGGAAAGTTGCACTCTAAGTCGTATTTTAGAAGGCAGTATCTGTCTGAGCCCCAGGAGCTCACCTGGACACGCAGAGCCCAGGGCAGTGCCTGGATTCTGCTCAAAGCTGGGCAGCTGAATGCACTGTGAAGCTCAGGGTCTTGCACTGGAAAATGACATCTTCTCTCACGTCCCCAGAGGGAAAACAGATACACTTGGACTGTAAAATGGAAGTGGTTTGTTACCTTCTCTATTTGCACATTCAAGCTGCTAAGTATATAAACATGAAGTACTTATCACAGAATCACAGAAAAATTGGGAAAAGCAGCTCAGGAGGTCTCTAGTTGAGCCTCCTGCTCAAAGATGGGTCAGCTTGAGATCAGACCAGTTTGTTCAGGGCATTTTCTAATAAGGATAGAGACTGCACAAACTATAAAACTGAAGGGAAAAAAATAGATTTTTCTATATATGTGTATATATAAATAATACTATATTTAATTGATACCTAGATTTAGAAAAGCAGCTGATCATTTTCAGAAAAGGCTTGAAAATCAGGTGTTAGGGGATACATATGCAAAACAGGTCTGTGATGCAAAATTAGAATTCATTGTAAAAGAGGCAAACAATAGTGATATTTGTCTCCTTGTGCCATAGATGAAACAGTGCTCCTAAAAGCAAAGGAAAAACAATTTCTAAGTGAAATGTAATTCACAAATGTTATAATGACTTGACTTCTAATGGCACTTTGCTCCTGCTAAGAAAATACTTTTACTTAAAAAATCAAGATCTTTAAAATGTAGTGGTACAAGTTCAAAGGAACTGATACCAAAACTGTTGCTTAATTGCTGTAACTCTCTAGCTCTTCACTGACACCTTGGGCAAACAGCAAATTGACTGTTCCATTTTTAGGGGCCATGATCATGAGGTGCAGTGGTATTTCTAATGGTACGTTTGAAGTTTGTTCCTTCTGATTTGCTCCTGTGAGATTTCAAAATAGCAAAGCTGCAGTTGTTTTCCTTGTTAAAAGGGTTATGTCTTCAGCCTTCTCTCATGCCTGAAAGAAGGTGAGTTTTGCCCTACTGCAAAACTCTGTTAATCTCTGATGGCTAACAAGCACTGGACAGCAAGAAGGTAGGAAATTATTTCAGCCTCAGTGTCCTCTCAGAAAACACATGGAACTGTCGTCTTTTGCAGTAAGGGAACCTAAATCAGGTGAGCCTGAATGATTTCAGCAATGGCAGCATGCCCAGACAAGGAAATCTTTGCAAAAAGGACAGTCCCAGGCTACAGGGCAGAAGCAGTGTGGCTGTATTTAATAAACTGTATTTATATTGATACCAGAGACCAACAAGAATGAGAGCTTTGTGTGTTTTTCCTTCTTAGTGAGACTCTACCTCTACTTGAGCTTCAACCAGTTTTGGGGTCTAATGTTACACATAATTCTATCCCTGAACAAAAGTGGAAAGATAATAGGTCTGATGTCCACACCAACAAACCAAAACTTCCTAATCAGGTGTGGGCAGCAAAGAGTGATCAGATTGAGAATGGAATGATGAGATGACCAAATGTGGGTCTAAAGACATAGTTGCCAGTTATTAATGGAAAAACTGATAGTTCAGTTTAAAGGACTACTATTACTTCTGCCAAATTCTCTGCTGATGATGCCAGACTCTCATCATTAAATCAGTCCTGCCCTGGTATAGGTAATTCACAGTTATTGATGCTCTGACCACCGTTGGACTCTGGCTGAGGCACTGAGTTACCATTCAGGTCAGCAGGCTGCCTTACATCCCATACACTCCCTGCTGCAGGATAACAAAGCAGCAGTCACAACAGGGCCACAACACTGCACGCTGCTCCGGCAGATCCAAGAGGAGTTACTGCCCACAGCCACCCAGGGAGATGCTCCTGGGGCTGAGAAGAGCAAAGCTACTGAAGACCAGCCTAGTCCACTCCTCAGAAAACACCTGCAAGGCAGCAGTACCTGCATATAGGTGGTACTGAAGTTACTTAATAGATTTGGTCTGTCTCTGAAAGTTTCTTCATTATGAATAACTGTGTGGGGATGACCTACAAAAAACCCCAAAAAGATTATTCTAAGAATCTTCCTTCACATCTGCATGGCTGCAATAAAAGTGTGTGTCAATTACTGTGTGTAGCAACAAGCAAAGCAGTGTTTGCAAACTCCCTCCTGGGAAATGAGCTGGTCAGAAGAAATTTTGTAACTGCTTGGACCCAAGGCCAGTATTGACTGAGACGAGGTCTGTGATTTGTGCCCCAGCGTGGCTGTAGCGGGTTGACTCCGGCTGGATGCCAGGCACCCACCAAAGCCTCTCTATCACTGCCCTCCATAGCTGGACAGGGGAGAGAAAATATCCCTGAACAAAGTGTTCATGAGCTGAGATAAGGACCGGGAGACATCACTCACCAAATACCATCATTGGCAAAACAGGCTAGAATTAGTGATAATCTATTACTAACAAAATCAGAGCTGGATAATGAGAAGTAAAATAAAATATTAAAAACACCTTCCCCCTACCCCTTCCTCCTTCACAGCTCTACCTCCTACCCCAGTGGCACAAGGAGACAGGGGATGGGGGTTATGGTCAGTTCATCACTCGTGGCTTTGTCCTGATGCTCAGGGAGAGGAGCTGTTCCCCTGCTGCACTGTGGGGTCCCTCCCACGGAAGACAGCTCTCTGTGAACCTCTCCAATGTGAGCTCATCTCACGAGCAACAGCTCCCTGTGACCTGCTGTGGCATGGGTCACTCTTCCATGGCATGCAGTCCTTCAAGGTCAGGCACTTCCAGCATGGGCTCCTTTCTCCACAGGTCTCCCACAAGGTCACAGCCTTCTGTCAAGTATCCACCTGCTCTGGTGGGGGTCTCCTCTGGGGGCTGCAGGTGGATCTCTGCATCCCTGTGGACTTCCATGGGCTGCAGGGTTACAGCTGTCTCACCATGGTCTGCACCACGGGCTGCAGAGAAATCCCAGCTCTGGTGCCTGGAGCATCTCCTGCCCCTCCTTCTCCACTGATCTTCATGTCAGCATTGCTGTTCTTCTCACATATTCTCACCCTGCTCTTCTCTGGCTGCAATTACAACTGTGCAACTTTTTTTTTCTCCTTCTTAAATCTCTTCTCACAGAGGCTTTACCACTATTTCTAATTGTCCCAGCCTTGGCTAGCAGCACATCCATCTTTGGAGTTCACAGGGATTGCTCTGTCTTACACAGAAGAAGCTTCTGGCAGTTTCTCACAAAAAGCCACCCCCGTAGCCCCACCACCACCAAAGCTTGGCCATGCAAACCCAGTACAGTGGCCTACTAAACAACTTAAGCATTCAGCAATGCAGTCCTGTATTCCTTTCTTTCTCAACAAAGGCCAAAAAAATACAGTTGAATATGTAGGGATGTGCTAAAAGGACATGATCCAAGCTATATCACTTCTTCAGCCTGGCTTTTCAGGCTGTTGTCTTCTGTAATGAAAACAAAGCTTTGGGGAACAGGAGTCTTTTCTCTGTGCTGCTGTCCCATATTGCTGGCAGCTGCCTCACCCTGCTTCTCTGAAAGGTGACAATTCCCCTGGCTGGTTTAAAAAAGGTTTTATCTACAAGGAAGAAAAGGTACATACAAACAAACAGTTTTGTTTTGATTCCAAATCCTAAAAGTGGGAATCAATGGTGTGATTTCACACAGATTTACAAGGCAAGCTACTTAGCAATTAAAGACAATTCCATAACATGAGCAATGCACCTTAAAGGGTGGGTTTAGCAACGCCACGTGTTATCTACACTATGCTTGGATTCAAAAGAGTCAAGAAAGATACTTTTATGGAAAAAATGTGGGCTGAAAAAGGCATTTTTCACTTAACCACTCGGCATTAAGTTAGTAAGTAAGAATGAATATTGCATTCCCTTTCAGGGACAAAACATTTCATAATACTGCAGCTGATTCAATATTTGAAAGAGTTTGATGTATGAAGATATAAAGACATTAAAAATTCAACCGATCCCTAAAATATTTAAGAAAAATGGTTATTTCATAATACATCTTTCACAGCAAGATGTTAAAACATCTTGAAGTTTGGAGTTTGAGTCAAAAATATTCAGATATTGGTGACTGAAACAGTGATCCTTAAAATAAATACTGAGAAATCGCATTTTAACAACTAAAATGAAAACATCCTGAAGTTTCTTCTGGGTAACATTATTGCTACACTCTATCTTTTATAAATCCTATCTCCTTAGCTGCTAATTAGTGTTTCTTATTCCACAAGGGTTTTAAGCTTTTGCAGAATATTGTCTCATGTAGCCTTCCCAACTTCTGATGATTCACGTTGTCTTTGTATTTTATTCTTTCCAAGCCACTGGAATTGGCTGCTTTTAACTCAGTGTTATAGCCCCAGTCTGCAGACTATCTCTTGCCAGAACTCCCACAGGTATCCCTCCCATGTACAGAAATGAAAGCTCTGACACTGATCTGGGGAAAACTTTTCAGATCAAAGTAGTAAGTAATTTGCCACAAGTTATTAGACTTGCTACATTGGTGCTTCTCCAGACTTCTCTTCTCCATTATGAGAATAAAGATGTTTCTCCCAAACTCTTTCCAATTGTTCAGTCACAGGGCAGAACAAAAGATGATTTCTCTTGGTATCTCTCTCTGCAAATTTCGTTTGATACAAATGGTATGATATCCACTGTAAAACGTGCACAACTTTATGCTGTAAGGTGATATACTTTATTTTTCCAACAGAAACTCACAGAATATGTAGCAGAGCAGTGAAAACCCAATTTTTTTTCAGTTGTATTTCCTTCTTTGTGTGACTTCCAAATGCTGGTGCCTTGCTAGAACATGACAGTCTGCACTGCTTTACCTGAAAGAATACAAGAAATGAGGGGCTATCACCTTGTTCTGACACACTTATCTTCTACCATAAGATGGCAGACATAGTACATAAATTAATTTCAGTAATATACTGAAAATTACAATTATTAAGCCAATATGTATATGATGTTCCCTACTGTCCTTACTGGCATGAACCAGAAAAAAAGTGGTCTCCCTGTACCATTATCTCCTACTGCATTCATGGCATGCTATTAGTTCATCACTGCAGCTCTTTCAAAACAACATGACTTGGCAAGAAAAATAAAATAATAAAAATTTGATCAGGCATAAAATTACTGTATTTTTGGTTAAAGTGCATAACAGTAGCATAATATAGGTAATACAGCTTTGGTTTTATTCAGCTGCTTTGTATGCTGTAGGTATAAATGAGACTTAAACCAAGCATCAAAACTGAACCTTTCAGACGTTAATGTGATGATAGCTGTGTTATTATGAGCCTAATGATATCTACTGCACACAAGAATACATAGGTGTCATGCTGGGAAACCAATGATCTAGCTCTCATTCTGACTGCAGGCAAAGAATATCTCATCAAAGCTATAAATTTCATGACTCTGTTCCCAAATTTAAAACCCTTAAGGAAATGGCTTTCATGGTTCAACAGTTTTAAAGGGTTGCTCTTACTTGGCTTTGTAACAAGGAAATTAATAGTTCTTCCAAACAAATCAGAACTATGCCATAGCTGTGTGCATTTTCATGCTGTTGCCTTCAGCATTTCACTTCCTTCCCCAGATAACATCACTGCAGAATCCACACTGAATTCACTGTGGGGAAACATTTATTACCTGCTATGATTTCACTCTATAGCCTTAGATAGGTGATAGAAGTCGTTTGCTCATCGTAAAAATTGTTTTCATTAGGTCATGTGAAACAGAGTCAGTTTCTAATCAATCTTCACTTTTCAGAGTAAAACTAGGGTAAAACCTATCCAGCCTAATGTCAGGGAGAGTTAGTTTCTGCAGTGTGATGCAGAGCAACCAACCAAGAGGTAGCCTGCTTATGGGACTACAATAAGAAGCACTGAAGTGAGATACTTCTCTGTCAGTATGGTTTTCTCCCTTCAAAAATTCTTACTGTGCAAATATTGAAGTTTCTGAGAGGGAATAATCATGTTAAATAATTTTCTTAATTTAGAGGTATGGAAATGCTTTCTAATGAGCAGAAAATGAATATTGTATTAGGATTAGCCACTGTATGTGACACTTTGTGCACATAAAGCACGGCAATTTGTGCTGTTCAGGAGAAAGATCCTAAATGAGCACCAAATGTTCAGTGTAGCAATACATTTCAATGTATCATTAAGACAAAACCAAAATATTGTGGATTCTCATTAAGTCTTAAGAAGTTACACATACACTGGGATTAAAATACCAAGATATATTTGCTTTTGTCCAGAATCCTTATGACTGCACAACATTTTAGATCCAAGTATTTCAATACCAGTGAAACAACAAACAGGAAAGTAACAGTATCTTTGTTTCAAAAGAAGCTTTGATTTTTTAGCTCAAGCCAATCATTTGGAGCCCTATGTTTAATGTAGGAATACAGCATTCGGAGTAAGAATCCTTGCATGACAAAAACAATTAGGTAATGTATTAAAGAGATTCATTTAATAACAAACTATTGCATGTATACCTACAATACAACAGAGGCCACACTCTCATAAATCAGAAATATTACCCTAAGTGAAGAACTTCCACACCTTGAATTTTTGATAATCCCATGAGCGAGTGGAAAGGTTAGACATTATTTTTTAAGAACAAAAATTATAGTAATAGAGAAATTTGCTCTTCTTTGAGGATGAAGTTATTGTCTGCCATAGAAAACAGTGTTGGAGTCCAAACAATTCTCCATATCCCACTGTTTCACAGGAGGGAAAAGAGCAAACATGAAGGACCAAACAAAAACCAACAGCAATCCATCATTAACTGCACAAAAGCAGTGAATTTGCTTTAATATGAGGAAAATGACAGTTTCTCCTCAAGCACAGAAAACATAATTATCCCCTAAGCCACCCTAAAATAGCTATCACTAATGCAATCCAGAAAACTGCAATTCCCAACTGGGGAGCATCATCACTGTCATGCATGAGAGAGATGCAGTGGGAAATAAGTAGTTCTCCATCTAGACTTTCAGAACAGCACGTAACTCTTAGTATTAAATAACAGAATAGAGGGAAAGAGAAATAAAAAGGACATTATAACTGGCTGCTTGGGCACATGTGCAGAGGGGTGTCTGTGTGTATTTGCATACAAAGGAGATACTGCTCCACAAAAGTGACTGCAATCAGCTGAATTAAAGCTGTCTCAAGTTTTGCTCTTCCCATCTCTAAGTTGAGAGCTTTTTCATCTGAGCTTTTTCAGATAAGCTTTGAACTTAATTCTGCAGGAGCTAGGATGTTTTCAGTATCCAAGCTGGCTTGTGTTTGCATCACGGACACACCTTTAAAAAAGTCACAATATTCTGCATCAGGTTTACATCTTAGTTCTGCTGAAGAGTAACACTCAGAAGCATCATGTCACAGCCATGTAGCAGTGCTGCAGCCATCTGCTTTACCTAGTGCATTGGATCAAAATATCCTTTGGACACTGAGGAGAAAAAATATATAATGAGAATGTAATTCCTTCTGGTAGTTTGAAAACTCAAGAATACACAAAAAATCAATTCAGCTGCAAATTTTAACTAGAACAGAATCAAAATAAATTAAGCCACCTATCTGATATAGCCTTTATCTGATCCACTTGATCTTCATCAGTTAAACACCTCTTCCCCTTTGTTAAGTAAACTTGTCTACAAACAAGTTATTAAAATCAGTTTCTGACATTTTTCTGGCAGGGATGAAGGTAGGACTGCATTTCAATTCAGCCAATTTGTCTCAATTTCCACCCCAGCTTTTACTTATGGTAAAAGTACTGGTTGTTATTTTTCAGTGAAAATGTCTAAATTCCCATGTTTCAACTTTGAAGTAAATAACTTAACCGAGAGATAGATTATCAACACTGACTGTAGACTTCTGGTGACATACTTTGGAGCTAGCTAAAAGTATGACTTATGTAATTATACTTTCACATTAAATTTTTGAAGAACTTATGAAAGATATGGAAATACTCATTTAAAGCTCATCAGAGTAATGCATCAAATGGATGCAAATGGTATCTTTCAATGTCTGAACGGTTGTTCTCATTCAGGTGTTCGAGAGTCAAGTAATGCATTTTCACACAAAACCTGAACAGCAAATAACCACCCTTCTCTTCTCCCGCACCTGTACAGTCCTGGGCTCTCACAGAGCTTAGACTCACAGCAAAAGGACAAACATGCTACCATGGACTGAAAGGAAATAAGATTATATAAAGATTCAAATATTTTACACAACTGAAGCCCTATCTGTTAATTTCAGGCAGGATAAACCTGAACATCAAGTGTATCAAGTGCAGGCCGAAAGGCCAAGGCATGTCCAGGCCAATTCACCTCAGTCAGTATCTCCCCCTGCCATTACGCCTCCTTTGTGTAACCCCTATGTAAAATTTCATTCTCTTACCTTTTTTTGTAAGTTACTAGTGCTGTCCTTCAAAGTGCAGAGGCCTTTCAGCCTATTCCACTGGACACCCTGCCTCTTCTTCAGATCCTGATGACAACTAAGCTCTGAGAACTATGGTTTTCTGGGTTAGCCTGAAAAAATGAAAAGCATTCCCTTTGTTTTCACCTACTCTGTGATCCTTCACGTCGCTGCACAGAGAACAGTCCCTAAGGTCCTGCATGGTAAAACTCTGCTTCTGTCTTTCCTAAATCTCTCTCTTCCACTGCAGCGAAGAGAAAATCATATCCGCCCCTCCTCTCTGAGATGGCTACAGGGCTTGATCGGCACCAAACGGACCAATGCTGAATTTATTTTATATGTTAGTTTACATGATAGCTGCATTCGTTAAAATGAGATCTAATGTTATTAAACTCTTGTAGAGTAATTGTGATTAAAATCTGTCCATGAGCTACACACATTTGAACCTCATAAACCAGGAAAGAATTCATAAAAGATATTGCTTAAGCATGCTTAAGGCATGTTGTTTTTAAAATATCTGAAAATATAATTTACACAGAGAGGATAAAATTTGGGATGGATATTATTTACAATCTGATTTAACACTCAACGCGAAAAGTAACAGTAAAAGTATAGCAGAGTGGGAAAAGAAGTGAATTTTTTCAGCTGAAGATAATTTATTTCTCTAGAGTATAATAAACTTCACTGAAGGGACTTCAGTGAGTGTTGTTTTAAACCCAAAAGAGAATCAGTGAGATTTTTTGTTTTTTCATTGCAATCTGTGAAACTATCAGGCTATAAATCTACCTCTGAGTTTCTTGTACTTTCCCATTTAGTGACCTGCACAGGCTAAAAAGCAAAGGTAAATTGGAAAACAAAATTAGGACTATAGGAAGAAAAGTTATTTTAGATATTTATTACTCACTTGAAGGTCTAATGACACAGAAAGAAGTTTTTTTTATTTTGTTAGAATGAAAAGAATGGCATGAGGGAATTACACCTGGGTAACATGGCCTAATCAAGACAAAAGCTTGACATTCATTAAAAGACAATGATCACATGAAGATGGAAAAGGTTTACATAAGGAAAAGTATAATGCAGCAAGAAACCGATTAAAAATCACAATACAAATGTAAAAGTAATTACTTCTGAAAATGTGCCATACATATCAAAAAATTCTTGCCTCTACCAACTCCTCAGAAACACTTACTTTAATTACTGATCAGAAGAAATTTCAGAACTCCTTTAGCAGAACATATTTATCTAACTTTTAAGAATCAAAGCTCTTGCTCAGAAATACCAAAATATGTCTGAGTTATAACTATCCTTTAAGGATAACACTGTTTTGCAGAGTAAAACATAAAATTGCCCTATTTGCTTAGTAAATGCTACATGTGATGAATAACCCATCAGCTTTCTATAATGTGTTCAAAAAGTTTTCAGAATTTTATTGGTAAAGTACTCAGTTCTGATAATTCAGCTTTTAATATAATCAAGAATATCACCAGGAGCTACTTAATTAATTCCCCAGTGCACCATGAATTTAATTTTCAATGACTTTATTGAGAACTTTTTTCTTAATTTTACAATGAGAAACTATAACCACTGTTACACAACTTGCAAATATTTCGAACAAGACAGCAATCTCCTATTTTTTTGATTTTTTCTGTTCCAAATTCAGCTCCTGAGATGGATTTTCTGCTTCAGCTTCATTTTCATCTTCCTGTAAAAGAAAATGAAAACCTGAACATTAATCAATTTATTGAAAAAGTATACTTTTCTGCTTATGCAGATGTATGGAATTCGGTACAGTCCTTTGCCATCTTCTGCCTGACTAATGAGCATAAAAATAAGCAGAAAGTAATTTATTCAAGTGATTGATTTTGCTCAAGTGTTGAAATAAAAATGATACAAAATTTAAACAAATCTAATTGCCTACATTTATAGCAGAAGAAAAATTTAATGAGTAAATATTTTACTGATCATTTTACTGGATAGTTACATAAAGGAATTATTAAATCACACACGGATGACAATATATTCAAATGCCTACAGCAGAAAGTATTACACACCTTTCCTTTGTTCTTGACCAGAGGTTCCCACTAAATAAGTTTTGAATGCAAGAACTTTCATCATTGTACTAAAAATTACTTTTGAAAAGCATCTGCCATTGAAAAATGTTTCATTTTTTTGCGACCAGATATGTTTACTTCACCATTTGATAAAAGACAATAAATTTAACTTCAGAGACACTTTATGTGCTGCTGCATCGTATTTTTGTCCCATCTAGCATATTTTCTTGACAGGTCTGCCAATTTTCCAATTACTTGTACCACCATATGTTATCTGAAGATCAGTCAGGTCTAAAATAGGAAACATGAGCATGTCAGGCAGCAGCATGCTTACAATATTCTACAGCTTCAGCTCCAACAGTAAGGCTCATAAGTCACTATGGGTTCCTCTGGATCTCTGAAAAAATGAAGTGACATCATAATGCCTGTTTCCATAGGAATGGATACTATTTCATGTCCTGTACAAAATCGTGACCTCCAAAGTATAAATTATGGAAGAGTGAGAAAACTGTTTTATAAGGTCACTTACAACTCATCACATCATGAACAGTCCTTATCACAATTTCAGAGTATGACCAGTTTTCTAGTCATTTTAATTTTAATCATTTTAATTCAATTTACAGAGAATCTTCCACATTCCAGTAACACAAAAAAGAAATGAATAGACATTTTGGAATGAAGAAGCATCCTGGCTGCTGTAACAGTGCTCATCACAAGCCAACAGCTGAGAGAAAGGAAACACCAGGGACATTTAGGTGGGACCCAGTAACCCGAGATGTATTTTCCTGATTTAAAAGAACATTTTCATTCTCGTAGGAAAATAACTTTATCCTTTTGCATCCTAGCCCTATCCACGTTTGTAACAATAACTATAATATTTAAAGGTAGAAAATATATAGGAAGATTACATGGGCAGCATAAAATAGAATAGCAGTAGAAAATCTCATTTAAAAATGTGATCTCGTAATATGTTACGCCCAACTGTAATAAAATGGAAAAGCTAGTTATTCTATTAAAGTAGCAGATACTCCAAGCCATCATGCCTCTGAATCTTCCTCCTTCTGGGGACAGCCTAGGCACTGAGAAATATCTACATGACTGACTGCTAAAGCTTGTTTTCTTCTCTTTCTGGACCGTCATCTCTTCAGTTGCCTTTAAAACATGTAGTGCTCTCTGTGGCTCTTTTCATTTAGCTGAGAAAACATGTCTGTGCATGCGTGTGAAACCAAACAGTGAAGATACATTGAAATTGGAAGTGTAGAATATATTAAAGAGAGTGCAATGTATAGTACGCATACAGAGGTCAAACTTCAAATGAAAACACACAGGGCAGAATCAGAAACAACAAAGGAGTAAGGTGTTACCAGTCTTATTGCTTACAGGTGACAAGAGTCTTGTGGAATAAAAAAACACTCACAGAAGCTTTTGCCTGCTACGGAAAACCAGCCAGGTGTATTAATGAAGAACATGTTAATAAAAGAACAGCAAATCTGCATGTTTCTGAAGGTCCCTACCTGTAGTGCCCACATCTCTGCTCCCTGAAGAAAGTTTCATAGAAGAGCAGAAAGAGGACGGAAAAGAAAACAATTTCTATTCCTGTCCCTTGTTTTTCCATGTGGAATGCATTGGAGAATTGTTTACCTGAGGTGATTGGGTGATTGGACACTGGTGAGGATTGTTTGGCCCTGATGGCCAATTGTATGCACCTGGGTCTGGACTCCCTGCAGAGAGGGAGTCACGAGTTAAGTTACAGTGACAGTAGTAAGATATGATAGCTAGAAGTTAGGATGTAGTTTTAGGAGCTCCTCTTTAAATATATACTAATGTATTGAAATATAGTTATATAATAATAAAATATTCAGCCTTCTGAATTGGACTCAGCATCATCTCTTCCCCGCACGGGCCAACCGCAACACCTGCCTACAGCAGTTGTATCTCAGCTGACCTCAGTGCCAACTAATTCACCTTCCTAGCACTCAACTTGACATTATTCTGATGTCCTGACTTGTGCTCCCTCATACAGGCATATAAACCCTACACTGTCATTCTTTCCCAGAACTCTTCACATATTGCTTAGGGCTTCCCCTCCTAATAGATGAAGCATGCAAATTTCAGAGACAACAGGGCCACACCTTCACTGAGGATTACAAGAGGGTTAAGACACATTAGGCTCAATACTGAATATTGGCTTCCTTACTTTTTTGATGGCAAAAAAATTTTTATCCAATGCATGAGGTTTTTTAGAAAATCTTCTGGCTTTGTGTAAATTTGAAACCTTTAATTCTGTGCTCAAAAGGTCGTGCTTGCACTCTGGCAGAATTCCCAGGTTACAGCAGCAGCTGCAGTGACCATTGTATTCTGAGATGCAGAAACGATGGCTGTTGGTGATGGCAGCTCCAGGATTTGCTTGGGTTGAATATCTCAGATGGAAGCATCAACTTTGGGATATTTTGCAGAACTAATACTTTTCCTTTGTTGATTTCCTGTTGCTTCAACCAAGTAAAACATATTCAAACAGGTAAAATCTACCAGCAGAACATAAATTTGACTTACATGGGCAGATTCCAATGCACAAGTCACCCAGATGCCTGGCTGATTTTTTAACATAAATTTGACTTACGTGGGCAGATTCCAATGCACAAGTCACCCAGATGCCTGGCTGATTTTTTAACATAAATTTGACTTACGTGGGCAGATTCCAATGCACAAGTCACCCGGATGCCTGGCTGATTTTTTAAATGTATTGGTTTTTTTGCATTTTTATGCCCGAAAACTGTCTGACTAGCATTGCACTGAACCATGCTCCACCTAAAACATCTTAATTTTGTACAAAGGTTTTCACTCCATCTTGTTTTCCAAGAACAGAAACACACCTCATTCGGAAAGAGAAATTTGGTATCTCTGAACACAGGTGATTGCTGTGCAAAGCTCAGAGTAATGGTGTTTGATCTTTCTCATTGCATGAACTAGCAACAGGAGAAAACTTTTCCTTTGTTAGACATGCTTTGAGCCAGATCAGTTCCCAGGCCTGTGCGTTGCCACATGAACAACAGTGCCAGCACAAACAAGATGGAAGAAAGGATTTTTGGGGAACACTGGAAAGTATGAATCACCAGTTTTGGCATTCATGCAGCTTTCTGCCAGAAAAAAAGTGACAGCAGAGGCCTCAGAATGGCAATGTCAGAATAATTTGGGACATGAACCTCTACAAATTATAAGAAGTGTTCTATTACTGCCAGGATGCTTGGGGAAGATCTGAACTGGCAATTTAGACCGCATATTAACCATACTACAAGATGTGAAAACACACTATTATTTCAGTTTGCTGATAATGCAAGATTTCTATGAAATGCTTTATCTTTTTTTTTAGTAGCCCAAGAGGCAGCCTGATGATTGCATACAGAATACTGAAATAGTTGGAGTTTCTAATGTCATTAATAATGTTTGAATTTTCATCTACATAGCCTATATAGCCTAATTATCAAGAAATTATGCAAAACAGACTGCAGATTAATATATTTAATATATTTGTTTTAGCAATTACCACCTATCATTATCATTATAATGCTTTTAATTCTGATGAATAGCAAAGGAAAATCTTTTATTTTCATGTTATCTGTTAAAAACCAGTCCATGATAGCAGTGTGCAAGGTTTCTATTACCAGCAGCTACACAGCAGACAAAATACTGAATTCCAGTTTCTGCTCACAGAAATTCAGTTCACGTTATTTTTATTAATACCTCACGTCTCTTTTTTATATTATTATTTATTTTCTTCCAGCCACCTATGACTCTAACATCTAGTGCTTTCTGCTCTAAAAATCCTAAAATCTAAGTAGCTTTTCCTAGCAGATGTCACAAGTCAAACTTTTAAAGTAGTTCTTGCCATCGGATGCCAAAAATCAAATTTGTCTCAGTATCTTTTGTGACTACAGACAACCACAGACTCAAATATCATATGGTAAATACACTCACCAGAAAGATGCCTCTGCACAGATCTGGTGACTTGTAATAGCCAAGGGAGGTGAATCCCTCAAGACTGTACTACTACTCCTACTGAAAAAGTGCACTCAACAGCCCAAAGATTATTTTAATATTGAAATTAATTAAGTTTACTGGTCTGGAATTGATGTTACTACAGATTTACAAAACCAATAGGATAAGGAAAAGTACAAAGAGCATTACAAAGTGGTGCTAAACCCAACACTCTGAACTGAAATGCCAGCTCAGGAGCTCTTCAAGCCACCAATGACTGGACACCTCACCTGCATCCTGATGGCACTGATGGAGAGACGGATCTTCCACATTAGTTTTCCTACATCCTTTGCCCTGGCATCCCACCTTTTCTCTGATGGAAACAAGGTACTGGATTAAAGGGTCCTTTGGATGCTCTGCAGGTGTTTTCAAATGTCCTATGGACATCTCTTCTTTCACACTGCTTAGTCTATACTTGGTAGCTGAGCATTTAAGAGTCACAGTGACAGAATAGGGCCAGGAATTTAGAAACGAGACCCTAAAATCTGCCACATAATTGTTTGATTTATTGAAGTATTAAGCACTCAATAGCTTTGCTGAGGTTAATGAGGACACTTGGATATTTAGATATCTTTAGGTGACAAAAACTAAGAGTCTGACTTTTAAATTCTATTTCTAAAGTTTTGGGCTGACAGTTCAGAAAGACTGTGATACACTTTCATCTCATTTGAAAGCGTGTTTAAGGTCAACCACATTATTCTCTGACCAAAGAATAATGGGTCTAACACAGAAAGTTAATTTTGTAGTAATTATTCCAGAATATTCCCCTGTAGACAAATTCTGGAATGAAAAAAAAAAAAAAAGCCTAGAAATAGGGGTTTGAGTAACTCTTTCTCTTTTTACCCCCTCCAACCAATTTCCTTCAAAATGTCTGAGAATTTATTTTTCCTCCATTAGTTAATGAAATGAAATCTGGAAAATGACAGTGAATTAGACAATTCTTAACTCTACAGGAAATCTGACACTTCTTCAAATAGAACAGATCACACATTAATTAACTGTGCTAGGACATGCATCAATTCCCAGTTCTGTTCATTGCACCACACCTGTAATATCTGGAGCTGCATTACAATGTTGCGTATTTTGCCAACTGCAACCAATATTCTAAACTTAATAAACAGCTATACATTACAGGATTATGTAAAGAATCATCTGAATATGCAAAACACAAAAATGCCCTGCTATAATGAGGAATGACTAAAGGGTTATCTCTGCTAGTACATAATCTAGAAATAGCATCTCAAAAGCACACAGGATCAAATTCTGATACCAGTACTTTCTAGAGTATCTTAACCCAAAAGACCTCTAATATGACTAACAGACTAAATTATTAAGGATGCCCAGCTGGCATTTCACGTCTTGCCTCACAAAATCTAGCTAGGAAAACACCAGTTGGAAATAGATAAAAATACTTTTAATACTCTTAAAAAATACATCAGGAAAAAAAGGAATTTATTATATATTAGAGCTTTTGTTTGTGTATGTGAAAGTCTAGCTTCCAAAGTCACAGGCCAAATTTGGAAGAAAATGAGTGTCAGGAAAAAACTGGGAGCTAAGATAGTCTCTCTGTTAAATCACCAAAAGGAAAGCATCCAGCATAAAATTTAAAAGTTATTTTAATTCCAAAGCCTATGTTATCTTCTTCAATAGTATTACTGACAACCCTTGTAATGAACAGTGGTGCAAAAATAGAGTACAAATGGAACAGTTATGGATATTAGAAGCAAATATAAATTTCTTGTGATAGATGACAGTTTTCTGTAACCACAGCTCTGCAGTGATAAGGCAGCTGTTTGTTTCCCAAGAAAAGGAGACCCTTGCTACATGGATCATTTTCATAGTGACAGCCTTGACAAGTTTGACATTTGCTTCATGAAGAATTCTAAAGCAGCCATCAAGAAAATGCCCCCTTTGGGACCACTGGATATCTGACAGTTGTACCTTTTAATGCGCATTGCCATTAATTCTCACTGTCAAAGCCCACCAAAGTCCTACAGCACAATCTCTGATGATCTGGTACGCTATAAAATGGAGGCTATGAAGGGACTAACCATTACAATGTAAGCAAACATGACATCAATTAACTGGAAGCAGCTCTCCACCCCACTTTGTTCAGTGAAAAGAGCAATGCTGCAGTTTCCTTACCAAGCAGTACCAGCTGCTGAGCTCTAGGTGGCAATGCAAGACCAGCAGAACTACTTTTACACTAAAGCTCCTCTTTAAGAAGCTACAAGCAGCTGCATGTTTATCACAAACTCCTTCCTTTAAGTCACACTGCTACAAGAACTTTAAAGTCTTTTTGAAATGTTTGTCAGTGTTCTGTATTTTCTATTTCCTTGTTGCTAATTCTGATTATACAGATAAATGTACCATCGCAAGAGCCCTTACAGTCAAATTTCATTTAATGCTTAGTACAGAAGTGGAATTTCATGCCAGATTTCAAATCTTCCATCTGTTCCTCTCCTTTTTAGGAGGCAGCCATTCCACTGAGTGGTCCCTTTGGCTGACTGCCACTACAGTTGGGATCCTCTTCAGGGCAGGTGGTGCTTGAAACCCAACCATTGTTTTACAAGTTCAGCTGGCTCTCCTTGAAGAAAGTAGACAAAAAAGTTTCCTCTTTAAGAATTTGAGTCTCTGAAGGTTCAGGTTTATGAACATTCGACTGCACCTATAAACGCCCAGATACCACGAACTTGCAACATCAACTAACAAAGAGATGAAAAGCAGCTTTAACAAGACTGTACCGTGCCCATATGGAACAAGTGGTATTAATTTCCACTCCAGTGTGAGAGGGCACTCTAGTTTTCAAATCTGACACTGTCATGAGTAAGATGATTTCTAGGGCAGATTTCTCCTTCAATTATAATAATTACATCTGTGCATATATAAATGCATACATGGACACCAAAATAGCACTTTCTATGTAGCAACATAATAACTATTTTTATGAATTGTAAATTTAAAACAGAAAGTTCTACTTTCTATATACTACTACATATATACTATGTATATATATGGTAGTAGTATATTATATTATATATAATATATACACAGTATGTATAATATATATACTATATATACTATATTCTGCAATACTACTACAGAATAATATTTCATAGCCTAGAAATGCATATTATAATGACGATAATTTTAAATATTTATGGTATACTCTTACCATATTTACACTATACATTTACTAAATTATAAGAAACAAACCTTATTCATGTTTGCATTCTTTATGCTAGGAAATAAAATGGTTTTTTCTTACAATAGTTACATGAGAACAAAAAGTGCTCCGGCCAACAGTAAGGAATTAATAGCTCTATTTCTTAGTATTATTTAATGAAAAAAAAAAAACAACTAAGAAGCACAAGTTTAATTTTTAAGAGCTCAATTGTTAGGCTATACATGTATCTTCGTAGGTACTAAATGACAGCTGAAGATTTCTTCATGCTTTAACTGCTTTCTCAAGTTTGTGAAATATAATCTGCATATAATCTATATATATATATCTATAGCCCTTTATCAAGAGGTCTGAACATTCTTTGCTTCAAAAATGACTAACAACATTAAATGGAAAATTATTAACGCACTTTAATATAAAAACTGATTTATACAAAAATGCTTCTGGAAGCTACTGTCAAGACAGGCTGCCCAAAGTTGAAGGCAGAATCACTCTAAACATCACTGAAGGACATGTTTATAACAGAAAAAGACAGCACTACCATGTGAAAGGAATAAATTTATCTCAATAACAGAGAAAATACAGACCCTAATGAAAATGTTTTAGGAAAAATGAGAGCATTGCATGCTTCTGACCAAAATTAATTAGAGTTTTAATGTTTTACAATGCCACCATAATTCTTTAAATGGTGCATTTATTTCATAGTAATAAACATTCGGTTCATTAAGTAAAGTTCAAAATCTGTGTTACTCGCTACATTTAACAACCTTTGGCCCTTTTCTTCTATATTTCTTGATTCAGGTTTCCAAAGCATTGAATAAGCAATTGAGGAACACAATTAAATTTCATGACTCTGCATATTTAGGATTCTTATTTCATCGAAGACAAAGGGCAATTAATCTACCATTCTATACTGAATTTCAACTTTAGTGAGCCATGATAGATACTGAAATGAACTTACAGGAAATGCTTAATTAAATTACTGTAAAAAGCATAACTAAAGTTTTTTCCTTCTTTATGACAAAAGAAAACGCAAATTTAATTGGAAAAACCTACTGCAGTATTATAAATTTATTAACTTGGGAATTCATGAAAATATTGCTATAATGTGATAGATAAGAATTCAGAAAGCTTTTTTCTTCTTATTTCATCAGAACATTTCACCTGAGTACAGCCATGAAATTCTGTTCAGGTTCAAGGCACAAAAGCTGGAACTTTCAATGGAGTTAATATGATGACATTGCCTTCATTTTGTCATTTATTTTCCAAAATGTGATATAAGTAAATGTTGTAGAAATTAATTTATATTTGCTGTAATACTGAACTCCTATATTTAGTCACAATCCATGAAGTTGTCAACAAAACATATAGAAATTAATGAAGCTGTAGAAGTAGATGAAGGCTAGACTGTGAAAGCAAACAGAATCTGTGCTACTGCTGAAGCAATTAAAGACTAATAAGACTTTTGCTTAAAAAAAAACCCCAAAACCCCTCAACATTCCTTTCAGCAGGTCCCCCAAACACATACTGATATTTAAATTCAGAATCCAACAACTATAACTAAACAAATGTTTCAATTATTTCAACAACTTCAATTAAATAAAATCCCCAAAAGAGCATTTTAGGACCAGATCTGTAGTATCGTATTAGCAGTCCCTTCCATCTCTCATGGAAGATCTACTCTTTTCCTACTGTCCTCATTCATTTAATCTGAATTAACATAAGCATTGCAGACCTACCCAGAAGTCAAAATCATTGCTTTCCAAGATGTACAAACATACATTTAATTTGACCATATAGAATCATAGAATGATTCCCTTCATCCATTTGGCCATGGACTTGAAACCTAACAAGACAAGAAATCTATGGCTTTAAAGGTTGGACTTCAGTTGGTTTGATGGCAAAGGAAGCGTTGTAGATTTGTTTTTATATTTTGACTTTATTGCTCTATTTGAAAGATCCTGTTCTGAACCTGTAATCATGCCTGAACAGTCCTCTGTTTCATACAATAGTTTAGATCACTTGCCTTAGAAGCATCAAGGGTGTACTGGTAATAAATACATAGTCAATTTGGAAACAAAGTTGTAACATTTCATATACCAAGGTATATGAAACAGTTTCAGACTGATCAGCTTCTAAATTAAAAAAAAAAAAAGAAAAGAAAGAAAGAAAGAAAGAAAGAAAGAAAGAAAGAGAAAGAAAGAAAGAAAGAAAGAAAGAAAGAAAGAAAGAAAGAAAGAAAGAAAAAAAAAGAAAGAAAGAAAGAAAGAAAGAAAGAAAGAAAGAAAGAAAGAAAAAAAGAAAGAAAGAAAGAAAGAAAGAAAGAAAGAAAGAAAGAAAGAAAGAAAGAAAGAAAGAAAAAGAAAAAGAATGTGTCAGATTTAACAGTAGATCACCTCAAACTCCATTCCTCTTTGCATTTCCAAGTGAGGACTGAAAGTCAAATGTTATTTAATTCAGTGGGTATACTGAGGAATGTTTTGGTAATTTGTCATGATAGTGATGTTGCTTCACTGTAATTTTTTGAAGTCAGAATCAAATGAAATTCTTTCAACAAATAATGTGATGTCCAACCATTTAATGTTTCAAATATCATCAAAAGGAACTTTACAAAAAAAGTGCCCTGTAGAAGCAGCATCTGCCTTCAAACATACTCTGAAATCCCTCCAAAACCTCATAAGGTTATAACTTAATATCTAACAATATTTATACACTTCATGGAAAAAAAATTAGTTGCCTTTCAGAAAATTAGAATCAAATTAATTGACAGACCTCATCATGGTGCTGGTAGTCACTGCAAACAGGGCTTCTTATATGTTCATTGTGCATTGCTTTCTGATAAATTTGTAAGTCACTGTTTCACTAAACCACATCAAAGTCATCTTTTGGTTTGTCAACAGCTTGCTTCCTATCTCTGCCTACCCTCCAACAAATCACACATAACACTCTTAGAACACTGGGAGAAAAAATACTTTGATGTGATTCAATTACTGAAAAGCTATATTCCAAAAGATTCCCAAAGCTAGGGAAATTTGGCTATAACTAATTAGTGTTTTGCATATTTATGAGAGAAGAGCTCATTACAGAGCTTACATTATAAATTGTTGTTTATGTACTTTTTCCTTGACAGTCTGAAGTCACTTAATATCTATCATTGAAACTCCTTTTGAAGCTCACTAAACTCTATGCCTCAGAAGGCTTTTTGTCTCCCGTTATATCACAGTGTTTCAAAGACATAATATTCTTCACCATAGTATTCTTTACCGTTAAGGGGCACAACTTGCAATCATACATGCATTGTTACATTTAACCCATCTGATTACTGAGCTGAACACTACCATTGACTGGGGCTATGTATGAGCTACACTGTAGAACAACACTTCTCTGGAATGGATACCAAGTTTAAACAGCCCCTGAATCAAGCAGGGCATTTAAGAGGAAGCTGAGCTATTTTCAGATGTCTGTGTTTTCCTGACGCCCCAGTGCTGCCACTCAACTGTCTCTACAGAGTTTCTGTCTGTCATCTTATGGAGGGTCAGCTATGGCCCCATGGTGATGTTTGGTACTTGCTGCTCTCTTCTCTTGTTCAACAGCTGCTCCTGTACCTGTCAGTGTTACCTAAAAACATCAAGCAAAAGCTTCCATCTGCATTCATTTTACTTAGTTGCAATCTATTTGGTTTCCTTCATTGGCTTTTCTCTTTCTGCATATACAGGAGCTCCAGGAATTGGATATCATTATTCCAAGAATTAGAATATAATATAATATAATATTAGCCAGTAGCTATTTCCTTATTTTCTGTTTACTGATGATTTAAGATAAACTTATAAAGTCCCTGATGATTTAAGATAAACTTACCATGTCTCCTTTACTCACAAAACTGAACAGGTAGTATATTAAAAAAAGGTTATGTAGAAAAAAAAGGCTTATGTTCTTCTTTGGCAAATACCACTTAATATTCGAGACAACTCATTTTGCTGCTTCCTCTCCTCTACATGTAACTTAATTGACCAACAAATCAAGAACCACTGAAATCTGTAGCACTGATCCTTAAATCAGCATTTAACTTTTGAAAAAAAGATAACTTTACTACTTACTCTGCCAATGTAACTTTTCAATATGATTATTAACTATATATAAGACTGTGAAGAAAATACAGCAAATACCATTTGTTTTGGCAGACAACAAATCAAGGATCTTATTTTTCCTGCATTAACTGATGTTTCTCTTTGTCTGTCAGTACTCTCCTTAATGTCAGTGAAAGTTAGTAGCATTAATTACTTGTTACTTGAATTGGACTTATGCATTTTCAATTTATTTGCACTCAAGGAAACCTTTCAGGATGTAAGTTCTCAAAAGAGCAAATAATGAAAAATTTTGTTAGCTGTTGCTTCCCTATCCACTGAAAATTCCACCAAATAATGCTTTTTAAGACCTAGATATAGAAAGGTCTCTAGGTCTCCTTCGAAGATTTTGCTGTTCAAAATGATAAATGGTAATACATAGATAAATTATTTATTTAGCTATAATATTAATAAATAATCAAAATCTGGCCAAGTCATAACATACCACATGATATATGAACACATCTGAGGAGTTTGACCATGTAGAGTCTAAAATCAGTTATAAAAACAAAAGGAAAGAAGAACAAGAAGTAAAATATCAGGGAAGCTAAGTAGGTCAGGATAATGGCCATGTACATTAATCACATTTTGGTTCCAAGTATGGCTAATAAATGAAGAATTATTAAAAAGTGGCTAGCATCAAAATGTATATAAAACTATTTCAAATAGAAATATTTTATATTTTTTATAAAACAAATAAACTGATTGTACAGGACAGACAAAAAAATCAGACAGTTATTGCAGATATTTTTATCAAAACAATACTGAGGCTTGAGTCAGTCTGTAGAGGTGTCCTTCTGAGTTGAGGTCAAGGGGAAAACTCCTTGTGTAAGAAAAGCTAAGGAAACCCCTGGATTTCTGGAAAATATCAGTGAAGAAGAAGAAATGGAGAAGTGGTACTTAACAAGTCTTCTAATCTAAAGGAGGGTCACTAACAGAAACCAGCATAAAGCTAAAGCATGTGTCAACAGTAAAACATGGTCTGAGACTCAGACGAGGAATTTCTCAGCTGAAATCTCTGACATTTGCACCCCTACTATAATACTTGCTTGGCCTGGAGGGTGTGGAAATTGAACTCACTACTAGAATGTTAAAGAACTTATCCGTAAAATGTGAATAATAATACTTTCAATGACAGGATGGAGCTCTATGCATGAAAAGATTTATATAAGTGCTAAGTGCTGTCATTGTTATTACATTCAGTGACTACAGAAGACTTTAAAAACATTAACTTTTCTAGCACAGAACATCACCTGTTCTTTCTGAAGCCAGAAAAGAAGACATAAAATGAGTGTAGTTATTGCAAGAAATTGTCTGGTTTTAAGTTCTGATGCTTATTTTTTGTTTCTAGAAAAGTAAACAGCCATCAACAGCAGGAATTTTATGATACATGCCATTTTATAATATGCAGCAACCTATAAAGTATATGAAAAACAGTTTTACTTCATAGAAACTTGGTTTTTGTCAGGAAATTATTTAATTGGAAAGATGCTTTGAGAGCAATCAGAAAGCAATACATAAAAAAGGTGTCTGGTTTGGAACAATGAATAGAGAATGGAGTCAATTTTTAAAATATAATGTAATAAGGAAGTAACTACCAAGTCAGTGCTAGTACATCAGCCAGTAGGATCAAATGAAATTGATGTATCTGTTTGTCCTTCTCAGAAGGAGAAGCACCTGCTTTCCAAGGACGACCACATTCTAATGGAATTTAAGTGGTGGTCTGTCGTCTCTCTGTGAAAACTGTTCATCTGAAGTTAGGTAAGTTTTTTTACAGGAATGTACTTTCATTTTTAGGCCACCTTGCATCATTTGAAGATAATTGTTAAGACTGTGGTCAAGAATTACGTCCTTGGGTGTAGAAACTTTTGGATATTNTTGAAGATAATTGTCAAGACTGTGGTCAAGAATTAGAAACTTTTGGATATTTATCTTCTGATTTTTGATTTTTAAAAAGTATCATTAATGTCCTGTCTTGCACCTAGAATTCAAACTTTACTCAATGGACAATGGAAGTTTCACACATAATATTCCCTTCATCCAAGAACAGCAATCATTCATTTGACCTAGCAACATCACATTTTCAGACACGGTGAGCATTGTCTCTACATATAACCCATTTTTTTTCTTGAAAATTTTTATTTCATTGAGAAAAATAAAAGGCAGAATTTTCTCTCATATATTTAAAACTTTAATTACAGAAGGATCACTACTGATACTGCCCACACGTTAAAGTACTTTCTCTGAACAGAACTGTCACTAATACAGTATTTGAATTTACAAAGTGATTTCCACATGAATGGGATTGTTCCAGGCCGAAAACATTTTTAATACCATAAGCAAACAAGAGATGAATGTACAAAATGAACTGTTTAACAGAGGTTTATGTACCCCCTTGTGCATTGTATTTCAAAATGAAGTCCTTAAACCCAGAGGCAGAGGATTCTCTGTGGATTAGAAGAGAGACATGCAGTCCTTTCAGCAGCATCCTTTTATACAAAATTTGGCACTGACACCCTGTTTGCTTCAGCAAATGACTTCATGCTTTGTCCTTTTAATCCAATTTCCACCATAATATAGACTGAAGTGTTGTGAAAATACTAGAAGAGGATGCCTGGAAATTTATTGCATTAGAAATCTAACCCAGGTGGTAATCCAATCCCACACAGCACATTTGTCATTAACTGAGACGTCTGACCCACAGATGGCTTTATACAAACCAGCACTCTGCACTAGCTATGACTGGAAATAATTCTCACACATCAAGACATGACTCAACAAGGCAGGTAAGAGGCTAAGTCTGACAAGAAAAGGAACAGTCACTCTACTGAAAGATACAATAATTGATTGTAACACTCATCCCAAATTGAATAGCTCAGATTTGTAGGTTATTACAGCATTAGGTACTTTGCTGGTGCAGACCATGAGAGTATAAACCCCCCTATTCAGCAAGAGCTTTGTCACTAGGTACTGTCTCCTCTCAGGTGAAAGCACCACGTCTCCCTTAAACAGCCACCCCACAGTAGGCAGGAGACCATTCAGAAAAAACTTACTCACAGTTTACCATCACAGAAATCTGTAATTTCCTAGACAATGAACATTGCTACTTTTGTCTTTTATTTCTTGAAGTGATTCTTTCCTGAAAAGGACAGATGCTCGCAGATGCCAGCAGCTTGCCATGTATGTGTCTTGGCCAGAAAACCAGCATTCCCATGTTCTCCCTGTAGAAAGCCTGGGTCCATTTGTGTTGCAAAGGCAGCACAAGGCTGCTGCTCATTACTTCTGAATGTGATGTCAGACTTTGATTAACCAGGGATTTAAATTAAAAAAAAGAAACCAAACAGTCTTTAAGAAACTTGAACGTGATGGAAGCATGCCACTAAGATATTCCCATCACAACAGTGCCACATACATTTTTAACACAGCCAAACAAGTATCTGTTCATAGAGGTGTTTGTCTTTAACATGTCTTGGGCAGAAGGAAAAAGAAAATGGTGTATATCCATATTAAAAATTTCTATCACTTGTGAAGCAAATATTTTCTTAATGTAGCTTCCTTCAAATTTGTCAGTGTTACACTCGTCTTCACAGAAAGGTAAATTTGTTCCTTAATAATTTCTGTAATTTTTCACAAAATGTAAGGGTTTCTCTATAAAGGACATTTCAAAGTTAGGCTGGTAGAAGGAAAAGAATGTGCAGGTAGGAGGAAGAATACCCAAAAAAAACCAAAAAATACTTTCCCTGGCAATATTCTTTCCAACATGATTTGAACTGCATTTTTCCTGCACTGAGTCTCAGTAATAAGCCAGCCTTATTGCTTAATGAAAAGGATTTGTATCCCTGGCCTATGTAAAAATACAGGCTGTATCTGTGATTCTCTTTTTCCTGTTGTTTCTCCGAGTAACTGAGGTGTCAGCTAAGATTTTTATTTTGTCTGAATAGTTCATTAAATGCAACACAGCCCTTCCCTACTCCTTGGGTAAAGTCCCAAACATATTTTTTTCATTTTCAAGGTCTTATCCACTGATACAGAGAATAAAAGGGAGTTTTCTCCATGCCCAATTGGTTGTTTTGAGTGGATAACTAGACAAAAGCTAACAAAAATAACATGTCTCAATGTTGCTCCACTTTTCGCCCATAAATTGCTTTCTTAATATGTGTAGAACTTCATGCTTAGGTTACTTTCACCACCTTCAGGCTTGTTTCCTTCCAGCTTTCACAGCCTACTTAACAGAACTATCATCTTTTAACCAGGAAAGTTCCTGGAGGTCCTTAGGATGACACTTAAAATCTTAGTATAATTTCCTTTAGATACAAGCTCTTCTTTCTTTCTTCGTTGCCGTTCTTCATCTACTTCCTTGAAAGAACATCTTCTCTTGGTACAAGAATGAGGTAGACATAACAGGTTTCCACTTATAGGTATGTTCAAGGTAGGGGAATGAGTAGATTTCCCTAAAAAGGAAATTTCTGGCAGTTGTTTTGATTTTTTAAGGTTCAGATTCATAATTTTTCCTCTAATCTTACATTTAAGAGTATTAGAGTGAAGAAACTGAAACAGGCACCAAGTCTCTCTCTCTCTCTCTCTCTCTCTCTCTAAAGAACTAAAAAGTATTCTGGGACAATGTTCCAACCTGTCCTAGATTGCAAGGCAAGATATATTCTATTTGCCATCTCTTAGAGGTGTGGCAGTTATCTGCTCTTAATTGAGCAGTTTTCTTTATCTCTTCCACAAACAATCCTCCCCCCGGGGAGACATCTGCTGTTAANAGACAACCACCACCCATGTGGACACAGTGACATATTTTTGCTATCACTTTCAGAAGCTAGATATTAAAATATTTTAGAACTCCCATCATATTAATGTTTCATCACTCAGAAAAATTTCTTAGATTGCAAAGGAATGAGGCCTATAGCCATGACATATGTCATGAGACATGCAGCAAAGGGATTTCCATGAGATGTGCCATACCCAGCCCCTCTGATCGCTGAGAACCAGCTGGAAAGCAAGGATGTTTATTTTCTGCCAAACTTCTATACTCTTAATGGAACAGTTTCTAACAGTGATAACATAAGCTTTTGTCTCAAGTATTAGAGATTTCCTCAGGAGTGCAGCAGATTGTGATCATATTTATATCAACTGAGATAATTTTTCTAACTAACTTCTATACATAAAATCATCTTACTTTCACCATGCCAGATGCATGTGCCCCACTAATCCAAAAAATATTAAATGCATAATTGAATTTCATTTGAAATTTCATTCCTTAGGGCATATGATTTCATAACCCGTGGCAGGAAAGGATGAGAAGAGTCAATTAATAACAAAATGCCTGTCCAAACAAATGAAAGGCCAGACCTCCTCAAAAGCTTGCCTTGTGCTTTCTACATTAAAGAAATGTTTATGAACCAGTGATCTATCAAGCCCTTCAAAATCAAGCAGTAGATACTCTGCAGTTAACAATTTTTTTTGTACTCTCTGAGAGGCACTGTCAAGGATATGTTGCTTAAGAAACTTTCACTTTGGAAAGCTGTAGGTGTATCTCTCCCAAACATGTCACTGAAATACCATTTTCAAATGCAAGACTGGCTGACTTGCTGAAATTTCTAAGCCATGCACTTACAGATAACTGGAATGCTGGTCATGAAAAGATCATTATGACCTCACTTCTGACACGTGAGAGCCTTCCTTAATGAAGTTATTTGGAAGATGTGAAGTGAGCTCCTCCAAAAACATTCTGAAGATGCTGGAATTCAGAAGCCACCATCAGTCAATCAAAGTTTAACAGATTCTATGATTCTGGAGTTTGCTTGCCTCAGAAGGATTGATGTATGTTTGAAAAGAGTGAGGTACTAGGAGCCAGCATGCCTGCTCCATCTGCCATGAAGACATCACATTTGCTCTGCAAAGTAGACAGGATCCCATGGCTCTGGAATGGATGAAGACTACCGAGGACTTCTCAGGACTTTTATTTCAAAGCACAAAAAGCTGACTTGTAATGAAATAAATTCATCTGATGTCTGAGGATACTGAGTTTACCACAATGAGAAAAGCCTCTGCTGTGTGCACCTATACATACTGGTAGCCTAATGCAGTTTTTGTCTGATGAACTTTTCCTACACTACCTAGAAGGCAATATTTTGGAAGATGCACAGCGAATGCAAATTTGCCAGCATGGTTCTTCATAGCCAAAAGCCAAATGGATGTGCTGGCCTAAATAAGTGCCTGATTTCCAAGAGTAGGATCCCACACTTTGATACAGCCATACCCTCATATCGCATCTCCTTAATTCTGAACTAGAAAGCAGTGGGACCTACCAGTTAAAGTAGGTTCTTATCCTGCATGTAGGCAGCTGTTTGGATTGAAGTACTGTGTTATTTTGAGCCCTCTGACATAGCTGACCAGAGTTCAGTGTACATAAAAAGTATACTATTAAAAATGCTTCCTAAGACCCAAACAAAGCATTACCAAAGGTAATCAATTCATTTCAATGCAGTTGGATATAGAACCACTGTTAATTTCAATGATGGTGACTCAAATTCTTCTTTGCTTTGAGCTCTCTGAAAATTTGGAAATTTGCTTTCACAAGATGCATTTGATGGACAATAGAAGGAATTCCTAGAACATAACTCATCATCCTTATGTTCGACATTGATTTTAGGATGCAACAATGCAAAAATTCCCTAATACATATGCTACAAACATTCTGGCAAGAACAGTTGGCAAGCTGTTCTACAGAGTACCCATACAAGAGTAAACTGCATTCTGTCGGCAAATAATCACAAAAGGTAAAGATTCAGAGTCTGTAGGAACTGAAAATGTTTACAGAAAGAATTAAAATTGAAATTGCAAGTTGCTTTCAAGCTACTAATCATGCAGTGTTAAACAACCTTTACTGCCTTATCATAGCAATTAATTTTTGTTTCACATTAATGACATTCTTATCATGCCTGAGACATTAATGCAGTTTGACAACAGCAAATACCATAAGATCACTTAGCTTATCCCTGTCACTTGTGGGGACAAATTCACAGCTTTACATTAATGACCTACCAAACATACTAACTGCTTCTAAAATGGACTGCTTCTGTGATTTTGTCATAGAAAGATTCATTCTCACATTGTCCTTTAATATCTGATTTCTAAAGAGAACAATTATCACATTTCTAGGCAGCAGTTCTAAACCAAAACACTGGGTATACCCCACAAAATTATATTTTGATACTTCTTATTAAATACATGACCTTACTAAATCTCCCAGCTTATTTCATCATCAACGTGATGTGATACTAATTAGTGATTTAAGTTAAATTTATTGCTGGAAGAAAACACTTGGAGTTCAAAGTAAAATTCTCACATACATCAGAAAAAGTAAGACTTCATTTCAGCTTTCTGCTTGTTTGCAAAAAGCTGTGATGGACGCCTTGGGTCTTTTGTGATGGGACTGGCTCCAAAAAAAGCAATGTCACTTCCGACCAGGTACCTTGGAGAGCACCTCTCTCAGAAGACTGCAAAGCTGCAGCTGGAATTAGGGAGGTAGTAGCCATAAATGTGGGAGTTGCAGCTGCAGGACTTGGGAAAAGAGCATTCACAAAGAAAGCACAAAATCTACACCACTCACCCTTCAACAGATTAGAGAAACGTGGGATATGACACTTTAAAGTACTACAAATCAAATGGGTATAAAACAATAATAAAGGGACAGCTGAAAATTCCACAAAACAGATGCAGGGTTTCATCACACACAACTTTTCTCTTCTGTTGTTACTTCCTTACAAATAGTACTTCTTTACAAATAGTACCAACACTTCCCAAATCTATAATGTCAAAGAAGCTAGAAGCAGAGCTGAAAATGTGGTGTGATACCATAGTATTTATAAGAACTGTAATATCTGTGTATAAAACGCTTCATTACAAGTGTATTTTGGATTCTAATTATTATATTATATTCTTATTAACCCAATTACTTTACTATGTACATATTTAAACATAATTATATACTGTGATATGTACCCCTCCACTACTACGTTTACTGCTAAGGCTAATTTCAACTAAATTAAGAGTTCATTCAAATACACTCAGCATACATATATTTTGTATTTTTTTCCCAGACTACATTACTATTGTACAAAACAGTAAAGTGCTAGAAATATCTTAAGTTTTCTGTAATAATAAAATGGGCACCTTTAAAATGACACTAAATGTGTCATAGTTTTCTAATGCCTTCTAAAAAAATATTTGCAGGATTAGTAGGAAGTTTTCTGCAAGGCTGTTTTAACTTTGACTTGACCTTCATTTTTTTTAAAAAAAAAGTTTTCGTATTCATACATATATGCCCATTGAACACAGGGTTAAACTTGTCTGAAGCATTTTAATAAAATACTGAAGACCTCCTTTAATTTATGGCATATATATTTTCAAGAAGGAAAATGCTGATATTATCTTGGTTATAAGCTTGCTGCTGAAATGATTTAGATATTCTTTTCCTTTTGCACAGTATCAGTATAAAGCTTTTCTTTGCATGCAATGAATTATAGTTGACACTTCAAACCTATTCTATCAGTATCTTCTAGTTCAGAAAAATGAGAAAACATAAATATTTATTCTATGTATACAGAAAAGACACAAGACTCTGATAAAAATGATCCATTATGGAGTGATGAATAATTGTTACATGTGTCACACTTAGAACAGTAAAGGGCAAAAAAATTTGCCACTTTTTAATATGAGGATTTGAGGTTATTGTGCAAATAAAAATGCAGTCATTTTATCATAGTGAGCTGATAAGTGTTTAGGCCCAGTGATTCTTGATGACATTCACTTCATGACTCTATGGATGATGAAGCTGCTTGATTCAGATCCTTGGTCTGATTTGATAAAGCCTATTAATGAAGTGCTTTAACTGTGGAAAAATATTTCTACAAACAACCTTCCATTTTCCTGGTTGATATGTGCAATACCTCTCTAGCTTAAGCTTAAGTTTACCAATTAATAAGACTAGGAATTAATTTGTTCCATTCTGTGATCACTGTCTTGAATCTTGCTTCTATTACTAACTTACATTTCTACATTATGTAGAGAAGTAGAGGCTATTATAACCTGCTTAATAATAAACACTGTAGGAATAGAATGTGAAATTTCCAACACTATTATCAACCTTATGATCAGTCTTTCCTTTAAAAAAAAATAGATTTCTCCTATTACGTCCAAACTCTAGCCAAAATGCAGTAAAATTCAGTACAATGCAGTAAAAAGAACTAAAACAATGTTATTTATTTATTTTTTAAATCTATAATGTCTGGTTTTACACTAGAAATGAAAGCTCCTTGAGGTAATTATTTTCTTTTTTTTTTTTCTTATTTTTGATTCAGTGATTTTAACCATATAGCCCTGACTGCAACACGGAAATGCATTCATGATACAAATTATGGAGCTAAAAACAAATACCCAAAATTACAAGTTCTTGGGGTAAGATTGCCACAAGAAAAGTATTGTATTTAATTGCACAGAATTATTTGCTAATTTGTGCTATGGGAGCTTCACAGACCATAACGCTGAGACCCTGTGCTTATTAAATTCAATATATATTGTTTTAAATGAAAAGAAAGTGACATTAATTCAGTAAATAAAAAATAAGGAAGTTCTAAAGTTATAATACTCTAGAAAATTGGCTAAGACATTTTCTCAAAGTGCTATGTTTGTATTAAACAGTGAACTAGAAATCACAATTCATAGATACTAACTTAGCCGAAAAAAAAATCCAGCCTGGAACCACAGCACATCTGCAATACTGCATCTGAAAAGTTTTAAATTTTGGCACTATTTCCTGGCTTCATCACTACACATGGGCATTGGCAGGTTGACTTGTGAGATAAAGAAATAAGAAGCTACAATGGATAGCAGCAAATATTTCTCTAGTCCAGTTTGTTGCCACATACAATGGCCCCACAGAAAACTGCACGATGAAGGCACAAAGAAAACAAATTTACCCATATTTGTTTCCAAAATGAAATATTAGTATATACAAGTACTTTAGAGATAAAGAAATTCCACCTGAAACAATTAGTGTCATATGAAGAATATGACAGAAAACATAGGCTGTAGGAATAGTATTTTAAGGAATACACCAAGCTCTTCCACCTTTTGATTTTAGAAAAAATAATTGAAATAAATGTTGATTTCAAATTTTCTCTGAGTTCTTAGTGCTTTTGCATGAGCTCTTGAGGCAGGGATGGAGGGATCAAATGTATTTCACTCTGTGGTATAAGAGAGATCTTGCAGTCATGCTTGCAGTTGAGAAGAAAGTTTCCTCTACTTCATCTTTCCTACAGTAACAGGGTAATTGGATCTATTTTTTGGTAAGGTTTTAATGTGCTTCCCCTTTTTGAATATCTTGGTGCCTCTGCAGACACTAAAAGCTTTCTCAAGTAACACCATGACTTCAAAATTGGGTTATTTTTACTCTGCTGCTTATCAGGCTACAATATGAAAAATGGGGACTTTAGGATTATCTACACACTGAACAAAACCATCATCTTTGCCTCGATTCCCATTTCAAATATCAACCTTGAAACTACAAAGGGACTGTTAAAACAAGCAGCGTTTTGCAGAAGAAAACATCCAAAAGTTTGCACAGCATGCATACACACGCACACACACACACAGAGAAACGATATTCTGAGGGTGAATCCATTTTTAAATGCTGACTTACTGAGATTTTTTTCCCAGAGCTAAATATATAAATAAAGACTGTCAGAAAACGAGAATAAAAATAAGCATCTAAAATGTCTTAAAAATCTCTGTTCCTTCCCTTATATTCTCCTACTTCATGCACTTAGTATACTGTCTTCCATTTTGAGCATTTTATCTCCCAGATTCAGAGATATATTAGAAAAACTACACCTCTATTTTGACTGATTTTTTACACTTCTGTAATGGGTATTTTCTAAAGGCCCGTGTTTATGCTCCTAAACTCTGGACATTTATTTTCATAATACCCATGTGACCCTATGTGACCAATATTGGATTAACTGAGTTTATCTATAGCTAGTGCCTATAAGCAGGACAAAAAGGACAAAAGGTCTACTGAAAATTTGGAGGAAACGGTAGGCAAGTACAATCAAAGGATTGGAAAATATACAGGGAATGGTTCTATTGTCAGTTGTACAGATTTAAGGCAACTTTCTCTACTGGCAGCTCATTTTGGAATTTTGATTATAAGTCTCCCAAAGATTAGAAGCTACTACATGAATTTTTTTCTGCTTTCAGATAGAATTCTCAAGTTATAATGCTAGATTTGAACTTTGAATCATGGAGTCATGGAATCATTTAAGTGGAAAAAATCTCTAAGATCCCTAAGCCCAACCATTGCCCTGCCAACACCAAGTTCACCAGTAAACAATGTCCCTAAGTTCAAGAACTACAAGTCTTCTAAATATCTCCAGGGATGGTACTAAGTTATATCCCTGAGGAACCCTTATTTCAATACATTTTTTCCTAACACCCTATCTAAACCTCCCCTAGAACAACTTGAGGCCACTTGTGGTCCTGTCCCTTGTTACTTGGGAGAAGAGACCAACCTCTACCACAGTGCAGCCTCCTTTCAGGTAGTTGTAGAGAGTGTTAAGGTCCCCCCAAGCTTCCTTTTCTCCACACTAAACATCCCCAACTCCTTTGCTGCTGCACCCAAGACTTGTGCTCCAGACCCTTTCCAATTCCGTTGCCTTCTCTGGACACTCTCCAGCACCTCAGTGTCTTGTAGTGAAAGGCCCAAAACTGGACACAGGACTCGAGGTGTGGCCTCACCAGTGTCAAGTACAGGGGGACAGTCACTCTCCTGGTCCTGCTGGCCACAGTAACCCTGTTAAAATCCAGGATGTCACTGGCCTTCTTGGTCACCTGGGCACTCTGTTGGCTCATGTCCAACTGCTGTCACCAGCACCCTGAGACTCTTTTTCGCTGGGCAGTTTTCCAGCCCCTCTGCACCAAGCCTGTACCATTGCATTGGGTTACTGTGACCAAGAGCAGGACACACATGGTTCCCTGTACCTTGATGAATCCAAATCAACACCGGTAGTTTTCCAACAAGCAGAGTGTGGATATACCTCTGTACACTAATAGTCTGAAAAGATTTCTCCTGATAACTATCACAAAAAAACTTGACAAGGATGCATGCAGACGCACCACTTTGTGTGAATTCCAGTCCTTGTGGTTCTTGATACCAAAAAGGAGTCTAAATTTTGTGTAACTAATCACCTTACAGGCAAAAATTGATCCTAATTTGCAGAAACAATCACGATTTTCATTAGTTACAATATTAATTCTTCATTTTAGTCAATCTCCTAAACAACTCAAATATGACAAGCCTACTCTTGAGGGGTAAACTGGAATTCGGCTGTTAAATGGGAAAAAAGTGCTTCTTTTGAATGGATAAGTACAGAAGAACTAGCTAATACAGTAAATCCAGAAACACTAGAGACTATTTTGAAGATTATTTTAATTTATTTTTTCCAGAGCACCCAAATGACAACGCAATCTCAGTGTCAGCCCTGGACCACTGAGCTGCATATGCTGACACTGAAGAGGGAGCTCACGGTCCACAGCTATGCATGTCCTTCACCCCCATGGATATCACTCAGCGGTCTTCAGAGTAGCCCACTGACCCAGCTCACTCATCTGCTGGTCCAACAAGAGCAGCAGGCAGTCTGTGCAGACTGCCCTTTCAGCAGCAGTGTGGGCTTGATCGGGTGGCCACTGAATTGCAGAGCCCATCTTGGCCATACCCCTAGGTTAAAGCCTCTTCTAGGTGCCCTGGGAAGTCCTCTCCAAGTATCTTCCTTGGTAAACACTGGCAGAATCTATGGAGTTTTAGGCAAATAGCTTTAGCCAGCTAAGTCATGCAGTAGGCATATCTCCATCTTCATTGCGCTTATGCAGAACTACAGAATAATACAAAGCAGTCATTATGAGAGGACACAGAAGTATCTTGATTGACAGGAAGTGTGTGCTATTTTCCTGTGATGATTCCAACCACTTAAACAAGAATCTTACCAGAGTAAAACACCCTAGGACTGGCTAATGGAAAACAAACTTTCCAAAGATACCACTCCTCACCACAGTCTAAGTCTCTCTGCATTGAACTATATTTTCAGGAACATTTTCAGTTTCTCAGTAAAACAAAGACCATAGCTACAGCATAAAATATAGAATATGTAGCTCTGGGTATTCCAGCTATTCTAGAGATTTTGGGAGACTATGATAGCTATGTAGCCATACTTAAAAATTAATTATAGGAAAAGTGTTCACTTAAGAAGGATTTAGCAGATCAATGACAGCTATTAAAGATAATAGTGTGTGTTAACCTACTTGGTAGTCTTTAGAAAATATATGCTTGAAGTTAATACAAATTTAGTTTTAAAATACTGTAAATTCAGGTAGATTCATATATATATGACTATCACAAAAATACACACTAATAGCAAAAATATGTACTCTAACAAAACTGATCCTACTGCGCTGAAATATTTAGGCAATATGAACTCTTCAGTGTCTAAATATTCTACTCAACAGTGAGAGAAATGTAAAGTAACAATAGTTTGGCAAAGCAGCATTGGGACACTATTGGGATTGCATTGCAGTTTAGAGATAACCCCAAAGCAACTGGGTAGAGAAAATCTATATAGCCTACGTTATTAATGACTACTGACTGACCTCTGCTTATCTTCACTACCTTAAGGACAACATTGGAATGTTTGATTCTGTTCAAGCTTCATTATCTCAAATCTAGCCTGTAATAACTTAAAAGGGTTCTGATGATCTTTTCAACCTATCATATTAAAACAGGAAAATGCTGATATTATGTATCATCTACAAAATGGATCAGTGCTTTGTTCATGTAGTGCAGTGTGAGCCCTAATATTTACACTGCATGCAATGACCAAATAATATATTAGCCTAATTTTTCACTTAAATATTACAGGTAAGAGAGAATACAACAAATCCCTCAGGAAAGAAACAAAAAATAGAACATTAAGAGTGTGCCCATAATATATTGAAGAGAAAAGAGACACTCACTTTCCTCCAGGAAAGAACTTCCACTGTGTATCACATGGGCCACACAGGAAATAACAACAGTGGCTTACATGACATCGCACCATGCCACATCATGGATATCTCAAAGCAACAGTCAAAGCTGACCAGATAGCACACACAGGTAGACTGGAGCTCACTGGCATCAGTACAACCATCAAGACCCTCAGCAGGTGGGAAACAGTCCTAAACTTGATCTTCTTGCTATTTTCCCACCTAAAGCTCACTTAATTCTAATTTTCCAATCAATTTTCCACTTTCTTCCTCTATTAAAAAAAAATTATGATGTAAAGCATGTCATTGAAGCTGAAAACAAAGCTGTTCTTTCCTCTGAGAATACAACAATTTGTTTAAAGCTCCATAACATTTTAAAGGGGACAAATGTAACAACATGCTCATTTCAAACTGAATTTACAAAAATTAAATATTTTTTTGTAGCAAGCTGTTAAAGAAAAACAACATGTTTCATAAAATAAACAGTATCTATAATTTAAATCCTTCTTTCTATCCTATCAGTTTTAAAAATTGTTTCAGATTAAAAAAAAATAATCAAGCATTATTTAGGGAAAGGCTTTTTTCTCTTTGCAGGAATGCAATTCAAACTATCTGTCTTCAGAATATGAATACAAATTTGTACACAAGTGATCCTAAATGCCACTGCCTTCCTGCTTTCAATGCTGCTATTTTTCCAGAGAATATATCCACAGATCAATGACCCTTTCATGTGATCTGGAAATGCCAAAGAATAATACCTCAGGGAAAATACTGTTTTCACTGAGTTAAAATATTAATTTTTACAACAGAAAGAAAGCAGGAATCCTAAAATCTTTGAGAATGCCATCCAGAAAATGTATAGACCTGGCAAATTAAAAAAAAAAAAAAAAGAAGGAATAGAGAACTAGTAATTGTTCACAGAAAATAATTTCAAACTAAAGCCACGGTAATATTAATGAATCTCACAGATTAATAAACTGCTCATTTGGCAGCATTCACTGTAGCATATTTTTGCATGTTTGGCCATTTTTTTCTTACTGTTTATTAATTGCATCTACTTGGAATTGATGATCTCCAGGGTACTTATCAGTGCTTATCAAGACTGATGAATGCATCCCAGATGTTGGAGTCATGTGGAGGGTCTATCTATGCACAGGATCTGTGCTGAAACCCTGAATGTCTTCCTGTAGTGAACTTGCAGGCACTCCTGACAACAGAAATGCAGCTGACAGAGTAAATTCCAGGAGTGTCTCTCCTCTCCTCTCCTATCACTGCATGAGAAAGACATTCTTATGCTGATATGTGAAAATGTACACATGATGGGGTATTGCTTGCTGCCCTGAAGGGTCTTTCAATCCTCTTCTCTACCCCAAAGGAGACTTCAGCATCAGATTATAACACTTAATGAACTTCGATGGTGTGCTTTTCTCTGTAGTCCATGTGTAGACAGGATTTCTGAATTCAATTTTTTGGGTATTGAGGGAAAAAACCACACAACAGTTATTTTTTAAATTTTTAGCACACTTTTAAAATCTCTTTTAGAAATATGGATGAATGTCAGGCAATAAAGGAGAAAACTGCAGGGATTTTAATGGCATCTGCTTTGCTTATTACACAATAGATATTTTTGTCATCTATATATAAAGCATCTTTGTGAAACCCTTTAAAACATGATTTCAAACCAATGAATGCCATTTTCTATTTGCCTTTAATTTCCTCTCAATAGTAAGTTCATCAGAGTGTAACAATTAACTAACTTAATTAAGCTAACTTAATTATGTTCTTTCATAGGTCAATATGTAGAGCTACTCAGATTAATAGCAGAGCTTGTAAAGTTAATCTTCTTGTATAATGCAAATGATGCCCACTCATGTATTAAATACCTTCCTGAGTAACAGATGATATAGGACTGAATGTACTTTAAAGAAGGGCAGAGACTGTGAAAAGGTTAAATAAAAAAATGTCTTGGATTTGTGGAAATTTTGAACAGATCTAATTCATTTTTTAAATTAATAATGTTCTTCTAAGAAGAACCCTCATTTCATAAGGCAATTTACAGCTTAAATATACATAAATAAATTTTGACTTCAAAAGCAGAACTGCATGACAGCATTTTCCAGCCATCTTGCGACCTTTATGTTTAGTTATTAAGAAGATTACATAAAACAGTCATGTGAAGAGATTAGCAGGAAAATATGAATTCCTAACTCCAGAGCATTTACATGCTTAACTGTATTTCCCAGTTTATTTTACGGAGGAACCACTTCAGTAGTCAAAGGTATTATGTTCCTTTTCTCAGTTCATTATTAATTCACTTTTAACACAGTTAGACTCTAAGGCTCTTTACGCATGTGGCTTACCACTTTTGTTCTGAAATATTAACAGGAACTACAGTAATAATAATAATTACTTGTAGAAGCATGAAAAGTAAAATCAAAAAATCCCTTGAGTGCCAAATAATCTCAAAAGGTGACTCAACTCCCTTGTTTTGATAAATGAGTCTGATGACTGGAAGACACACTATGACAAGAAGAGTTGGATTATGGGCCAAATCACCCATAAGTAATTCCACAAGGAACCAAATATCAGTCTTTTCTACAATGAATCTGACTTAGATCCAGAAAATATTCGAAATGCATTTCAATCCCAGGTCTGTAATCTGCTGCAAATCTTCTGCACTCACTCAGAGAAAACAAAGAGGAGTGCAATAAAAATTATGTAGTAAACACCTTAGAGAATGTTTACTGTGAAGGAGCATAAAGGAAAAGACCCCAGAAGTATGAAAACCACCACTGCTCAGAAGTTTAAAACCAGAAGGAAGTACTAAGAAATGCACTGGAGGGATCCATCCTACATCTACCAGGATATGGATGACACAGATGATCCAATATGTTTTCTTCTCTTTGTTAAAGTATGTCATGGTTTTTTTTTTTGTTTTGGTTTTTTTGTTTTGTTTTGTTTCGTTTTGTTTTTTGTGGTGTTTTGTCTGTTTGAAGATCTCAGTATAGCAGCAGGTTTAGAGTACAAAATCACATTCCAGTATCGCTACTGATATAAAGGGGAATTATTTACCTATGATACAAAATAACTAGTAAATTATCACTTAATGATTTTTCATCAGTAAACAGATTGTTAGGTCCATACAGCATGGACATTTACAATTATTTTTCTGAGTGGGGAAGTTCCTCAGAAGTTAAACAAAAAAAGTTAGTGGTCAAGACTAAATACAAGTCCAACTCACCCTACATCAGTCACTACATTTTTTTTTTTTTTAATTAGCCATGGGTCAGAAAGAATGCATTTATAGCAACAACTGTCTGTCACAAATTTTCTATTAAATGCATTCAAGCCAGCAGCTACACAGAATAGAGGGAATATGTGGTTAGGCCTATGAAATTTAGAAAAGAATGCACAGGCTTTTCACAAGTGCAAGCATAAGAGCTGTGCATTTATACATACAGATAGATATATCAATATATTTTATCTAAGACATTCTTGTGTTCTTTAAGAATGCAAATCATCTCTCTACTTCTTGATGGTGCTTATTCTTCATGATGATTATTTTCTGAAATGAATTATGTCAGTGATGGAAATTCAGTTATTTAATAGTCTAATAATAGCAGATGGAAAAAATTATCACATGACCATTATTACAAACTTTCCCATGGAATTACTTTCAATTCAATAATTTCAGAACATGTTAGATCATACTTTGTTTAAAAAGTAAAAACCTCAGTGTAATAAAATACTGTAAGGATGGACTGGACACACTACTGATGAAATGTATAGCTTTGGGTTTAAAAAAAAAAAGTACAAATTCCTTTTATACTAACTTGAAATGCCAAAGGGACTTGTTGGGAAAGGTTTTATTCCAAGATCAAGGAAGGAGCATAAATCAAGAAACGAAAGACAGTATCAGCTGCTAATTGTATTAACAGAAATCAAGCCACATTTCCTTCCCTAGGAAATAATGCAGTTAAAACTGAACTCTACAATCCTTTTAGGATGCTTGTACCATACTTACAACTAATGGCAGATGACTTAAGTGTGTGACACATCTTTTTCTATCAAACAAATCACTATACCTTAGCTGTACATTACTTATGGAAAAATGTCTGTGCTCTATCCAGATAAACTGGAAGCACTGAATGTCTAATAGTTCAGAAACAGGTTAGAAGGTACCTATCTTAATCCTTCTTTAGCTAAGAACCTCAAAGATTTGCACAGCTTTTATAGTTTGAATCCAGCACCCAAAAAGCACCACAGACACATAAGCTATTCAGGTTCATATGCTTATGAACACATGATTTATATTTTACCTTAAAGTGCTCCATGCTTTATATGTGCTTTTTTTTGTATGGGAAAGTAGGGGTTTGTTGGTTGTTGAATTCATTTTTCTATCCAAGAGAAAGGGTAGGACAGCTTTTCCTCTGTATCTGTACTGTTCTGGCAATGCAGACGCTCAGAAAGATCAGCTCTGTTAGCCTCTAGGCTTACACTATTAAAACATGATTAATTAATTTGCCACAGGATTGGCGAAGGAAATTAATACACATAACTCATGTACTTCTATTTTACTTCTAATTAAACAAGAGAATATGCCTCTTATGAGACACACATTTAAAGGAACTGTCAAAACTAGTATTTTCTTACTTAGATAACAAACCACTGACACCATCATTCCCCATAGATTAAAGGGCTGCTTATGAGAACTGGTATCAAGAAGACAAAGCCCACCCATCTTGCTCTTTAGACATGTGAAAAAGGCAAAGTAAAACTACTTCAGCAACAAATCTTCACTTTCTACAGCATCTCTGTATATCCATCAAAAAGCAATTTAAATACATGTACCAATGCAACAGCCAGATGCAAAGTGAAGCTGACCACAGAAAACAGAATAAGGCTTGTGAAAACTGATACACCAGCCTTTCAACCTTATTGAACAATTGCAGTGTTATTCAAGCAAGTGTATTCGTACATTTAAAACATTTTAAAAGCTCTGCATCTTAAATAATCACAACATCCAGAGCATTTCCTTTCATCCATTCATGGTAAAGAATGTGTAGTACACAGAAAAAAGGGGATACTAAGGTAACAGTGATGTATATCTGAATTTTGAAAGTCTTGTGGGAACAAAAATCCTATCTTAAGCATTATTATTGGAGGAAAACTGCTGAAACTATATAAACTGCTTGGAAGGTCTAACAAAATTACACTGAAATTAGGATGAGACAGGATCTATCCCCTTCCAAATGCACTGAGTTCTTCTTTCAATGCCACTTTCCAAATCCAATTCTTAAAAAACCCCAAGAAATATATACAATATTAAGTTATCAATCACATCCTTATTTTAGGATAGATGCTAATTTAAATTATTCAAGCACTCAAATATATAGAACCTAAATTTAATAGAGGCTTGCACAGCTTTTGGAAAGAGACAATAAAGTATCTTTCTAACTTTAAAGTCAGTTCAGTTACTTTATAACACAAAAGGTTTCTGCATGTGAAATACACTGATGAATACGCATACTTTCCTGAATCCCTAACAGATGATTCAGGACACCTGTGAAATTCACAGAAAATTCACAACTGTCTAGATCTAAACACTTAACATGCTAATTATTTCTGCAGTGGCTTTTGTCCTATGCCCCATAGCTGGACACTGTCCTGATCCAACACAGAGTTAAATCTAACTTTAGAGCATCAAAAGTGGCTGGGAAGGGCAGCAGTAAGAGGAGTGGATGCCATTCTGCCTTCCTGTTGAGGAGAACTCAATATTTGACCATCATTTCTATTAGGAGGAATGACTAGACAAGCAAAACAAAACCTCATTTGAGTGATCAAATTACATCCCACAAATATCATCCTATTGATGACACAAGTAACCGAGTATTAGATTCAGAGTGTCCTATCTAAGAGGAAAACAAATTGTAAGCAGGAAAAAAAGTGCTTTACTCAAATTAATGTGGCAGCTCATGGGATTTTCCATACTTTCTCCTACTAGAAGTTGTGTGTCCTCACATTTGCAAGCTTAAGACGCTTTTTGAACACCACTTTCCACAACCTTCTCAAATTTTCTCCACCTTCCTGAAACCCTTTGCTGTTAGCCACCTTGCCTTCTTTATTCTTTTCTCGTATTTCTCTATTCCACAGCTGCATTCGAGCTTTTCTTTAACAACTCTCACCAATGCTGATGGTTTGAATTCAGATGAGACATAAATTACACAAATAATGCACTATTCAGTAGTCAATTCCACATATTAACTCATATTGAGCAGACATTGAAAGATGTACCAAAAGACCTCAAACAAAATTAAAAATAAAAAGGCATTAGTTTAATTCAAGCTCTGCAAACATTTTTTGGTCCTGTTTTTTAGGGTGTAATTCACAAATGTTTGTTTATCATGCTGACTTACCCATGAGTAACTTAGATGGGTTGTTTCATGGTGGGTTCTGAATTTGGAAATTCAGCATACTGGTGCTCCCCTCTCAAGGTTCCCTGCAAATCCAACCACAAAACTCTTTCTGACTCACCTCTCTCTCTTTTGTACAAACTGCAGTAAATATGATTGGAGAAAGTCTCAATCCCTTATAAACCGCATGACCCCACATTCAGTAAAACAGCTTCAACCTGAACTATTACTGAACTGTTTGTAAAATTTGAAAGGTGTACTTCCATCTTTTGATTCTCTGAAGTTTCCTCTCCCTTACAGATGAGCTGTTTTTATTCCACAAAAGCAAAAACTGTATACTCATCTTCCTCTTAGTCACCTTTTACTAACTAACCATGTTTCATTCCTCTTTCTGCAGGACTTTTCCTCTCTTTTTATTTTTAAACATCATCTGTGCTCTCAATTTTAATTTCTCCAGTGGAGTGAGGTAAGTTGAAAAAGCTGAGAATTAAGAGGCAGATCCCACGTCTCTCCATAGACTAGAGGTCCCTTTGCTACTCAGGAATACATAAAAAAGTATTATTAAAAGCTTGTACTACTCTATCCTCAGGACTGCTTAGATGTGATAACCTGACTTTCTATCTTGGAATATGTAGCGATATCCCAAAATAACCAAATCTACTTGGTCTTATTCCAGGAGACACTCTTAAGAATTCTCCTGGCTTCATACTCTGGATCTTCCCTCTTCTTCAGACAAAGTGACAAGACTATCAGAGAAATGAAGATATTTATCTAAAGGCTGCACTAAACTAACAAACGGCATTGTATTTCCTATGACTAGCACTTCATACTCTCCTTTCCTGTGAAAATTACAGTCAAAAGAAATCTCAGAAAAAAACAGCAAAGACTAGTCTTTATATACCTGGTACTTGATGTATTTTGAATAGTAATAATACCAACCAAACTGTTTGAATAAGCCAAGATTAAGTGTTAAGGCTACTACAAAGGAAGGACTTACATCTCTCAGGAAAGGTTAATTTAGGGATAATAATGGTTCTCTGGGAAGATGATTGCCACCATGAAATGAAGTTATGAGTCTGAATTCTACAGACAACCTCTCCTCCAGCTATAGTGTACTATGACAGGGATGCAAAGCAGGGATAGAAAACACTGTAAGTCATTGGACACCCTACAGAACTACCTTACAAGCACCTTTGCTTACAACAACAGGAAGTATGAATTTATGACTACATCACTACTATTACTACTACATGACTTTTTGAAACCAAGAGAACAAAGAAAGGCCCAATCTCAGAAAGAGTCTTTCCTTCACACAAGCCAGAAGTAAGACATATTGAAATTTTGTGAAGGATGATAAAAGTTTGTATCTACCTACATACCTATGTACAGATTCTATTTCTGACTCTTCAGTGTAATGAAGTTTATTTAGCCAGAATCTAGTTACTGTCATGGCGTGACAGATAGGAAGAATAAAAAAAATTTCCTAATTACTGACAGTAAGAAGCAGTATTTTAAAAGTAGCATACATTATGGAGTATACTTGTAGGTACCATTAATAATCCTGAGTTTTACCTTGGTCTTGCATGCTCTTTATATGTGAGTATAAGACTGAGGTCTAGCTTTAAAAAGTCTCTGTTATTAGCAGTACAACAGTAGGCATGAAAAACAGAGGCAAATGTGTATTCCCCAACAGTTAATCTTGGAAAAAACAGACACAGAATGTCCTACCTCTTCTGGACGTTTCTGTGCCACCGATATCAGCTCTTCAGAGCTACTTCTTGAGGTAGAGGGTACCACGTTACCTGGGGCCTCTGAGACCACCTCATTTGACGGCTCGGAGTCCTGAGGGCAACAGACACAAACAGACCCCTCAGCAGCGTGTTGATGTGGCACGCCAAAAAAATGAGACTTTTCAGAGGAACTGTGCTTTAAGCACAGAGAGAGAAATAAAAAATACTTGAGGTCTGAAACTCTACTCTTTTTATTATAGGCAACTTCTTTTGCCTGAGTCAAAAACATCTGTCATATATTTTCTCTTGACATAATAATATTTTCTTCATTAGAGCATTTTAATACTTATCAAGTAGTTACAGCATTTCAGAATTGGAAAGTTCTGAATAAGCATGGTTTGTTACCCATACCTACCCCTGCTCCTGAACTGCAAGGAAGGGAATATTACATTTTGTCCACTTATGGCAGATGGATGCTTCTGCAAAACAGCTGGAGCCATGCTAGAACAACCCCCAACAAATGTATTTTACCAGTCACTGCAAACCAATATAGCACTCAACCTGGTAAAGTTAAAGAAGTTAGTAGAGTTTGCTATCTTTTAGTAAATTTAACATTACAGTAAAATAAATAAAAATTCTTAAGTAATTTACATTCTATTTTCCAAATTGCCTTGATTTTGCCACGCAACATGACTAAATAATTCAAAATAAAAACCACTTTAATACCTTCACTGCTTCACACAGAGGTTTTGATAACAGCCATAGACTGAGACATTTTAATGCAGAGAAAAAATCCATTAGTTGGTACAATCTCTACTGTGCTTGTCGTAATGCTCATTACAGAAGGTATTTTAGATGTCACTGCTTAGCAAGCAGAGTATGTGTTTTTGATACATCACTTTCTTTCTACATTCACTAATTGCAAGGAAATCAAGATTATACTTTTGGAAACTGCAAGCTGCAGAGCTCATTATTAAGTTTTCAAACATAACAACCTGTAAGAAGTAAATTAAAATTTCATAATGATAATATTCAGCAATTGCAGTTTAGCCCATTGCATGGAAAGGGAAAAAGTGAGCACTGGTCCAGCAACCATTACTGAATCACACAGAGAATCACATCTGGTGAGACCAGATACTGTAAAAGAACTAACACATGGATGGAGTTCCCAAAGACTATAAAGTGGAAAAAATACTTCTGTGCTTAAATATTTCTAATAAAAATTTTTTACACCTTTCTCATTGCATCACCGCTCTGTGACTTAGAAAAAGGATGCTCTGGGGCACTTTGTGACATGTCATTTTAAAATTCAGGTTTGGTATGAGGAAGATATTTCAGGAAAAAACCAGCTTTCAGAAAAAAAATAGCTTTTAGTGAAGACTAAAGAATACCATCAATTAAAATGTTAACAGTGAAGTCCAACTTCCATTGCACTGAACTGTTTTATGGGCAGCTCACTGGTTTCCCTGGACTTGTACAGGCAAACGTCTTCTCTCTCAAAGGCCACCTCAGTTTGGTCTCAGTAAACTATGAGGATATTTTTTCTTGTTTACTCAATTAGCCATGAGCTCACTCTGAGTACAGAACAGTACTGTTTTCTCCTTGAGAAAGTTAAATCAATGCCATTTATCAGCTCAATATGTTTCCAGAAGCTCTTCTGCGCTTCTTACAAAAAGAAAAGTAACAAACACATCTACTGGAAGAAAATTATACACTTGTCTGAATCTGTTGGTTCAGTGATTTTTCTCCTTGAATTCTGCTCGCATTTTGTACCTGAACAAGCTTTTGTTATGCTGCTACTACCTGTGGCCAGATAATGGTGACACCCATTTTCAGTTACTTGCTTTTTTAAAGTAATAAACAGTGTTTTTCAAAAATTATCTGAGCAACTGCAATTTGGTAAGCTTGGATTCCTTTAACAGTTCTTTGTCTCAACAGGTCCATAGATTCTTTTTTATATCAAATCTTGAGCATCTTCTTCTCCAGCAGCTTCGCCATCCTTCTCCTAAGAACCAGCTGGCTAATTTAATACTTCTATTTTTAGAGATGGATGGAAACCTAATTTACTTTATTATCCAGAAACCAATCCAAGCAAATATGCCTCCCTTCCCAATTGCACTGGTTTTATTAGCTCTTTTCACATTGTTATTTGGTCAGAGCATGGTGCTAATAATGCCAAGGTCCTGGGTCTGATCCCTGTATGGGCCATTCGCTTCAAGAGCTGAACTTGATGATCCTTGTGGGTCCCTTCCAATCCAGACTATTCTGCAATCTAAATATGTAACACATGCAATCTATGTTGTTCTGAACTAGTTTGACAACATGTGAAATACAGCTTTCAGAAAGAGACATATTCAGTAAGTGGAATGAGATCCTTTCATGGATGGTACCACAATAAAAATGCTGCAAGGTGCAAATGAGAACTCCTACAGAGCTGCTTCCAGGTGTGTTATGAGTATGTGGCCAAGTGAGCAACAGTTTTGGTTAGAAATGCTGGTACTTGTACTCTGGCAAATAAAACAACTCAAAAGAGTATTAACATCATTTACACTTGGAAAGGCAAAAAACCACTACCACACTACCACTGACCGGAATCAATACCAAGGAGGTGTTAAAAGGAAGAATGTACTTCAAAAATAATTAAAACTTATTGTCCTAAAGTCACTTCATTATTTTTTCAAGGTCCTGCATGACGAAAATAATGACAATGGCATTATCATTGATCTGTCAGACTCAGCTGTAGCAGTGATGGACATGGTGGTTTATGGACATATAATTAACACAGTAACTATTTTGGTACATGTCTTTTCTGGTGCTTAAGCCCTTCTTACTTCATTAACTCATTATTACATTTTCTAAACTACACAGGAAAAATCACAAATCTGCATTTTCAAGTCAGACAAATCAATACATAGCTTTATAATGGATCACAGTATTTAGTTATATTAATTAATAAGTTATGGGGGAAAGCCACTAAATGGTACTTCCAGCCTCCTTAAAATGTAGAAATACTTTGTGAAAATATAAGTGCATTATAAAAAAATAAATTCCAAATTCTCAGTAATAAATTTTTTCCTGAAAAATGCTGATTTTGAGCAAAGCTCCTCAGAACATGAACCTTCTTGGACTTACAAAACCTTGAAGAGGAAATGAAATGTGTAGACATTTTGCTATGTCTGTGCAAGAAAGATATTCTTGCTTTTAACTATGGCTCTTTTCCTGTGACCTAAATGCTCATGCAGTCTAAGATACCACAACTGCATAGGCTTGATCAATCTCTTTTCTACAAAATCATATTTTAATTATGTGTTGACACAAATACGTAACAAATCAGATATTCTAGTCCTGGGATGGAATCTGCTTACTAGCTTTTGCAGTATTCAGTTCTCTTCTTCCCTTCACTCCAATTGGTATATTTACTCTTTGCATCTACCATACAGGAGCACACATTGTGCTTTCAGTTTTGTGCTTTTCTATGCAGAAGGAACACCGACACAGTATGCTGAAAAATCAATAATGCATACAGAACAGATGTGGATTTCATCTGCAATGAAAGTAATAGATTTCAAAGGGAGATGTTTATGTTTTATGCTATGCTGATGTTGTGGCTTAATTTAAGAATTTCACTATTCTCACATTTTGCTTTTCAAAAACCAGACCTTTAATTCCAGATTGAGACACATATACAGGTATGCATGGTATATGTAAATAGGATACAGATACGTATATACAGGCATGTGTAGTCTGTATATACACATACAGGCAAAGCACACAGTGAACATCACAATAGCAAAATGCTGTATTTACCAATCCATGTTTCTGTCAGCACAGACACTGACTTAACAAAATAGAAACCCAACATTGCTTCTTATTTTAAAGAAAATGAAAAACCAATGTATATTTTTATATTTTTAAACTGTGTATAAAATACTTTCCTAAAAAGCTCAAGAATTTCCATTTGAAACACGATGATGGAAAAATAGTAACTTACAACAGTGTTCACACGAGCCTAACAGCCACTACTTTTTCTGCTATTGCTTCTTTAGAAAAAAGCTAAAATAGGATTGAAACAAATCCTTTATAGATGATTTCAAGCTGACAGGTTTGAATATATTATGTTAACTCTGCATCGTTTTTCATATATCATCCTTTACCTTGGTCCAGTTGAGAATTACACAAGTCATAAATTAGCTTTAAACAAGTTTTGAATCAGCCTGGAACTAGTTTTCAAATTAAAGAGCCGTCAGTATATTACATCGTACTGTCATTTTATTACCCCAATCAATTCTGTGTGGCCTGAGGTAGAAAGAAAATGGATGCTGTCTTCATTTGCAAAGGGTTTATCTCTCACACCAGGCTGTGAAAACATGACTGCAGTAATGAATTGGACGCCAAAGTTACTAACAAAGACTTCTAACAGTAACAAAGTAGAAATACTTGTCCCCCTTTAGACTTACAAAAGTGAGGGGAAAAAAAGGCCTTTCTGAAACATGAAGACAGCTTCTTACAGTTGAAGCACTATGGGATGAAATTAGCAAATTTTTATTGAAGTGCTAAAATGCTTGTAGCCTCACAGAGTGTCATTTCCAGTGCTGCACAGAAAAAGCCTTCCTGGGTCAGACACACAGTGCCTCCCCAGCCCAGACCATGGAACATCCCTCCAGCAGCTGAGCAACCACTGCTCCTGTTCTTATTTTTGCACCCCAGGGGCATACTTTGAAAGTATTTGCAACATCTTAGCCAGAATTTCACAAAATCTGCTGCAGACAAGATTTCTGTAGCTCTCCACAGTTCACAGGGGGCCAAAGCAAATCCCCAGGGAGAAACATACAGTTTATCTCAATCTACTCATATGCAAGATCAATCACTTTGCTGTTCCTCAGATTTTACCCTGTGTTAGTTAATGAAGCAAGAATATGGGCTTTAAACTTTTAAGTCATGTTCCACAGTTGTAAAATTTCCCTTTGTCTTTTATTATGCCTTTGTCATTCTCTTCATGCTGCTTTTATTCAACATCTGACAATCTCCGCTCTTCTTCTGCCCTCTCCAAAGATAGGAAATTACAAATGCAACCTCTAACATTCATGTGCTAACCTCCTATGCTGCCAGTCACAGAGACAACACTGTTGTTATGTCTTTGGCTATTTTTTCTCTCTCTGGAGAAGGGGATGATGACTTCTATGTTTATACACTGTTAACACAACAAGGTCTCTTTCTCAGCTCACTGTGAAACCACCTCAGTTCAAGCAATAAACCTTAAGCTGCCTCTAAAACCTCTGCTTTCTTTTAGAAACAGAAAGAAAACAAAAACCTTTTACAATTATCTGTTTTCCAAATATAGAAATTAAATTACTTTCTTTAGCCTCACACTAGTTTTACTTTTTTTCTTCAAACACCTTTTGCAATATGAAAGAATTAATAAGGGTACAAGTTTACAAAAAATACCCACCTGTTCCAGTTTATTATCCCTTTACCTTCCAATAAACTACAGCACTGACAAAGTATACTTGCATCTTTGAAACCTACCCAGCTTTCCAAGTACAAAAGGTGAATTCCCACTTCAACTTTTGTTTTAAAATAAACATGCTACTATTGTTAGTATTTTACTAGAAGTGTTTGATTAAACTATGAAAGGAAACAGGGTCATCTGTTTTCTCTGGATGCCTTCTTCAAATAGCAAAAAAAAAAAAAAATTACATGTATTTAAAGCTAGAAAGAGCACTTTCAAAATGTTTTTCGTATCTATTCTTCTAACTTTATCACATGCAAATAGAAACAGAAAACAGAAGAACATTTTACTGTTTGAAGGTATTATCATTCACTGACCTCTGGAACCTGAATTAGTTTCCCCTTTCTAGCTCACATATTTTCTACATTTCCATTACTCAGTGTACTAATCCTACCTCTCGTGGGACTGAATTCTCCACCTTCTCAATCAAAGTCTCCTGGATTATTGTATTTCCTTTTTACTTTCTCACCATTCACTATTCCCCAACATTCAAAAGTTATTCTTTTAGCTACCCTTTCAATAGCTGCCTTTTTTGACCCCAGAAGTCTTTGAACTGTATTAAAAATTATCTCTTAAAATGCTGTAATTAATAAAACCACATTAGAATACAAAAAAGGGAATTTAACTTCTAATTACAGCCACTCAAAACACTAAATTCATTCTGTGTGTATAAATAAGGAATACAACTTCTCTGTTATTGTCATGGATTAAAAGTACTGATCACAGGCTTAAACTATTGGCAAAAATTTCAGTATGAACATGCATATCATCACCAGGAATTTTTAGAATTTGTTCACTAAAGGGAAAAACCCAATATGTATCTTTTTGCGTGTGTGTGTGTGTGTTAAATGTCTTCTGTCTTGCATGATTTGATAATTATCTGGTGCACCAGAGCAACAGATTTTATATGAATATCCTTTTTCAGGATATTAATACACTGGCAAGACTGCTGTACTATGCTGTTATCAGTGCATGTAAGAGTAATTCAGTACTTTCTCCCTTTCTTTGTCCACACTTCTTCCTTCCTATGTATTGTTCTGCTATTTTTTTTTTTTTTGTATTGTGAATTAGGTTACAGGCAGATACCATTGCCTAAAAAGTTATTTTTATCCTCATTTTATACTTGATGGAGTTTACAGATGTTATTTTATTTAGTTCAAAAAGCTTTTTATGACAGCACACACATAATTTATTACAGCTGGATCAGGATATTTCATTTTCCCTGTGCCTGTTTGGTACCGCTCTCATCTCTCCAATCCTTTTTTTCCACCATCCAAAAAAATAAAATCCCAAATCCAAACCTTAGAAGTTGCAAAACAAATTCTCAAGCACAGCACAAGCATCTAGGGCCACAGTAAGCGTGGACTCTGATTTTGCAGCTGTTGTCTCTCACAGAGGTGATGTGCAGTTCACACACTCTAGGTGTATGTAACATTAATCTGGTACACATTTACTGGGGTATTACTCTGGGTGCATGTTTACTGTGTAGATGTATGTATGTCAGATAGTATTGCAATTTCTGACTCCGACATATTTCCAAAATTACACGGTCACCTTACACCCAACATTTAAAACAAGACTTTTTAAACAACAGATGTACAAGGTCATCTGGTATCACTCCTGGAGAGCAGTGCTGCAGCTACAGTAACTCCATTAGTAAGGCTACATTTGGGGTTGCAGTTGTCTCCTTCTTAAGCAAAGTTTTATTCCTTCAGAAATGATCAGGGGCAGATCATAGCATCCATTCTTATAGTCTCTCTAGAACAAAGTTTTTCCCAGCTGTATTTCTTTTCAAGCCATGTTTAAAATGCTCCAAACTTTCCGTGCTTTTGGATTACTGAGGCAGTGACAACTTGGGAGTAAGGTACAGAAGAAAACTTACTTTCATCTCTTAGGGTCAAGCTGCACATTTGTACTATTTATGGTCAAAATAGTTTGCTTTAGTCTACTTCAGCAGCTTGGAAGAAAGCATACACAAAATTTGCTCACAATATTTGGCTAATTCTTAACTTGAATGAGAAGATTGAACACTTGAGAAGATCTCTGCTCCAAAAAGCAGCTGCTTTATTCTAACAAAAATAGAATGTAGCTCAAAAAAGGCTTTCTTTCAAGCACACAATCTTCAGATATTATGCATCAGCATGCAGAGTGCGTCTGTCAGATGTTGGAACAAAGCTTCAAATTGTACCATCTAACTTAATTCTCAAGATAGGGTCAGCACATTCATAGGGTTGTGGGGGGTTTTTTCATCTTTGAGAAGTCCTTTAAGTAATATTTATTTAGCTCCTTACATCTTCATCAGCATTGATTCTTGCTTTTCAACTCCTTGAAGTCCAGATTCTCCCAACATAATGCAAAACAGGGTTATATTAAAATGTGTGATCACCAAAAGAACCACAAAATCGTCAAAGGCTACTTTTTAAATCAAGACTTGTTTTCATCTCTCCCCACTTCCAGAATTTTCTTCCAGTAACAAGATGAAAAAGAAAGGGAATAGAATAAAAATGAATAGAGAAGAAAGGGATAGCTCAGTACATCTTTTTTTTGCAGTCCGAGTTTATTACATAAGTTTTATAGCTCTCTAAATTAACTTTACATGAGACCCACCTGTTTTTTCAGAGGTTTTCTATAAGCACTCTACCTTCTCTAGGGGAAAGCTCTCAATGTGTCCTCCAAATCATCCTTTCCACTTTGCTGAAATCCTATTTCTTAATTCACCCAATTCCCCCCTGTAAGGGTTTCTGTGTATTTTCCAAGTGGAATTTTCTCATTCTTATGAATGTGTGTGTGCTTACAGCTCTCCATTTATGCCAAGGGCGCTTCTTGTAGTCCCATTGTTTTTGCCATCATGCTTTTCTCACTCCTGTTTTTCCTATCCCTCTCTGTTCTTAAAAACTACCATAATTTATTTTCAACTGTAAAGCAGAAAAATAAAACATTAATTCAAAGCTATAAAAACATTTTTAAAGAATGAATTAACAGTAGCTTTCTATAAAAAGCTTTCTATAAAAATGTTTCCTACACACTCTGAGATCTCTCTAATATCTGAATGTGCCAAATTAAAAAAAAACATCTTCTACATCCTTTGAGAAACTTCAAACAAATATCAGGTACCCTATTTTGTGGGTGCCCTTGATTTATTAATTCATGCTAGTCACTAGAATAATTATAGAAAATTTCCATTTAACTTTATACTAGTAAACAGAGATACATACTCTTATTAATTAAAGTAGCCAGCTAAAACACTAGGATATTTTATGCTGGCACATTGAGCTGCACTGACAATGGGATGTTTACTAAAAGAGGAAATGAACAGCCCAGTTGACACAGTTTAAGATGTGACATTAATCAGCCATCTTTTGCTGAGCTCTTAGGAATTGAAAGGTTACAACTACTGCTGCAGCTTTAAAACATCCTCATAAAGGCCTGAAAATTCCTCATTCCTCCCTAATTAAGAACACTGCAAATGATACATGGAATGATAAGGCTAAATTCACACAAAATGTCAACTTTACTGCCTCATTCCTAGAAGCATATTTATATTTTCCCTATGGTGTTTTTTTTCTTGAGATTACTCCTACCAGACAAAATTCCTTTTTTTTTCTCATCTGTACTAGAAAACACACAGCAAGTCCCTTAGTCTTAAATATGGTTCCTTAACACTGTAGATCAGATGTTTTCAGTTAAAAGCATACAGTGCTTATACAAACGGACAAATGATAAAATTTGATACCCTAGCAATATAGATCTGTGTATTAATTTTTAGGCTTTTGATCTTGAGACTACTAATACAAGATTTCGACAAATTATCTTATCAAAATAGGAATAAAACAACTCTTTCAGTAGATGAAACTGAAACACAAATATACCTTCGATACAGTAAACGTAAGAGTCACTTCATACCAGGAAACTGTGGTGTGACAGGAGCAGCTCTTCAGAGCAAAGCAGTTGGTGTTGAGGACCAGCCAGATGCTGAACACGTATTGCAAAGATACAGCTAGTTTGGTCACGAAGACAGCACGCCCATTAACAGTCAGAATACATCCTAGGCTTTAGTGCCCCTTGACAGAAACTCACTTTGCACACTCCTAAAACCACGCCATAATATGAACCAAAGCAGAGCCACTGGTGGCAACTGGGTGATTCTTTCCAAAAATGCATTTCTGACCTTAACCAAAATAAAGTCCATCAAAATCAGCATTCCAGAATGTAGAACAATTTAAGCTAGTAACAGGATTTTCCAAAATAACAGGGTATTTTAAATACCAGCTTTATTCAGAATTCCGCAGTGTTTTCCTGGATCATCAACAGTCCCCCTTCCTCCTCCTGAGATTCACTGGAAGCTCTCTGGGGTTTAAGAACCGTCCCTACCTTTTTCCATTTTAATTTTTCCCAAATTAAAAGAGAGAATATAAGAGAGACAGACATATTTTATGCCTTCTTTTCAGACAATGGTTTGACTGCTGCCCTGAATTAACTGGTGAACACATTCCATATCATAGGGAATATCTCAGCTCACTTCCCTCCTCTGCTTCTTAAGAGGGTTCAAAATAATATTCCCAAGGGAATGTCTAAACCATTTTACTGTTCTTTAGCTGAAGCAGGTTGTTTTACATGGAGGGATGAGTCAGTTGGTAAAATGATTCATTGTCTATTAGCCAGTGTATCTATTGTCTTCTGACTATTCTACTATTTTTATATAAAGGAGCTTTTCAGTCTCTGTCTATGCTATACCCAGAAAGCACATAAACAACAACAGGTCAATAGCTCATTCAGTGAGAGAATTATTAACAGATTAATAGACCACAGCTCCAAAATCTCAATCTTTTTGTATTTTCTCAAAATTAAATGTTAAGATTCCTGAAGTTATCATTACATGAAAAAAAAAAATTTAAAGACCTTCAAGAAGTTTCTTACCACCAGCAAGTTACAAAACAAAGTATTTAGAACATTATTGTGTTCAGCAATTCCTCTAACATTTAACTAAACAAGCAGTGGAAATATTACAGTAGGAGAACGTGGTAGGGCAAATGCATATTCATGTGATACAAAATATGCTTGTAAATATTAGTACCTCATATGTATCCTTATTTATTGCATGGGACTGGTTACAGATTTAATATCCTTTATGTCAATGACTGTATAACTCTGCTGACACCCTTCTACTTCCAAAAATAAGTATGTGATGTAATTAACTCACTCAAAGTACACTTGTGGGTACCTTCCATAAATATGGAGTTATCTTGCTATTTTATCTTCTTTCTGACACTTTTATTTGGCTATTTATATCACATCTGAAAGAATACCATCTGCCCTTCAGTCTTCATGAGATTAGTAGCTAGAAAAAAATTTTGATATCTACAGATTCCAAGGTTTTCCACATATAAAATATTTTGGTAATTTTGTCACAGCTGAAATATACTTAAGACTTTTCAAACACGCACAAAGATGTTTCAAACCACTGAACCAGATAATAATTTTTAATGATTACCAAAGCCACATTTACTAAAAAATCTAAGATAAACTTAATTGCTACCAGAATTTAACAATGCACTATACATTTTAAAGGTTTTGTGAAAATCTTTTCAAAAGCCATCTTAAAATTCCATGTAATAGTTCTGCATTTTCTTGGTAGAACTGATTGTAATGCTCTTGCAGTTATATTCCCACATAAGCTATTTGCTGAGCCAATTTTAAGAGGATGGAACTTTTCTGCTACAGAATGCTAAAATACAAGTGATGAGACACTCCTTTGCAGAGAAAGTGGCTGACACAGCACGAATTGGCAATATCCAGCTGTCTTCTGGGAAATGTGATTAAATGTGGCTACCACTAAGAGAATTTCTGTTTGAGAATGGCAACTGAACCTCACTTCCACTATCTAACATGATGACGAAAAGCAAATCTCGACTGTACTAAAATTCATTACTTGCCTAGCACTTCATAAAATGGCACTTTTTTTGGTTTCCCCCCACTCCACCTTTCTCTCTCCTTGTTCAATATGATTAGATCTTGCCCAGGCAGCATTAGCAATTTATACTGATGAGTGACACATTACTTAAAGTGACATATATAGCTACATTTCTTTGAAAGACTTGAAAATAAAATCAACCTTGAGAGTAAACATGAGCACTTAATTGGGTAACTATGATAATGTGTTCAAATCTTATACAGAGACTAACAATTAAAGATCTAATTCTTCTTCTGTCATATAGAATATGATTACAGGTGATGTGCTAAAATAATTTGCAGGGTAATAAAGCTGGACTAATGAGAAATTAAAATATGTAATTCTTCTTTAATTACATACCTTCTAGTTTTATGCAAAACATAAGACAAGAAATGTATTTCTAGGTTAAGAAATTTATCTCAGAAATCTGGAAGAAACAGAACAGCACTTTGAAACATTAGGGTGCAACAGGATGGCACCAACCTCCAGACATACCTTTGCACATCAGGAGTCCCTGTTTATGTCATTGCAAAGCACACACCTTGCAATCTCCTGTTGACTGCTTAATTCTTAATGAATATTCAAATAAAACAAGATTATGCACAATGGAAGTGTGGGCTTTTTTTTAATACTGCTCTCCTGGAAACCTGTCTCATCTAACCCAAGAATTTAATCAAGACCCAAAAGGTTTAAAAATTCAAGTCAATTACAAGCTTTTAATTCATACTTTTTTCCATACATCACCAAATTCAACACATTCTACTAACTAAGTATAACAATCTAAATTTCCAAACTGATTATTAACTGAAAGTAGTGATGATCAATTACAATTTATTGCTAAATTTGTTTATGGCTCCACTGTCAGCATGAAGTCCCTAATTATCAATACCCAAAGAGCTCCTTATTTTAGGAACTCTAGAAGTAGGAAGAGAACTGGATTGACAAAGTACATCTGAATGTACATCAGTGCTGTAAGCTATGATGCTTTGGAAGCTACCATGAAGTAACTGTGACACATATGTATCTTCCTTTTGTGATTTGACTTGAAAAGGAATGTAAAATAGAGAAAATTTGCATTAGAAACAGTATTTCCATGTCTTTTACATTTCAGTATAGCATTTTCAATATGCAAAATTCACTGTCACAATGCATCCCAATATTGTACATATCTAGAAATCAAATTTCTAAAGCAAGAAAGAGAAAGCCTCCAGTTCTGCAAGGTGCAAGCAACCTTGCTTCTTTTGTCCTTCCTATACAATTACTACTCCTCTTTCAATCTTCTCACAATCTTTGAGAATATGCATAGGTGCACACCAAAGAGGATGTACAGAATCTTCCTGTTTTGCTGTGCTCAGAGCTCAGAGCTCAAAAACGGTTTTTGTTTTTTTATTCTCTCATGCAACGTTAGATACAACCCTATTCGGTGGCTTTATTTCAATCGTGACACTAGCTGATTTCTGGATTTTTCCCAATTGCAGCTAGCTCCCAGCAGAGATTTCTTGCCACTCAGTACTAGAGCAACAGGCAACGTAGGCTGTAATTTCATTTTGTCATGGCTTAGGAAGAGTAAGTCACGATTCAGCAGCAGAGCCATTACCCAGATAAACCATAACTGTAAGCAGATTTTGTTAGAAGCATAACCTGAAGAAGGTACAGAGTAGCAGCAGCATTTCGAACAGCTGCCCATGAAGAGATTTTGCTTCCTTATCCACTACTTTAGAGTAAGTAATATTTATTATACATAAACTAGAGGTTTAGTAATTTAAATATTAGATTGTGTATGTTTAGATTACAAGCATTAAAAATGGAACAACCTCTATGCCGTTTATTATTTGTTTCCAGTATTATATTAATCAGGTACCCCTTAAATGTTCCACTGGCAACTGGACTTGGGTGTGTATTTTAACCAAAGCAATAGTTAATGAACAAGTTTATTTCTAATTTCAGCCATCCAGCTTTTTACTTCAGTAACGTATTTTTCATCACAACAAAGCAAAATGATCAAGACAACTTTTGAAAAATAGGACTACCTCAGTAATAATTTGATTTGTGTGATACAAAGCCTCATAAAAATAAATTTGCTTCATTTTTGTATTGTGTTTGTGTGGCAAGGTTTTGGTAGCAGGGCGGGGGGGCTGCAGGAGTGGTTTCTGTGAGAAGCTGCCAGAAGCTTCTCCTACATCTGATGGAGCCAAGGCCACCTGGCTCCAAGAGGGACCCACTGCTGGTAAAGGCTGGGCCCATCAGCAACAGTAGTGGTGCCTCAAGGATAATGTACTTAAGAAGCAGGAAAAACCTGCAAAACAGCACCTGGAGAAAGGAGTGAGAGGAACAGCTCTGCAGACACCAAAGTTCATGCAGAACAAGGGGCAGGAGGTGCTCCAGGTGCCAGAGCTGGATTCCCCTGCAGCCCGTGGTGCAGCCCATGGCGAGGCAGCTGTGTCCCTGCAGGCCACGGAGGATCACGGGGATGCAGAGATCCACCTGCAGACTGTGGAGGAGCACCATGCCAGAGCAGGTGGATGCCCAAAGAAGGCTGTGATCCTGCGGGAAGCCTGTGCTGGAGCAGGCTCCTAGCAGGAGCTATGTCCCCACGGAGAGAGGAGCACACTCCGGAGCAGGTGTGCTGGCAGGACTTACAAACCCACTGGAGCGGTCTGATCCTGAAGCATCCTGTGGAGAGGGACACAAGCTGGATGGAGCAGCTTGTGAAGAACTACTGCTCTCACACGAAGACAAAGAACATTGCGTGAAGTTTCAGCTTTGGAGAAAACTGTTTTGTTGGGTTGTTTATGAAAAAGAACAAATGAAGGTATGCAGCAAGGGATTTCTTCCTTCTGCATAACAAGAAACAGGGGGAAGAAAATGAACTTGTAAACCAAAAAATTCTTGGACCAAGTGCCATTAAAATGGCTCTTTTTTTTTGTTTGTTTTTTTTACAAAAAAGTGTAATCTAAAACTGCAGTGCAAATTTAAATTTCAATTTTCTAAGAACATACAACTGGAAAAAGAGACTCTTAGCAGGTTTATTTTAACTGCTGGTTTTTTTTGTCAAAGTTTAATGCAAAAAAAAATTTATGTATTTCACTTTGCACTTCTAATTGACAACTTATTTTTACAATACTTTTTTGATCTATCCCCGTATTATCTTTCAGAATCAGAAATTTGGCTTTGCATTTGAAACAACAATAATACATTTTTAAAAATACCCCTATATTCCAATTTCTTTATTCTTTAAACAGCTAGCTGGTATTAGTTGCACTATCACCTTTCAAAGAGAGTTTTTTTCAGACAATGTTTTTTCATGTGAAAGACAATGCTATATTGTATTATTCATTTTCTGGTACCTTTTTTAATACAGTTAAGCTGCACCCAAAAAGTACAAGCACTAGAAGCCCATGATGAGGATCTGGCAGTCAGCACCAGGAAATATTTGAACTGGTAAAATTGATTTTGATGTGGAGAAGAAGCAAAATACTAAAAGTAAGCATCTGTTCCATGAATATTTTCCAGTGCTTAACCGTTTGGGTTTTTTTTTATTAAAACCTAAGCCTCCCACCTAGACTATAGGAATATTCTGCCAACTAAGTGTATCACAGTTTTTGGATTAATTTGGGGATTTACTACCAACTAACTTATTCACTATTCATAAATCAAGTCCCAACTTAAGTTAATTTCAAGGCTGATTATTTTTGGAACTTTTTATGGTATAAATTATTCATTACATAGATGTATTATACCTGTTTGCCAGAAAATAACAGAGGCTGTGCCAACTCATTTTTTTTAAAATATGATACCTGGGAAGCAAATATTAAAACACGTTTGGCAATACTTCAGCCAAGTGATATTGCAATACACTAAAATTTCACCCGTTTTTTCACCATCTTGGTAGTGAAACCCATTTCTGTGCTAAGTTCTTAAAACAGGGCATAAGTGGTGTAAGGACTTGTGTTAAATTTTCATATGACCTTACGTATTTGGTTTATTTTCTCTCGTTCAATTTTAAGGAAATCACTCCAGTGACCATGTTTTACTGCTCCTCACAAACCTAGGAAGGCAACAACGACTTCAAAATAACCAAATATTATCCAGTTGCTATATTAAGAAACATCTTTCTTTCTATGTCACACAAGAAACCAAAGTGCTAGTTAAACTCTCTTCAAGAAACTTTAAAATATATAAATAAACACAAAAATGTCTAACTATCATTCTTTATGACCATATCATAACATAGATCGTAATATCCACACTGTGGAAGACAAATACAGTTAGTGAATTCCACTATGTAATTTTTCTGTAAACTACCTTAAAATACTCCTAAGTTCTGGCTGAAAAATGTTGTATAGAAACCGAACATTTTTTCCCATTACATTATGTTCTGCTTGAAGCAGCAAGCAGATTTATTAGCAGTATTCTTTTATCATTTTTCAGCTGCAATGCTGGGTTCCATCATGGCAGTACATTTGCTTCTATGTTCTGTCCTCAAAAGAAGGTGCAACAATCTCTGTGATTTCAGGTGATGAAATGAGGGCCATCCTTTGTCAGAATATATAACTGAAGGAAGTTTGAATTAATTCAAAAGACCTGTATAGATTTTTTCATATTTTTTAAAATGTATTTTAGATATAACTATGTAAAATTGCATTGTATTGAATGATAAAATAAGCACATGTAAAACATATTTAGGGCATGATTAAGCACTGTATTACTACTGCATGCCAACCTCATCTGTTACATTCAAATAGGGTTTTCTTGTGTACACATACACACTATCTCCCACTTCAGCTCAGAGAATTCAGCATTTTTACCGGATGGGACAAGGGATCCATGTTGGGCAAGAGTAAAGGAGGAGAAAAAATTACTAAACATTTGAAAATGTTAATTTTGCCTAGCACTCACAGTAGCTCTGAGGTGAGACAAAGATAAAATTCAATTTGTTAGTAACAACTCAACTACTTCAAACATAAGGTCAAACTTCATTTTTTCCCCAGTTCTGAAATCATTGCTTCAGTTCCCATGCCTTGTAAACCTTAAAGACAGACTTCCTCCTAATTCTCAACCCAAATTAATCCCTTTTAGTGACCCCCAACAGCTAAATCAGAAAAGACAAGGGTCTTATGAAAGAAAATTAAAAAATCATAGCATGAAGTGATTAAAGGCTGCAAAGTCACACACAGCCAAAAAAACACTTAAAGCACTGCTTGCCTCCTCAACTCCAGTATTTCCTATATTTTGAGAGGATAACATTAGGTCTTTGGGTTCATTGTTTAATTTTCAACACACTTGTGTGAAACTACGAGTGAGGAAATGCTTCCCACATTTGGAGAAAAGTCATAGTGAAAAAGGTAAAATTCCATAAACCATAATGAGACTGTCCCCTGCACAATGCAGGAGTAGATCAGACACTTCTACACTCCTCACAGACTTTCTTAATCACCAACCTTGTTTTTGATTAGAATAAAATTCCATGGACTACAAGAATTGAATTGTGCACTTTTTTCTTTTCATCTGACCAAATTTAAGGGTTTGAAATACATTTTACATATTAAAAATTCTTTTAAACTTAAAATATTATTTCAAACATTTAATAATGTAATATTACAGTGTCCAAATACATTTGCATATTTGCTGTGTGAAAGCAAAATATACCCAAAGAAATGCTTCTACCTGACTAATAAGCCAAGTCATCCATGATTTCTTTTGAATACAAAATGTGTACAAAAATATATTACTTGCCAGGGTTGGTGTGTTGTGTATTTGCAGCTCCATAAAATATTTCCTGAGGGATTTAGATGAGAATTCTGTGCTGACATGTATACTGACAATTTATTTCCACTGAAAAAATGCAGTACAGTAAAGAAATGAAATAAAAGGAAACTAAACAGAAGTCTGGAGATGAGGCAGCTGATCTTGCAGCACTCAAATAATGACCTGACACATACACTCTGCAGTGTTTTGCAGAACAGATTACATGCAAAGATGAGCAGATAGAAACTTAACTGGCATGGTCACTGTAACCACCATGATAATATGTTTAAACTCCTTACTGCCTTGGTCCTTGCTAAAGTTTAAAATTGGAGGAGATATTTCAAACAGTATTTTTTCACTGGAAGGCAATAGAAAGAAGTTCACATCTAATAATAAAAAGACCTCATAGTAAGATCTTATTGTACATAAATAAAAAAATGGTCACACCACATTTATTCCTACCAAATATTACCATGTCATGATATTGAATTATTTGAAAATACATTCTATTAATATTTCTTAAATTCAACTAGAACAAGTTGAAACAAGCGTCTATATTAAGCCAGAATAACAAAAACTACCAGGAAAATTATGATTTATAGTGCTGTTTGGCAGTCCTGAAAGTGCACTGTAATCCTTTCACAGGGTGAATGGACAGTATTATAGAAATGGAGACCTTATAAGTTTATTTCAGCTTTCATGTGATGTAACAAAATCTACAATGTTTTTGAGATGGGAGAGCTTGTCAGACCTTAGTAGTGAGCATCACCCATTCCAAAGAAGTGACAGCAAGTATTACCAGCAGAGAAGCTATTGCCCTCATGCCCTACAGCAAAGTCACCGTCTGTCTATTATTTGACAGGCAGGGTAATATGGGAATATGCTATGCTGGTGGAAAAACTGACACAATTGCTGGAGAGTCCTGTGACTAGGATGAGCAAAATGGAAGTAGCATGTCCAATGTCTGAGCTAGATAACAGTTTAAATCATATGTTTATTACTGCTAAATTACATGCCTTGTACTGCTGACACCTGCAAGTGCTTGGCAAAATCTGAAAATAAACTAGCATTATTTGCTGTTAGCAGAATGCAACTTTTCCTGAACATCTAAAATTGAATTTCATAATTAGAAGTAAAAACTAACAGCCATTATAAGCTCAGCACTATGACCTCTCTTGTCATTGAAATAGTGTCATTTACCTACCAATTATTTTCAAGGCCCTATAGTGCTAATGAAGATATATTGTTGGGGAATTCTAGAACGTGCATTATAAGTGATTTAAACTGGACCAAAACAGATTAACAAAGTCAAAAGAATGAGAACTAAACAATAGTCTCCTTGGCCAAAGCAGAAAATTCAATCCCATTTTGCTGCTATAATCCATACTAGTAACTTCCCTGTGACACATCAAAAATTGGATGCAGTGAGTTGACTGAGAGACTGAAATTATCAGTAGCTCAGGCTTGCAATTCATCCACAGGTCAGGCAGAGTGCAGCAAATGACCCAACTTTCTCTACAGCTGCTCACTTCTGAGCTCCAAGCACACATTTGAGAGACCACCCCCTCTGAGGAGGGGTAGAAAAAGCCTTATCATATCAGCTCCTCCTGGCTGTGAAAAATCACAGATATACAATACACAATCCTAAAGCCATGCAGAACAAAGAATTTGAAAATTATGAAGTACAAGACAAAGTCCTAGTCCTTTAAAAAATAGGCTCACATTATGGCTGAAAGGAGTTTAACTTGATACCATATTTTTTGAATTCATTACACTGCATAGTATAAAACAGAAAAAAGCTACCAAAAAAGGCTTTGGGGAACATATAAGGCAATACAGCTTTATCAGAGTAATTTCTCTGCACAGCTCTCTAGAAAAGCTATGTGAAAGTGACCAAACAAAACCACAAGGAGTCCCCATAAGACAATCTTTTCAGTATCTTTCATATTCATTACATATTCACTCAAATGCAATTCCAATTGCCTGTACTTGAAAGTGCAAGAGCCTTTATTTAAAATTAGTCATTAAAAATCTTTATGAATGAAAATCAGACACAAGAACATTTTTAAAATTTGTAATAATCACTAAGATTAACACAAAATGTGTAATCATTCTACTAAAAAAATTTGTTTACTCTTTAAAACATTCCATTTTTTCAACACACCTTAAAACTAACACACATCCTGCAAGAAGTGAAGTCCATCATACTTTAACTCATAAAGTAGCTAAAAAATTGTACCTGACAAACGGTATACTAATCTCCAGGAAAACACAACTAGAAATTACAAATCCTTTGATTTTTCTGTTTCCTTGCAAGTCAAGAATACAAGAGACACAAGATTTTAACTCATGTTATCAGGACCCCATTTTAGTTTAAGCATGTGACAGAAATTCAATAACCGTTTTAATTCACTCTGGGAATGTCTCTTGCATGTAAGTGGTATTCAAGAAAGATTGTTTGATGTCCAAACTGTAGTGGACAGCTAATTTCCTGTGTCTGTCTCTGTACCTCCTTACAAAAGAACAATTTGATTAATCCCCCAGGGGGAAAGTGAATAACACATTTTTGCAATTGGAAAGGGACATTAGCAAGCCAAAAAATGATACCACTCCCTGAATGTTCTGTATATGCCAATCTTAAAAGTAAATGCAAGACAGAGTTTAAATATCCAAGTATGCTGACAAGTAACATATGAGAACATCTCATCATAGCTGTGTCCCTGTGTATCCAAATACTGAGGTACTTACTAGGTAAAAGATTCTGTGAAATACAAAGAAATTGGCAGTAACATGAAAAATCTTGAAGACTTTTAGAATGCTCTTTTATTTTTACACTGAGGTATCAAATGCATTTATACACTTATGAGATGTATAAATACACTTATGAAATAAATTGGAAAGTGTCTTTTCAGAGGTTATGGTGATGACAGAAAAGAATGCCAGCGCTAAAGAAGCTTCTGTGCAGACAAACAAAGAATCAAAATCTTTATTTTTTGAAAAGTCAGTACTATAAAATAATACTATTACTTTCAGTATGATTAAAGAGCTAATCCATGTCAAAAATCTAGTTTTACAATGTTATATTTGAACAAGGCATGCCAATCAATATAAGGTATTGATAACCTTCACATGAATTTTCAGTGAAAGAAAAAGGTTTAGTAATTCAAATCACCTTTCTTTGTTTAGAGAACACATGCCTTTTCTCTGTCCTTAGGGGTTTGTATTCTGCAGTATTCCTGAAATACTTTTTCTTGTCAATATTACCAATGCTGATACAGTATCTGTACTCACACCTTTCTCACAGAGAGCACCTGAAAAACAAGCATTTAAGTAAGATAGCAATGTTTTCTTTACTGATTAAGAATATTTCCATTTTGCATACACTCTGGGTTTCTTAATACCGATTCTGAAGAGAATCAGAAATCTTTATTTTATGATCTTCTACCAGATCAAACCTATGTACAGCATTTAATAAAAAACTTCAGACACTAAGTAGAACTCTGAAAACCGGAATACCTGAACTATTTCTAGGGTGTGTTAACTTACTTTGGAGGATGTAGAGTCACATTCCTGACAAATCCATCCATAGCCAGTCTGTTTAGGAGACTTTTTCAAGGGAGGGTCTAGACAGCCAAAATGGTAGCAAAGCCTGCATTCATCACACCTACAAGACAAAAACAAAATACATATTTATATTAAATGGTACTTCTGTACTATTTTAGATTGAGCTTCCCTGCAATTCCCAGCAAAAGATTTCCTGATCCATTATCATAATAAAGAAAATCTATTTTCTATCAGGGGTAATTTTAAACAGCCACTTCAAGTAGGTTTTGCTTAATCTCGAATATCCTGATGCAGATATTCATATATCACCTTTGTCATCATCTTATATAAATGACAACATTTCAAAGACTTGCAAATTAATGAAAAACATTGCTTAAATTTTTAGATACTTCAGTGTCATTCACTGCCCTTTTTTTCCAAGAAATTTTAGCTTTTTTAGACAGTGACAATACTTATTTTTCATAGTTTCAAGACACTGTTTTGCACACGTAATTTTTTAAGAAAAGCTTTGTGAAAAATTCACCCACATGTTAAATAACTCAAGTATAATTTACAGTTATGAATTACATTTTTAACACCAGGACTATGTGGTTGATAAACAAAATACAAACAAAAATACAAAAATATTTCCTCATTCACACTGAATTTTCTGGAAAGGGCACTAATTTAAAAAGATTTCATTGTAATCTTTCACTTATAAAAGTGCTCTGTGTACACACAACAAATTTATGTTCTTCTTCAATAAACCTTTCATTAGTGTTTTGCACTATGCATGGTCTACACAAAAAGCTCAAAACATACAACACAGCTATTGTTAATCTACTTTTAATGTACCACGAATAGAAAAAATGCTACAGTAGAACAAGTGTTTCATTAAGGCATTTTTAAATCAGAATAATAATAGGCTCAAAATGAGAAAGAGATTTTTTCAAAGCAAATTATAGAGGTTTTCATATACCCTACTGAACCTCTCTTTATTTGCATATCCTCCTGTATTCCTTTATATGAAAAGGAAAGCTTTTTTCAAATTTACTTTGCGGCAGTCTCTTCATTAAACAGTCCTAAACTCTGAATTAAAGCCAATACAAATAATTGAAAAATAGGAAAGAGTATATGTTTAAAAATCAAAATTTTTAAAGAAATCCCCCCCACTCTCTTTCTCTGCTTTCCTGGCCACTCAATTTTTCCTCCATATGCATGTGCAAACACAAAAAGGTCCAAAAATTGCAGTAATAGCATGGCACATGCATCATCAGATCAAAGACAGAGGGATATCATTTATCAACAGAACAGACAGTGCATTGCAGAAAGAGGATTCAACTAACGCACATACTGCTGCATTAATAGAACAAAATGTTCTATTAATAATAATCTCCAAGGATTAGTCTCCCAATAAAAACAAGTAATTGTTTTCAATTATGATTGTTTAACTTCAGTGAACACTTTTGTCCTCGCTGCCAAGGCTGTGCTTGCTAGCAGTCACAGGTAACACATTAGCACTGGTAAGAGTATGGCATGTACTGTCTCCTGCTAAATAGAAATTAAAAACAATAATCTGACTATCCACAGGATTCAACACTGAACTGACATGGTTTTGAGACTTTTTTGAAAATGAGATATACCATATTGCAATATATATCCTTAGGATTGCTTAGCGGTGACTCAATCTAACTCCAGCACAAAGCAAACACTTAAAATAGAAAACCACCCTCAGTTTTTAAAGACAGAAGAGTTTTAATGTTGAAATATATTACTTAAAATCAGGACTACATCTAGTTTTATTTCCTGTGAAAGGTGTATTAAAATAATAAAAAGGTTGAGAATGGGAGATGGGATAGGTCACACTCCTAATTCCCAACAGTGTATGTGACCTTCAGCAAAAGATTAAGCCTCCTCTGAGCCTCACTGTTCTCATCTGTAAAGGAGTATATTTTTACTAACCTATTTCTATATCTGCAATCTTATGCATGTAAGGGCTTGCACTTGAGCAGTGCTTATCAGAACTCCCTTCATGTAAACTTAAGGATCCTCTTAAGTAACTGAAAATAAAGAAATATACTATTCTGACTGACTTAGAGTATTTTCAGAGTTTAATCCTAAAATCTACATATGATTCAAACAGTGTCAGTTTAGATTTTTCTTTTTTTCTTTAATGAAGTAATTGCTTTATATGTTTCTATGTTCAAAATAAAATGTTTCCTCTTTAAAATTACACTTTGGCATCTCTTACATTTTTGCCATTTTTTATCTAGAATGTGGTACTTCCTGAGTGCACTTTCAGCCATGTTTCCTCAGAGTACACTGAGGGAGTTCGCAAAGTGGGGTTGAAATAACCATGACATTATGAAATTAAATATGGATCTTGAGGCACCATTCTGAAGTGCAATGTTTTTAATATTTATTGTCATCAATTTTTATCACTTCAGAGTGTTTAGTTTGGTTGAAAGAAAATTTGCATTTTGTTAGAATGAGCTAAAAATATCTGTATGAAAGTTTTCAGATACTAATAACTTCTATCCTCATCTGCACAGCTGAGGAAATGCAAATGAGTATTTTCAGATATCAAAACATAAAAAGCTGCATGGTGATAAAAGAGTAAGCATACCAAATATTTTTAAATGCTTGCTTCCTACTGTTTTTTACTGGAATATGAATTCTGTACTGGAAAACAGAAATTCACTGATTCTGAAGTTCCCAGAGCATGATGCTGGGAAAATGGATGAATATCACTGTACCTTGGTTAAAGATGATGCTCTAGCTGTCTGGCAATCATCGTCTGCTGAGACTGACTGGGGACAAAATCTGAAGCTTACGCACATCACAGTGAAAAAACTGGCATTCTTAATTCCTAATTCCAAAAGCAAACATTGCACCTAAATTAAAATGGCACTAATAAAACAAGATTAATCCCTCAAGTGTATACTATTAGCTGTGTTCTTTTGTCTAGCAACATAAAAATGATAGAAATCCCACTGTCACATTCAGAAAATGAGAAAGCGACATAAAATACAACATATTTTTGACTTAGTTATAGAGAATGAAATTGTTGGGTCACAAGAGATGTCATGCTGCCAGTCTCACAGCCTGTCAGTAAATGCACTCACAGACCCATCACACTCCAGGCATTTACAGAGCAAAGGAGTCATGTGGCACCATCATTTACAAGTATCATCTGCTCCCATCCTGAAGATGATTTAATAGGACAAACAAAACTGTTGGGATGGGGAGGGGGCCAAAAGAAAGAAGCCACTTCCTCCATATTACAGGCTGTTGAAATTTTTACCCTTGTGCATTCAAGGTCACATGTTCAAACTTAAACTAGCAAGTATCTTATCTTGCTGCTATTTGTGGATAACTATTTTTGTGGTGAAGCACATGATTTACAAAAGCCATTAAATGGTGGGCCATCTTCAGCGGCCTGGTTAGCTGGTGCACTGAAAACTTTGTGGAAATAAAAGCAGAGCTCCACACACAGACAAGCTAACCTAACCTCCTAAATTACCTCTAGCTGACAGGTAATTGCTTACTATCACTGTTATAACAAGCCTGAAATTACTTTATGCATCAAAATTAAAAATCACTGTGTTCCTCATTCCAGCAATTAATGAGGATAGATACATGCCCACTAAATATGGAGAAAATGGAGTGTGAAGAAGAAAGGTGAATTCTGAAGTAGTTATGATAAAAAAGTTAAAAAACCCCCAAACGAACATTTTTTACTTATAGAAGTATAGAATGGTCAGCTACATCTTCACTGCAAGAAAGCTTGATTAGGCATTTCCATACCTGAAATACTTTTGCTTTGTTCTTTCATAGAGTGATCTCCATCTGCTCTTGCCCTTGGATTGTTTTTATTAGTTTTTTTAGCAGTACAGCTGGCTGTGCTCAAGCCCTATCGTGTTCATAATTAACTAATTATGCTCTAATCAATAGTGCAGATACTGATTTTACAATGTAAATGAGATAAATGAGATAATGGCTGGGGTCAATCTCATTTTATTTACAAAGCTCAGCACACACATCCAGTTTCATTACATTGCATCTACCTGCACAGAAGGGAGTCTTATCAGTTGGCCTGCAGAAGTCTTTCTGCAAGCACTGGGGAAAAAGACCTGTGCTTTTACAGAGTAGTGAATGCAAAACCCACCCATCACTGGCACATTTATAAGTCACTGTTTAATATCATCGAAAACCACAAAGAGCTGATTCAGCCAGAGCGAAGAAACCTATTTTGCATTCACGAGACAGCATCACCCATCTATAGCTGTAAAAGTAATTACCTACATGTCCCTGAAACACAACATTAATAAGCTAATCTTTAAATACAACTTTCCAAATATGCTTCAGAGACTACAGAAAAATCTCACTTATGTACGCATCATTGCACACCGCCTGCAGTGTCGTGCCAAAAGGTACCATCGTGAACAAAATACAAAATTGGAGGATATATACACTGCTTCCAATTTGTCACAACAGCTTGGAAAGATTTACTTTAATGGAAAAAAAAAGATATAAAACATTGATACATATCTCACCATTAAAAGTAGAGAATTTGTCATAAAAGCCTTACTCCGACAAACTCAGAATTAGTCAGAAAAAAGTTAGAAGGAAGCTAATCCAGAATTTTAAACTCAAAGGGAACTGCAGTGGGATGCGTGTACACACACACACACTTGCTGATGGCATATAACATAATGGCTACTCCAGCACCTGCGTATAATTTAACTACTGATAAGCATCATCCTTCGCTGGCTTGTTTTGGACCTCATTTCTGACTAAAGGCTCTTAGCACCTTAGGAAGAGACATCTGAGGAACAGAGGTTTCTTCTCAGACACTGATCTCTCTCCCCTTTAATCCCTCAGTGTTCAGGTGCTGAGTCACTCCGGAACTGCAAACAGACAGAGACGTGATTTGGGGTTCATTCTTGATTTCAGATGAGCAACTTAAAAGCAGCCATGACCATTTAAGTCACTGGCAACACTTGGTTTCTTATTAGCAGCTGTATGCTATACAATAGAAAGGAGCACATAAGTATTCCCAAAAAACTAGAGTAAATCAATGTAGCTCAAGTGAATTCAAACTCTAGAAACAAAATGAATTACTTCAGCCTGGAGCAGCTGCAGAGTATTCATGTGATACCCTACTGCAACCAGACCACAGGAGTGATAAATTCTGGATGACAGGAATGAACAGTGTGGTGGGTTGCAGCAGCAACTTTACATGTCACATCAAAGAAGGCACTTTCCTGTGCCCTTATTTAAACAGTAAAATTCAAGATCTAGTGGTGAAATAAATGTATAGTCCTCTATTTAGTGCACTGTTATTAATGCTGTCCAAAAAGTACATTTATTCTAGTTACTGAGTGAGGAGCCCAGAACTGTAGCATGTTTTCATTATAGAATATGTGGATAACACTCTTCTTTTGCTTCTGACATTTCTTGAAACAAAGTGAAAATAAGCAAAGGTATGGCTTTGTATCTTACCCTACCATTCTACACCTAAACCTTCAATTCTACCCTAAACTCTTCAATTTTGCCCAATTAATTCCAAAACAAATTGCTTTCATTTTGCTGTGGTATGTCACAGTCAAACACAAACCAGAAGTGATGCAGCACTATATTTAGACTCTGAAATACAAGATCTAGATTCTTATCAACTCCTTTGTCTTTAGACAAAAAATTGACAAAATAATAAAACCCTATTAGGTATAAAATGGAAGAAGTTGGTTCTCTTCTTGATTGCTACACTTTTTCCCTTGCCTATAAATGGCCAAACAGCTAAACATCAGTGGTCATCTTGCAGTTTCTGTTCTACAGAACAGTTTTAAGAAGTCTTCTCACATAGGTCAGTCAAGCTTTAGGTGATTTTACCACCAGGAGTGTGACACATTTCTGCACTAAAATTCTTACGTGACTGCATATGCATAAATTGTTGATTAGAAAACCAGCATATAGCCCAAGTATATCTCTTCATACAGGTACACAGGTACTTGTTATCCTGAAAGATGCTAAAAGTTCACCCACATTAAACTGTAAGGAACTTCACCCAATTTCAAAGTTAGATCTAACTTTGCAGTCAGTCCTGCACTGAGTGGGTGGTTGTAACAGATGTCCTTCAGAGACTTCTGCAACCTACATCTTTCTGGATTCTAATATTTTCAGAATTTTCATAATTTTGATTTAGGTAAATGAAATACCCTTTTCTGGGAGGGATAATGCTATGGTGTTACGCTAAGTAATAAAGTCACTTTGTAATTTCTATTATGCCAGGTACAATGGAAGTACACCAAAGGAGATCTCTTATTTACATAGTTTATAACGGGAGATGACAGAGTAGACTATCACTCTCTTCTGTTATGCCTGGAAGAGAGAGGCCATGGCTATTGCTGAAAGGTGAGCAATTATACCAGATAAGGGATGATTATTGCATTTTGGTTTTTATATCTATCTACTGCTGGTGAAGACCGTGTATGGCAAGATGGAGACACAGCCTGACAGAACATGATGAGCTTACTGATCTTCAGCTAGGAGTAGTTTCATGATAAGGTATCTAAGTGCTTTTTGATATGGGAAATTGTCTGATCTCCTGTTTACTTAAATTTCTGTCCAATCTCAAGGGCATTAATAAAAACAAATAGCACCTCTCAATTATAACACAAAACAGCAAAAGAAAACAAGCATTAATCTGGCAGACATCTATGTAGCTACATTTATTATGCTAAACCCGAAACTGCCACCTAACTGATTTAACTGATTAAAATAATTATTTTAATACTAAATCAAATACCCCCTTATATCCAAAAACCTAACACTGATTATTCATGGGTAAGGAAGAATCTGAAAGGGCTATCGTTGTATATCATTCTTACGTAACCAAGAATTTTTCTGAACGGTCTACAAATCATTTGGTTTATGAAACTTAACTTTGCGTGTACAAAATGAATTCTAAGAACGCTGAAAAGAAATTTTATTTACTATACCTGTATGTGAACAGCTTTTTTCAGCAAGAAATTAACTTCTCTCTCTTAGTACTGCAAAACTACTGAACACATGGCTTTGTGAAATTAGTTTGCAAAATTCATTAATGGCCCACATATACAACTGGAATATAATTATATGAACACTACTTCAGATGTGCTTGCTTTTGTTTATATACAGCTACTGTACAGAACTGCTATTTACAGTTTTAATGTTTAAACTAAGAATTTCTGTGAAGACAATGACTCAAAGACAATAAATAGACAATGCATTAAAGTAATGCTACATCAATTACAGACTCTGAAAAAGTCCTTTGACAAACTGAAAAGTGTAAAATCTAAGAAGCTATTACCAAATGCTGCATTTCTTATAGTCTGCTAATACATGATTGCATCTATAGTGCCACTCTCAGGTGTTCAGACTATTAACTCTACTGAATGGTGTACTGTTTATAAACTACTAGAAAAGTCCATTATAGTTTTGAATATTGCCATCAAACATCTTTCAAAAGGTGAAACATCAAGTGTTAGCATCTGGCTTTCAACCTAATGATATGGAGGGGAGAGAGAGAGAGAGAAAGGAAGAGAGAGAGACAGAACAAAATTCTACAAAGACTGGGGAAAAACATGAAAAATAAAGCAGAAATTCAGCTTAGGTTTTCAAGCATGCCCAGGAAAATATCAACAATACTTGAAACAGTATTTAACGTGCATTAGTCTGTCCTTAAAATCCTCTAGTAGCAGAGATTACAGAAGTTCCCTAACAAACATCTCTAGTACAAGTATTCTTATTATTAGGAAAAAACCTTTCTATTGGCTAAATCATCTTGATACAATGTAGCTTATTTTTGGTCTGATCAACTTTGAAGAACATTTGTTTCCTTCTTTGCAGCAACTTTCTTCTTTATAATTTTTATATTAATTTAGGCTTTTTTAACAGATTTCCCACCTTCACTAAATTAAAGAAATATCACTATTTGAAGCTATTTTTATTCATGTCTCCTGTGGTCTTCTTATCATCCAGTTCAGTTTGCTTCGGACCTTCTCTGTTTACCAAAGTGGACAGGATATGCTAGCTGAGACTTTTCAAAGGGTGAGATACTGGTCTTCTGAATATTCTGGAGTACTTCAATGTGTTAAATGCAACACCTCTCTCTGTCTCTCTCAGGTTTGATCAGTTTGATCAATGTTCTGTGATCTGTGATAAAGAGTCCCCCATGATTTTTTTTTTTTTTCTGAAGCCACTCCTGATATCATAATCCCCCAATCAACAGTGATTTGCCTTTTCCTTTCTGGACTGCATGCTTTTCTGAATACTTTCTTAAAATTTTCTTTTAAATTCTAACACTGTACTTCCTCACATCTTACTGTCATCACCTGCAAATGTAACCAAACACTTTATTTCAGTACCTAATACCCTAAAGCAAAAATTAACAAAAATATTGTAATACTGAATCCAGGAGAGCTTGACAGGAACCCAGTGAGCTGAGTATCATTTGACAGTGAGTCCATGGTAGCTGTTTTACTTTCCTAATCAGCTACATATCTTATTGCAGCTTAATTAACAGAACCTCTGACTTATTTAAAGGAATGTCACACACAGAAGTATTTTGAAAATCCTACTAAAGCCAAGATAAGCCACATTTATCATTCTCTCCTATCCACAATACCTAGACGGTTTTGTTTAATAAACGATCATAAATCACAGTAAGCATTACTTTTTCTTTTTCTTTTCCATAAACTCAGCATGATGTATGAGCAAACATTTTTTCCCCTCCTTGCTTACACAGCACTCGGACACAACCTTTTACTTTCAGAACACTGCACAAGTGGTCAATAAACTTGGGTCTTTTCTTCCTAGAAAGGACTCACGGATCCTTAAAGATCAAATTCCTGCATTAGCGTCTACATCCTAGTGCAAATCTCTTCATTTTTAAGGTGTCTTTGTGTGTATTTGCCAAAACAGAATGATAAGCATTTCTGATAGTTCCAACAAGAATCTTAACTCTGAGATTTTCCCACCCCCTTTTTAAAATGAAACGACGTGTTAGACATCAGGTTAATTTTATTTAATATAATATTCAAACATGAAATGCCCTGGTAAATATGACTCGTAGATAAGTACACATAAATTTGGATATTCTCCTATTACTTATTACAGCATTTAATTTCTTTTTTAAGTTTAAAAAATACTTTCAAATGGAAACGTGCCTTTATAGATGACAAAACCCACCATATCTCAAGAAATTCAAAGATTATAGGTCATAAAGTTACAAGTGTGATTGCATTTGAGCAGAATTTTTCCGAGCAAGTTCAAGATGAAAACAATGGAGAGGTCAACACTCTGATACTGTAGATTTAAGAACTGGATCTGTACCATTTGAAGATCAAAATACTATGTGTGCATCTACCAGGATATATACGGAGTGAGACGAAGATCTCAGCTGTCACGCTGTGTGATCAATTCTTCATTCCTTCCTCAACTTACAAAACAATTTCATGTTTGTATTGGGAGGAGATAAGCTTGTCCTGAACACTGCCAGAGAAGTAAGCCAAATGAAACAAATGCCTGCACATACTCAATTTTTTCTTATTTTAAAAAAAAATTTCAGAAAGCAGGATAGGTATAGTTCTGTTCACTCGAGTGTCTGGAGCCAGAAACAATTAGTTCATACTAATAAGCATAAAATCAATTTTTCCATGGCAAATCTATTCCTTCAGAATAGTAAGTCTCAAGTGTTTTACAGGTCTCATTATCACTGAACATTTATTTTTTTTAGGAAACAATCCTTTTTACAGTACGGTCTATGTACAACACAGTGTTCTATATAGAAATGTTCTTATTAAACTGTAAATCAGTAGAGTGGCAGGCAGATGGCAAACCGTTGCTTATTTCTTTCAGTATCACCATAGAAGAACACACAATATTTAAGTCCCACAGGCTTCTGTCACTCTTCAATGAATCCAAGCATTGTATAACATCATTTGCCAACGAAGCACAGGGGAAAGAGACATTACTTAATAGGACAATCCTGACAAGACATTTATCCGGGATTTTTCAACGATGCACATACAAAATGTTCCTGAATAGTGCAAAAAAATGCAGGCAAATCGACTACCTTGTCAGTCCAAATAACAAACCAATCAATTACATTCTATCCAAGCCTGACAAGCAAACTCAATGTTTTCTCATAATAAGCTTATAGTTGAGACAAGGTAGCTGTTCTCCTTTACTTTAGGTATTCTATTGAGAGCTTTATCCACATTTAAAAATCCTATTATAAAAGGTTTCCACGATTGCCTCCGAGGATGAGTTGTGGCAGAGTTGTGTCTCATGAAGGGTATCTACACAGTAAAGTGATAAGAAAAAAATATTAACATTGAAAGATCATAGCAGCTCTCCTCTGTCTTATGAAACATTTTAACATCACACTAAATTTCATCAATGTGTATGCTCAGATCCAAATACTTAGACACCCACACAAAATTTTCAAGAGTCTCTAAGTGTCAGAACATTTAAGTGAGTTAAGTATAGCATCCTTATAACTTCTTCTCAATACAGCTCAAAGAACAAAGGCAGTCCACCACAAGACAGAGAAGATAATTTTTTTTTTGTAATCATGAAATCAACAATTTAATACAAGTAGGCTTGACTGTGAAGCTAGCATTTTACTCACATTTGCAACCCACAGAAATGCAGCAATGAGACTGACTAAAAGCACAAACATGGGTACTATGTTATAATGTTAAAAAATGCTTGTTTTACAGAATAGCATTTGAAAGAAAACAAGTCTTAGGATTTAGGAAGGACTAAGTATGGGAGAGTTTCTTTCAAAATGCATTGTAATAATTCAGTACATAAAAGGCTTTAGTCACTTCTGAAAAAATGTCTTTGAGGCAATAATTCCAAAGCCTTCACAACTTCTTCTTTTCCTACTCGTACTTCCTGTCTTTTGACACTCATGACATACATACTTTTCAAGAACATTTTTTAAAAAAACAATACAATTTTAAAGTGCTGATTCTATAAATTTAAACTCTTTAAAGTACTTGCCATACAGCAAATGAATGTGTCTTAGAGCATTGTGAGATTTTAATTAGGAAAACATCTATGCTGTCATTAAGCTGAGCAGATACATTTTGAACGAAAGATCAATAAAAAGTCTCCATCACGACATTCGGTGGTTTGTTGTTTTTTTTTTTAAATTTGAAATGTATTTAAGTAGAATTGTAAATAAAAAAGAAACTGCTGTCATAATTTATTTAAAATATAACAGTCTGATGAACAGGTGCCATCATGTTCAAACAAAAATTCTTTGCAACTGAATTTTAGTTTTGAGTGTAAGAATTTTGCATCTAAGAATTAGAGGGACAGCAAGAAGTACCACATGAAAATCCACTCCCAATTCTCACTTCATCTCTTACTTGAGACATGATGAAAATTTTAAATTGGGTGTCTTGAACTGCAATCTACAGTGCAATTTCGAACTTTTTAAGAAAACTGAAGAAAAGCTTAGCTGTGAGATAGAAATACTCTTCATAGTCATCTCATTACAATCCCCTTCCCCTACTGAGTGCAACTAGTTTTGTTCTGACAGCCTCAGTGGGTGAGGCTGACATGGGTGCACACTGAAATGCAGAAACTTAAAGGGTAGTATCAGAAAAAATCAATATAAACTGAAGGTCTCCATGCCACCTCTACTCTCTCAGAGCAATGTCAGTAGCTGCAACTGTACCATTTCAGTCAGGTCATCAGAATGTGACAGGCTGTCCCATCTGGGCTAGCAAGTTTTGGGCAGGAATACAGTAATCCATACTTTAAATACAAGGGGTTTTATTTTGGTTTCTCAAAATGAGTGAATGAGTATGTTAATATGTGTATACACACACATGTATGTATATCTACATATAACTGTACTTATATATAAATTTCTAATTATAAATTATTTTAATATAAAAATTTTATCCATGTAAACATGTTTTTATATATAAAACCAGCTTCACAGCTGAACCAACAAAATAATCAGTTAAATTTTAATCAGCTCACAAATCAAAGTAATTAAGTACAAACAAGGTTCTCAGAGGAAACTCGTAACTACTGAGAACAGATCCTAGTATTTTGTATCACTTCAGGTAAGGCTGTAAGAACACAGACATCAAGTAGGAAGTGCAAGTAACCTACACCTGCACTAGTTATTCCAATAATATTTCTTTGTATTACATTTTTATTGGTAACAACACATCAAGAAATTTAAAAGGATATTAGAATATTTATTCATATATTAAAGGGAAATTATTTTTTAAATTATTGGATAATTTTTCCATTTCTACTCTATTAAAAATTTAACTTGACATCATTTATTTTACATGTTCTAGTGTTATCTTCACCCCACTCATGTTTGAACTACTATTAATTAAGGAATCACTACTGGCTTTATTTAAACAAGTGAAAGATTTTTTTTTTTTTTGTTCTAGCAAGTGAAATATTGGTAAAAGACAAAGGAATATGAATGTATAAATACAATAGCTTGTAATTATTGTAGTTAATTGTATTATTGTAATACAACAGCAAACTCCTCTGATAACTGACTACTGCCCTGAGACCACCCGCATTGATGACATTTCTCCTGCTCTAGTCTCTCGTTCTGCTCCTCTTCCATCCCTACACACCATCTGCCAGCCCTTCCTCAACCAAGGAACTGTACCCATTCCCGTACATCCATTCAAATTTCTACTGACTGAAGTACCCAGAGCTGTCTGCAATAGCTGAACTTGTATTTGCAGCCTCATTTAGGAAAAGGATTTAATGAGCACAAAAATCTGAAATAAGGATAGCGAACAAAACTGAACAGCCTTCCTCTCTTACCAGTAGATGCAACAAATATTAAGAAAGAAAAAAGCATCACAGATAATGCCATAATAGATGCTTTGAACAGTAAGGTTCTCAATTGCATATTTGGTCCTTTAGAAGAGTTGTTCTCTCCCAGCTCTCCTTCAATCCAGGACAAAAAGTAATTATAAAAACACTTTCCTTCAAATTTTGGTACAAAGAGGAAGAAACACATCAACCTCTCTCCTCCCTAATGACACATAGTTGTCATCTGTTTCCTCAGTTAAGTAAATATTATGTAAAGGGCAGGTGTCTAAGATCTATGTGCAGATTTCCTTTTCGAAAGACTATAGGACAAGAAACCCCATAAGTTATTTCAATACTTTCTACTCTTCACTTGTGTAACAGACATGGAAAATTACAAATCGCAGACAAACATAATGCTTATGTCAGCAGTTTTGATCCTGGGTATTTTTTAGCCATTTTAATACTTACCTTCGTCAGGTTAAATAGCTGTTGTAAGGCCTATGTTTCTGGCTGCTAAGTGGGCAGAAGTAAAAATACAATGTAAAATCAGTTTATCTTCAAGGGTCTGAAGGCAAGAAGCTGCTTCAGTGTACCTTAGCAAGTCTGAAAAATTAGGACTCTCCCACCAGGTTAAGTCTGCTAAGACTAAAGAGGAATTTGGGCTATCTGCGAATAACTTTCATGAGGTTAAGATGATAAGTAATATGCATTTTTAAAATTCAGGCTATCACATCTCAGTAATTAATCTGTACCCAGCAGCTCTATTAAGTGGATGACTGAGCTCTTTAGAGGGGAAAAAAACCCCAAACCAGAACCCGAAAACAATGATGAGCAATGATTCTAGGCATTGCTAATTACTTCAATTTTCTCAGTATTGATCAAGTTATAAATATTAATAAATGCTTCCTGAACAGTTACAGATTTATATCTGCTAATATACACACTGATTAGCCCGTAAAAAAGTTATCTGCAGGACAAAAGATCACAGCATCTGAGGTACCAATGGAACAGAAGAGCCCTGCTTTGTCTTAGTATCTGTCACATGGTAACAGATAACATTTAGAGCTGGTCACTGCATAAACATGTTGACTGTCTTGATTTACAGAATTCTGTTCTCCAAGCACTTTTATGCCCACTTCAAAACAAGAACACATTTTCAAACTACTTCAGAAGAAAACTGAAACCCATTTCACATATATGATACCAATCTTTTATTTAATCTTTTGTATAGGATATGTCATTTTCCTTCATTCTGTACTGTCTTTGTGAATACAAGCTTCTGAGAATCTATGAAAAATACACAGTCAATACGCTCAATACTCTACATGAAACCCAGCTTTCTCTTTTAAATGACTGCATTTACAGACCTTGTCACAACAAGGTCCCCGATGTTATCGAAGCAATTTCAAGATACTTTAATCATTGGCAAAACTCAGTGACTTGACAAGAGAAATTTGGGCCAGAAGACTTCAATGGCTTGAAAGGAAGGTTATTGAGGGATGTAATTTCGTTCGGATGGGACTGATTCCAATTGATCTGTTTTTGCAATGCATATCTTGCCTCTGCAGCTGTCTCTATCTGATTCAGTGCTTAAACTGCAAGGAGTGACTATCCCTTTCCACTTAAAGTAAAACTCTTCCTTCCTCCTGCTAATATTCTGAATGAGCATGAGGAGCCCATTTTTGAGTTTAATATCTGTACTCACTGCAAAAAAAAAGTACATTCAACTGAATGCCAACCCATGGATTCAACTGAGTCTTGTGACTGCCAGCATATGTATTATGTAAGTAGAAAAACAGATCATAGAGCATTATGTTTATTATTGAGTTAGGGTTTGTATAACACAAGGGCATATGGCAGTACAAAATAATTCTCAATCCCAACTGCACAATATCATGTAATCTACACTGTATTAGACTGTACTTATTTTCAATTGAGTACTTACTTACATTCAAAAGAAAAAAAAACCTGCTTGGTATGCAATAAGCATAATAATTAATAAATAGCTACGTTATATATGAAATCAAGTATTGTATTATGAGTACTGTCACTCACTGTAACTGTTTCTGTTAATGTGAGAACTGTGTACCCTCTTAAGTACGGTATAAATATACTAGCATACCATTAATCTTACAGATCAAATATTTTATTGGAAATAAAAATCTAAACTTTCTTCAAATACAGAACTTGCTTATGATTGCTATTATTTATAGACCATACTTTGAGAAACATTTTAACTAGCAGAGCCATATAATAAAATAAATTAGATTATAATATTAATTTTAAATAAAAAACCCTAATAGAGTCTTTTAAAATAATAAAAATGGTGTAAATTTTAAAATAAAAAAATCGTGTAAAGGATATTTTTTCCATTTCAATATACAAAAGAAAGTCTTTGTTATGATTATATAATACTATTATAATACTTTTGTTTCTTTTTACAGAAAAGTAGATTAAGCAATTTATTGGGCTGCTCTTTATTAGTGGGTATGGATGAATTCTGTCAGAAATATCTAAATTTCACTTCACTGTTTCAGTTTCGACATTGGACAGTCAACACCAAAGTCACTGGACTGCACAGTTTTCATACTGTTTTCAGTGAAAATACAGGCCTAAGCCTTTAAGTTAGCCATCAGTTATCGATAGTTTATTGGTATCTGTGAAGCATTTAGAACCTTCTGTGTAACTTCAGTATGTTAAAATCTAAGCATGACTATCACAAACACTACAAAACAAGCCAAAATAGGAATTCTGGTTTCTTGCTCTGCTGCTCTACCAAGCACAAATCTAAAACACAGATTCAGAGCTAGGAGATGGCCATTTTTTTTTCCCTCCTTCCAAAGCAAATTATTCTTCAAGATATTTATTAGGGTTTTTTTCCTCTCAAAACTCCCACTCCCAGAAACCTTAAAACTGTTAACAGTTCTACTGTGAGACATTCACAGTCTCTACAGGATCACAGGGAACCTCTTCATCAAGCTGCTGTATATCACAGTCCAGGTCAAAACCTGTGATGCACCCGCTCCTATGCTTAAGAAATCAATTATGATCCAGTTTTATTGATAAATTAGATTGAAAATATTAATGGCACTAGTGACACTTTATGGCTTATTGGAACACTGAGTCCAGAAAATGAAGTGAGGTGCAAGTATAATCTCTAACCACTACTATGGCTTAAAATTACAGAATAATTTACCACTTCTCCATAAGGAAGACCACAAAAAGCTGCATCATGGTTTTGGAAGAGGAAATGTTGGCTTGTCAAAGGCACTGCTAGGCTGAGTCTTGCAGGAAGTTGTCATGAAAGGGAAGGGTGCCCAGTGAAAGGGGTATGATTTTTAAAAGGAAATATGCTCAGAGAAATATAAAATAAAGCAGAAGGGGCTATGTATGTGATACCTTTGAGCTCAATGCATCAGCAAGCATGGTGAAAACTTGGCCTCAGACCTCCATGCCTACCAGTGTGACATGGGATAGAGAAGGACAGCCAACAGCAGGAAAGCATCAAGTAAGGGTCTAGTCCATTTGGATATATTCCAGTCCACAGGAATTATTCAATGTTTCTGAAATGGATGTTTGTTATCTCTGTCAGACTCCTGCGTAAGATCTAAGAAACACCATTACAGTCAAGGCTGGACTCTGAAAACTGAAAAATGCTAAGATGAGCCCATCTTAAAGAGGTGAGACATGCACAGTAAAAAACGATCGTAAGTAGTACTTATGAAGTCATGGGTTGGTCAGCCTTGTCCCCGTACTGGGACAAGGGATCCATTGTCAAATATATGAAAGTAACTGAGAGCACTCCGCAAAGATTTAATAAGGGGAGAGGTGTTGCTCATATTTGAAATGACAAATGACATGCTCTGTGAAAGAGGGAAGAGCAATGGTTGCAACACACCAAAAGGTGTCCAGTAGAAGGCTTTTCGATCAGTCTGGTACAGCATTTTCCTTATCAAGTTAAAAACAAGGCTGGCTGAATAGGTTGAAAGCCAGCTGGAGTCAAATGACAGAAGGCAATAGCTTGAGCTCTAGATGCTGTCCAGTAACAAAGTACCCCAGGGAGCCAGTGGGGAGAGAACTGGTGCATCAGGCACAGCACCGCCAGCCAGGCAAGGGAGGGAATTGTCCCACTCTGCTCTGTCCTCATCTTGAGTGCTGGGGGCAGTTCCGGGTGCCACAATTCATAAGAAAGACATTAAGCTATTAGACAGTGCCCAAAGGAAGCCAATGAAGATGGTGAAGGGCTTTGAGCAGAAGCTGTATGAGGAGGGGCTGAGGTCACTTGGTCAGTTCAGCCTGGAGAAGAGGAGACTGAGGGGAGACCTCACTGCAGTTACAACTTCCTCGTGAGGAAAGAGGAGGGGCAGGCACTGAATTCTTCTCTGTGGTGACCAGTGACAGAATCCAGAGGAATGGCCTGGAGTTGTGTCAGGGGAGGTTTAAGCTACATATTATAAAACATTCTTTACCCAGAGGGTGGTTGAGCACTGGAACAGGCTCCCCCACGGAAGTGGTCACAGCACCAAACCTGGCAGAGTTCAAAAAGTGTAAACAATACTCTCGGGCCCCTGGTGTGATTCTTGGGGATGGTCCTGTGAAGGGCTGGGATTGGACTTGATCCTTGAGAGTCCCGTCCAACTCAGCATATTCTGTGATTCTTTGATTTTGGGGTGCACAGTGCTACCAAACTCTCCTTAGTTAAGAGAGGGAGGCCTCACCACAAGGGCTCACAGCCACAACCTGCAGCTTAGGAAGTTTAGAGGGGACATCAACAGATGCCTTTTCAGTAAAAGGAATTCTGCAAAGAGCTCAGGGGTACTTATGCCTCAGCTCTGCGGGAGCAAACAAATAAGAAGCTATGATAATTTGCTCTTGATATTCTAAAAGCTTTCATTTCCAGTATTAGAAAGCATTGCCAATTCCTGTGGTCAGGATGGGAAGCCACAATGCTGAATAAAATCCTGTAATGCCCAGTGCGTGGGTAAGTAGTGGATTTCTGTCAGTTATGAGGGATAAAAAACGTCCTTCCCAGCCCTCTTACAGATAGTATCTCACTGTATGTAAGACAATAGTGCACTATAAGAGGCATCAGAAATTAATTTATAATCAGTCTTGTGCACAAATAGTAAAATACTGTGTCCTTGATGCCATTTTAAAATTCAATGGTATTAGTCATATTAAAGGCCCTTTTCTTAAGACTGACAGGTGATTTCATATCCTACTGAAACCTAGACACTATAAACATTTCACCAAATAAAAGCCAGAAGAGGTTATACACCTAAGTTTTTTAAGTGGAAGCATATCTAAAGCATTTTGATAGCCATCCAGAAAATACAAACAAACAACCAAAACAAAGTAAAAAAATCCAAACAAACAAAAAGCCAAAAATCCCATACAAAACTAGTATTATTCATTTATATTTACAACTCCACAATAAAAGCTTTACACATAAAGTGGCTTAAGGAAAAATTTCACAGATGTGTTTACAAACAAAATAAAGAGTAAGAAAACAAAAGTAGGGAAAATGTAATGCATTCACTTGAAAAGTTCATACAAATATCTGTATTTTAAAGTAAGTATCTTAACACTGGACTTTTTTTTTAATGGCCATAAATTTTCTCAAGTTGATTGAAAGATGTAGAAAAGCTTAACTTACAAAGCAAACATTTCATATATTCCATTATAATTTCATAGTTAATTTTCAGTCTTCAGTATTAAAACTTTCTAAAAAGATAACAGGTCTGTAAGTATTTCTGAAATCCACAAAAAAAGAAATTACGATTTTCTTTCAAACTAGTCCTAACGCATGCAAAATTTAGTAATAGTTTTTTTCAAAAGAAGCCAGAAGTTAACCAATAGGTATAAACAATGGATGCATTTGTATTATATCATAATCAAGCTATATACTAAAAGCACTGTACAGCACTCCTGAAAAGGACTATTTAGACAATATACTTAGAACAACATTTGTTATAACACAGTTCATCTATACCATGGCTGAATGCATGCAAATAAAATCCAGATGTAATACATAAATATTAAAAGCAACAACAAAGATAAATTGCATTATATATAAAAATCTATTAATTAATAGCATTTGACACCATGTCAGAAGTTTGGGAACAGTGTACTAAGATGATGTTCTGTTTGTGAAACTCTGTGGTAAGTACTAAATAAATCACTTCCAAAAGAACTAAAAAAGTTCAGTGAAATCAAATACCATGATGTCCCTTGTAACATGCTTACTTAAGATTTTCTCAAATAATATAAAAAAGCACCCTTAAGAAAATTATTTCATCATGACAAAAAGTGAAAGTCAAGTAAAAGATTAGGCAGACTTTTTGCAATGTCATTACCACACACAAAACTGTATTCTTGAATATTACTTTCAGCAGGTCCACCAATAACCTAGTCTAGATAAAGCATGAAGTTTTTTTCAACTGTATCAAGAGATATCTACCTCTGTAGATAGGAAAATAATAATTTGTTTGTACATACACATTCTTATTATTTCTTGGCAGTAAAATCTATATGAAACAAACCTAAACCAAATGGAACCAGTAGGAAGAAGGAATGTCTCACCCTGTACCATGCTGGGCGTAAGGTGAATCAAATTGTTCCATTAGATATTTAATTTTACCATTTTCCTAAACTTTTGTTACTGCTGTTGTTGGGCACTTTCAGTCAGATCAGTAACACTGGTTCCCTCTAAAAAATGTCAGATCTTTAGTCCAGGCAGAAATTAAACAACTTTTAAAAGCAGGCTTAAATGCATTTCAAACAATGCATCTTTATCAATTTCTATCTTTAAAACTTGAATTTGGGAGAAAAATACAAAATAAAAGAATATTATTTATCATCCTGCATGACTTTGGAACTACAGAGTAGATTTAGTTTTTTGTCTTATTAGTGGTCACAGTCATTCTGCAATGCCCTTGTTCCCCTATATTCCTTTTCAGTATTTTTTCCTCTCTAGAAGAAAATACCACAGAACGTGACTCTATCAACCCATTAGAATGACAGGCAGACAAACGGTAAAAATGATGGAAACAAAGAAGTTGAAGAACTCGATTTCAGAATACTACAAAGTGCTTGAATCTTTGACTATAATTTACTAATTTCTGAAATCTCTCCTTTCCTACTCATTTTTGGAGAACAGAGGAAAACAGAAAAAATGAAAATATTCCAAACTACTCAGCTACTTTATTTTTTTATTAATAGGTCAAGATAGATGAACAACAGCACGTAACATCAAGGAAAATATCTAACAAAACATGGAACTTCAGAAAAAATCCCCTTTTTAATGAAGGGTTGCAGATTAATTAATTAATTAAGTTGTATACCAACGTTTTTCTGCATTTAGAAAAAACAGTTTTTAAGGATACAAAATAAATACATTGGAACTGTAACTATATAAGTAATGCTAATTATGCTTTAGCATTGCTTTTTTCATTAATGCTGACCATTCACTTTTTCCTTTTTTAATAAATACTTCTTTGCTACTTTTGTAAATGTTTTGATTATAATTTTGCAATCATAATAAATATCTTCTGCTACCTGTAACAACGAAGTAGTGAAAATTTACTAAGATGTCATTTTCCAGTTACCCACTCCCCATTTCAGCGTCATTGACTTGTCTTGACCATAGCAAACTTCTCATTTTCACATAGGATTCCTATGCACAACTACCCCTCCCTGGTTCCTTAAACAGTTTCAGTATCCCCCCTCCTCTGACTATTATCTACATGGTTTTCTCGTTTCAGTGTCATCCTCTAATCGGTCCAACTTTGCACAAGTCCTGAAGCTTGAATAGTCTGGATTTTGCTGCCTCTGCACACTACTTAAATTCTATTTCTTTACATTTACCATCCAAATTCAGGTCCTTCTCTAGTCCTAGTCCCACCATGATCTCTGTACTGGGCTGTACCAGACAACCACAGCTCCAACGTTTGTCTGTCTGTAACCCAAGGCCCTGTGTCATACAGCACATCTGCAAGATTTTGGCTTAGCTTTACTGAAGAAACAAGTGTATAGTACAAATCCTAAACTCTGATAGATGAGTAAAAAAATTCATGTCTGTTGATATGAAATGGTACAGAATAGTGACTCAAGAAAAAACAAAACAAAACAAAAAAAACTCCATGAACATTAAACCCTCTGAGAATACAGTGGAGAATCTGAGGATGGCAGTTCAGCTAGATAAGGATCAGTCTGGTCCAAGGAGCAGCAGAGGCTGAAATATCTTTACCTTACCAAAGACTGCCTGACCAGCAAAGATACATCAGACATCAGCACTGGGTGAGATATTCATACTGAAGCTAAGCCTAACAAAATGCTACTCTTCCCCACAAGTGACTGCTGTGGATTCTTGAGCTCTGCACATCCTGCTCACATCTCTCTATCAATGACAAAAGATGACCCAAAAGAAGGGGAGTCACACACCTCTCCACACTCACTGCCCCATTTTACTCTTCTCATCTAGTGCAGCATTACCAGTCACTGATACTGTCCTTAACAACTTTCTTCTCAATCCACATTTCTGTTCCCTGCAAGTCTTGTAGCAACTCCAACTGTAGGAATAAGTACACTCAAATAGCCCACAGCACACTCTAAGCACAACAACAAATGATCTAAAACCTTCCATACCATGACTCTGATAGCTATGAGAAAACTATTTCTCTCACAATAGCCTTCAAAGCTTCCCTTTTCTCAGATTTCATCAAACTGACATGAATAAATTTCTCCTCTGTCCTTGAGAAAGAAAGGGAGGTCTTTGCCAAAATTCAATTTACTGATCAAAGACTTCAATTCACTTTTCTTCTTAAAGGTATGGGGTGAGGGACACCTGGGTAGACAGGACATTTACTCAAACCTCACCATAAAAATTTTGCCTGAAAACATCCAGCCTAAAAGATACACAGGAGACATGAAGAATTCTGAGTCCAAGTGATTAAAGTTTTACAAGTTTTTCCAAGTTTTAAAATAAGAAACTGAAAATGGGGTCTGGTACCACAGTTATTACCACTACCCAGTGTAGCTAACTTTCATCTGTATCAACGCTAGTTAAAAAATTCCAGAGTAGAACTTTGCCAAGTTCCAGTCACAGACATTTTGCTTGATCATTTCCCCATTTCTCCTTTTGCTGTCTGAGAGTCAGTATTTCATAACATAGTCATTGTATAGAATACACATAATCCATCATTCTTGATGGAATTGAGTGGTTAGATTTCCCTAATTCAGAAACAGAAATCATAGTATGAATTTGAAATAAATGAATTGAAAGTAACATTCTAAAAGAAGAACCAAACTTTCATAAAAAAGTGCTCCTGAAAAAAAAAGCAAACATTTTTTAGCTCATTCACCAATGACTTCTCTAATTAATTCTAGATTTTTTACCTTGTTGCCAAAGACAGAGAAAGTCTCAAATACAAGGACCAACAGAAGCTGAAGCACTGCTTTTCCCAAAGGTCTGGTGGCCAAGACAGAAGGAATTTTTTTGCCTGTTTTGCCGTTTGTATAAACAATGACAATGGTGCATATGTCTCACAAAACAGCAAAATTAAAAATAACACATAAGACTCTAATAACATTCACAATTCTGGGGCTGGAAGAAAACATAAATACACTCAAGCTACTGAAAAAGACAACTGCAGCAATATTAAATATTTTTCCTTTTCTTCAACTTACTCATTAAATGTATGTATTAAGCTCATTGTCAACTCATACATTTTGTTTATGGTGACTAAAGTTATGTTTTGAACCTTATCAATTTAACTTATAAAACTCACCAGCCTCACATGAACTTTTCTACATGTAACTGTCAGAGGAAACCTACTTCAAAAATTTGTTGAATGGATTAATCTATACTGAAAATACTGTGCTGCTTAATTTCAGAGTTTTATCAATCTTCATAACAAAAAAAATTAATTATCCACCCACAGATATTCTTTATACAAATTTAAATACAAAAATGAAGGAAGCATGGCAATTTTTTGAGGCATCTTGTCAAACAGTGAAACTAGTTTTTAATGAAATATTAAGGTATTTTTATAATGGGAATGAGACAATAAGAACTTAATCGTTCTTATTCAACTTAAATAGAATTAAGTACATATGATATTACATGAAGTTTCAAAATAAAAAATATTTTAAAGTTTTCAATATAAAAGTATTTTAAGCTAAAACCTTCTGAGTTTTCTATAGTAAGTAGACCAACAGCTTAACTAATAATTATTATATACTGTATAAAAAAGCCTAAAGATAGGTACATACTACCTACAGTGTGAGAGGCTACAATAGTTTTGGTGTAGATTAGAAATCAATGGCACAAACTGTTCAGATCAGGTCTCCAAGGAACTAGGAGAAGAAAAAACCTTGCTGTTAGTACTCTTCCATCACTCCACAGAAAGCCAGCTCCTGTATTCCCAGATTTGCGTGGAATTAAGAGAGTGGAAGGCTTAACTCTTAGTGTGTGCAAAAAACTGCACCCACTACCCTACTTTGTGGGGTACTCCAAAACCCACGACAAGGGATGCAAAGTATACCTTAAAGGCTGACAATCCTCCTGCCCTCATGTTCTCCATGCCCCATGAGGGACCTTATCCTTCTAGTGCAACACCACTAGATTTTACCTCCTTGCACCTCTAAATCCTTTTTAACTAAGTGGAGTTTTAGCTGTGACATTATTTATAGTTTTCTGGGTTCGGCAGAATTGGCAAAGAGCCTGTTGAGTTTTGTGAGCTTTTAGGTGTCTCAGTCTGCTGCCAGGTTAGGTGATACAGCTCTTTTAATGCAATTTGACAGGTGACCCCAGAAAGCTATTGTTAGGGTGATATTCTATTGTAGTGAACTTAGAAGTGCATTTTTAAAAAATGCACTTTTCAAAGAGAGCAAAGGAAGGGACTGGAACTGTGGATGCCTTATCTGAACTTACATAGTGGAACCTCCCACTAAAATGTAACTTCCAGTGGAAATCTGTAAGCACTAGCACTGATAATTCTACAGAATATTGCCTAATGAATTCAGCTTTTAAACTACAACTACAAACTACAGCTATGACATGACTGTCCCAAGACATGAATTTAATGAGCAAAATTACCTTCTCATTCTTCAGTAGTGTTCTTAATGCTTGCTATATTGACTACAGGAAGATGTTTCTTTTCTAACAAACTAAATTTTACCTGTTATATACAATAGAAGAATTTTTTTAATGGTTTACTTTTAAGAACAATAAATATACTTTTTATTTTGACTCAGCACTGATGGCATCACACCAAGAACACTGCATCCAGTTCTGGGGTCCCTAGTAGAAAAAACATAATGGAGTTACTGGAGTTAAGTCCAGCAAAGGGACTATGAAGATGACTGACTGGAGTAACTGTCATACAAGAATAGGCTAAAGCCAGAGATTACTTAGTCTGGTGAAGAGAAGGCTCAGCAAGAATCTTCTCAGGGTGTAAATATCTGTAAGGGGAAGGAAAGAGAGCCAGACTAGCCAGAGCTAGTGGCGCCCAGTGAAAGAACAAGAGGTAACAGCTAAAAACTGAAATAAAGGAGATTGTTGAATATAAGAATATTTTTTTTTTTCACTTTGAGGAGAAACAAGCAACAGAACAAGCTGTCCAGAGAGGTTGCAGAGACTCCATCCTTGAAGATATTCAAAACCCAACCAGACACTGCCCTGAGTAACCTGCTATCTGACTTGTTTCAATTTAGGGGATTCAGACTAGACCAGCTCCAGAAGTCTTTTCCAATCTCAAGCATTCTGTGACTCTGTTTCTAATAAAAGCAGAAATCATTTAGAAAACCTTTCAAATTTAAATAAAATTAAAGTCCTGCAGTTTACTTATTGTTCTTTAATGTGAAAAACTAAGATTACCACTAGAGTTTTAAAAGCCCACTGGTTTTCTTATCTCTTTTTCACAGCAAGTGTTATTAAAAGAACTGTCAGTAGATACTAGCAGACAGGCTGTTTTTATGTAAATTTAAACAATTTTTACTATGACAAAGTAGCACTTTTATTTTTCCTCTTTTCATTTCTTCTGCATTTTCAGACACTAAACTGCTGCTTTTGCAGTTTTTACATACCCGTAGTCGCACATTCTCTCCAAAATGTAGAGAAACTTTAAATAAATATTACTGTTCTCATCACTCAATAAGGCTACTAAAGCTAGCACTACTGATTTTATTCACGCAACCTTAATTTCTTAACAGATATTGCATTTTCTTTCAAAAGAGGACATTTTAAGTATTTTTTCCTTAAGTGATTTTTTTAACATCCCTCTACAAACTCACATACACTGTGGCAGTTACAAGTTTCATCAAGCACCATTCTCAAGTAACTTAACTCTTCCTCTTCTCATCTCCTGCATCATGAAACATTAACACAGAACATGCACTGCAAGGAAGCTGTCCCCAGCAGGGTCTAGACTGGATCTCTTCTAGCTTTCATGTGAAATTTCAGATCTTTGTTCACGACTTCAAGGTTTACAGAATTTGAAAACTGGTTTCTCCTCTATTCATTACTTATTAACTCTCTGCCTACTTAGCCCTTCTTTTGTCTCATTTCCTTTTCTCAGTTTCCCAGAAGTTCTGTCTTGGGCAGCATTATCATATTTTCCCCCTTTTCTCAAAATATTTGAAGAAATCATTTAAATAGAAATATAATTTAAATATCCTAAATGTCTCAAAACCAATTGAGGTTCTCAAAATTTCTGTGGACTTGCACAGATTCCTGCCAATTAAACCAGCAGAGGGAATATTCTATTCCATCTACTTAGTGTTAAGTTCAATAAGCACTTATAAAGCATGCTTCGATTCCAGAAGATTCTTCCACAAACTGCTTTGTGTAGTCAGAGTTTCTATACAAGTTAAAGGACAGAAAATTCAGAAATGCATATAGATTCCGCTCCCTCAGAAATAGCCCTACAAAGGAAATGAGAGTCAAATTCACAATTACAATGGACCTTGCAATTTCATAAAGACAGAGTTTAGAGATTAAATTTTTCTGTTTCTTTTATTTGCCTTTCTCCAGGCATAAACTACAAGTCTGTGCTCACACTTGGTTGTGCTAATGAGCATGTTCTCAGTTAGATACAAAAATGCAGGCATGAGTCCCACCCATTAGCTTTTATGTTTTATTCACGTGGATCATTGAACAGAGATGGGAATACCTAAATAAGAAGTCCATATTGCAAGGTCCAAAGAGACTTCCATTCTGAGTCCTGGGAAGGCTTAATACAAATACAGGCATACTTACAGATTTAAAGATTTAACTCCTCTCCTCTCTTTCCCTAGGCAGCAACATCAGCACAAGGCATAATTTGTCTCTGACTTTTACTAACAAGAACACTTTAAAAAGCTATTCAAATTTATGAGATTTTTAAACCCAAGGATAAGAAGTGAGCACTTTAATCCATACAATATTTTCTTACCAAATTATAATCAAGTTTCTGCTATGCAATTTTGGTGCTGCTATTGCTAGCTTTTATTGCTGTATTAAATTGTTAGCAAACAGCTAAAGGCTGCCAGAACAATTTCATAACATCTTTTTCATTTTTAATAGTCCTTTGTATGAAACAGCTCTGAAATTATTGTTTACATTTTATGGTCAAATAAATGCCAATAAATTCTATTGTTTAGCTTACTGCCATTAGGATTTTTGCAATTATTTTAGTCTTTACTACAACAATATTTTTTAGAATTTAATAATTTAACTATCAGTTCACTGCCATCACTGAATTATGTTTGTTTTTACTTCTATCTTCTCATGCTAACTAAAACTGAGTGATTCTTCAACTTTTAAGTAAGTATTGGTATCATTTTCACCTTTGGCTATCACTACCATTTCAGCTTCCTTTAAAAACAAAAACAAACTCCTCAAAATTGGTTTAGCATATGTAGGATGCCAAAGCTTTTATAAAGTCCTGAAGTGCTATCAGATGCCACACAGTTTTTCCTAGACATGCCCTACTTTTAAAATCCAAATGTACACATTAATTTTCAGGAAAAGGAGAGAGTTAGTTGCTAGTGTTTCACTTTTAGTTACATATATTTAAATTACAATAAACTGAAGTTCTCTTCCCAGAAGTTAAGACCATGTTGAATTTGTCAAAGCCAGTATGCCTTTTGGGTCAACCAATAAATAATGTGACAGAAAACATATTCCAACATACACCTTTTCTTTTAAGTAAGTTACTGTATATACAAAATTCTATGTTTATTTTCAGTGAATGCAAAGTAAAATATTTTATTCATATTTAGATTCCCCCTCATGGAAACAGAATAACGACAAGAACCATGATGCAACACATTGAAATTGGATGGGAGAAGGATAAAATAAATGAGGTGCCAAGAAAACTTCACACACCCTTAAGAAAACAAAAGCAAAAGCTGTGTTTTTCAAAGATAAAATTGAATACTGTGCTAGAAACAAGCAAGGCTTTTCATCAGCTCTGAAACATGAAATAGAAAGCTGCCAAAGGATGCACGAACCACACTTTAGACAAGTAATTCTTCTGTCCACGTATTCTTACATGTATTACTTTAGATGCAGACAAGCTCCTGTATAGCATGAATTGAGAGCAGCTTTCTGTTTCCTCACTCAATAAAATTTTATCCTTTTCCAAGTGACAAGTGTTGACCCTTCATTGTATCATGTCTGCTCATGGTTTGGTCCCTTCAACAATCACTTCTAGCAATATACATCAAAAATGACAAGCAGAAATAAGAGTACTTCATGTGCTACATTATATAGCTGATGTGTAAGATTTCTGTGACTGTTAATTAGAAAGGATACTTTACTGAATTAACATACTTGGTTTGTAATTACTGCAAAGCAGCAACATAAATTAACCTTACAGATCAAGGTGTTCAATATTGATGCTAAAGATAAGTATGTTTATTTTCCCCCAAAATCTGTACAATCCAATGTCAGAAACAATGTATATTTAGAGGGCTTTTGATTTTGACTTTAAAGCAGAGATTTCTGTATTAGAATTCAAATGCTTGGCCACCCTCCCTCTACTTTCCTAACCTAACTTTTGTTTCTTTTTAATAAGAAAGGAAAAAGTCAGCAAAACAAAATGTCAACATTAAATCATTTCACAGCATTTTGTGTCAGAAATGTAATGGAAAATGTGCACATCATGGGAAAGGTTACTGTTCTTCCAGAACATCTTTTCATTTGGTTCAGGGCTCATTCCTCTACATAACTGTGCAGGCACTACCAATGGTTGTTCTCCCTGGGCTTAATTTGGCAGTTGAAGGATTGTGGCATTTTCAGGAAACCACAGTGCAGTGATTTTAGTGGTTATCCATCTGAAAGTGATGCTATGATTTAGAATAATTACTCTGTTTATGTGCAATGGTAAAAGTCAGTTACTACACCATATTCCAATGTCAGCTTACACTTTACTGACTATTTCCCTAATACAACATCATGTCAGATGTCCAAGGGATCTGTCCAAGTCAGAATTAGAGGGATTTAGTGCTCCTGTTCCTCAGCAGTAAGTGCACGTGCAGTACAGTAACATTGCTGTACTTTAACTGACAACTGGGTAAGGAAAGGAGCAGGAGGAAACGGGATGAACTCAGCTAGTTAATCAAAGCACTGCACATTAATTTACGCTTGACCTTTGCATTGTTACAACCAGTGATATGAAAAAGAGAAACACATTAGTCTCCGCTAAGAGCTTTTTCATATTCTTGAAGAAAACATAAGCTTTATTTTTTTTTTCTTGCATATCCTTTCCACATCCTTTCTTCTCAGAACTAAGTGAATTTTTACGACATTTTCAAGATGAAATCTATGATAGGCTTAAATATTTATCTGTAACTTTATAATTTTAGTTAAGACAGCATAGCAAAATTCTTAACCTGCTTGTTTCTCATTTCCACAAGACAATATTCAAAAAACATTTCTTCAAATGACAAGAATTAAAAAATCCATTCAAGGGTAACTGTTTAGGAAAAAAATCTCAAGAAGAATGAGATTGTTACGAGATAATGAAGTACTACCTGGAATATTCAGTGATACTGAATTCCAATCTTAAAACAGAATCTTGTCTTTGGCATTTTAAAAGGCTTTAAGCAAATCAGATGCAAAAATTTAATTTCACTGAGATGAGAAAGTTAAGGAATGACACAAAGTGTAAGTAATAGTATATAGTCTCAGCTGTTGTAAAGGAGTTTTAGTTTTACTAAATTGAAAGCAAAAATTACTTTTACTAATTGAAAGCAAAGCAAAACTGAATCCAACCTTGTAGATGGCACAGATGAAAGAAACAAAAATTAATTGGAAAAAAAACCCACAAAAAATTTCAAATTATGCAAAAGAAAGGAACAAAACTAATAACGAGGCAGGAAAAGAAATGAAAAATATATAGCTCTATTTTACCAAATCCTAAATTTCGTGTACAGAAAAAAATATTACTTTAGTCATAGACATTAGTCTAGATTATTCGATCTGTAATTTCAGTGACCACACTAGCAGGGAACTATGGTAAGACAAGTAGACCAAATCTACTAGTGAACATCAAAATCATGCTGAAGTACAGGAAATAAACCCTAACATTCTATTCCTTTTCCCAAAAAACAGACATTTTATAAGACTGATATTAATGTCACACTTCTCAAATTATTTATTTAGATGCTGTTACATGCAAATTATTTCAGCTATTTCAAAATAAAGTTCAATATTAAAACTGGACTCATCTTGTTATTTACATTGCCAAAAAAACAATGTTTACCAAATATATTCTAACATTGAAGAAGCTTTATGACTAAATGGGTTTTTTATTGTTCTTTTTAGGTTTTTTTAACTGTTTTAAAAGAAAAAAACCTGTTTCTTCAGTAAGAAGCTTTGCAATACCTCAGCCTATAGCACAATTAAGCTAAAAAGAACAATAATATCGCAAATACATGTAGATTATCCACAGCTTCTCAGGGAATACTACTATATGTAAAATTCTTGATTTACACACAAATTAGCAAAGAATTGGATGCAACTGTGCTCCATTGACTTATTAATGAAATTATTGCCATTAATGCAATTAATACCATCTAAGGGTATTATATGCCATATTAATAATGTGAAGAATAGCTCTGGTCAATGCTAAGAAAAGTGACTCAATATCCTTAAACTCACTGTACCTCTAGCTGCTTTTCATGTTTTGATAATGCAAAAACCCCCAAAACACATAAAACCCATACTCTCACACTGTTCCAAGACAAAATTAGTTTTGAATAGTGTAGATGAATTTTTACACCCAAACTGCAGGTCACCTACTATCAAAACCCTACACAGATTAACTAACTACAGATCAAAGACTTGTAGAAGTATTGGGCAGCAGTAACAAAAATGATAAAAAATGCAAGTGGAACAGTAAACATTACTTTTCTGTATATTAAGATTTCCTTCTCAAATAGCCCATAATTTACACTACAGTTCTGTGAAGAGATATTTAATTCAGAAAACTGACTGCAGAGATGCTCACTTGACCCTAATTGTGACGAGTCAAAACTGATGCTGCAACACAGCATTTAAATGGTTATTGTCTCCTGCCGTGGTCTGCTACCACATCATTTTATTACCTGGACATGAAAATTCTCATGTCATAAATTTCATAACTATAAATTTCAGTCTTGTGGCTTCTGCAGCAATGGCTCGGTTTAACAATGCAAAACAACTGAATTGGTAATGAATTTGACATTTGCTTTCTGAGTATGCTGTACTATGAAATATTCTGATGTGATAAGCTCGCTGCACTGAAACTGACTGAAGCAGGTTGGCCAGAATGAAGGAGTAAGTGACACATTCAAATGCCAACTGAACTGAATTATTTGATGCAATCTGATGTAACAAAAAAATCTTAAGAATGGCCACAAAAATAAGAGGCTACTAACTCCATCTAGGCAGATATTTTTGCAGTCATAACCTACTACTGGTAACCAGACTGGGAAATAATTTGATACATCATCACAAACTGCAATTTCAAAATCTGCATCTTTTTTTATAAAATAATTTTAATAATCCGAAAAAACACCTCATTCACTGACTGCTTTATCTAAAGAGGTCACTCATTACTTAAAGCCAAGAACCTCTATATTGTTTTTTTTCATTTTGTAAATTACCATAAATCCTAGTAGTTACAGAATACAAAAAAAGGAGCAAAGGTCTCTGATACATATATTTCCTAGGGCAAACAGAAAAATAATAAATTTAATCCTGAGATATATAGCTGTCTGGGGAACAGATTACAACTGCAAAATATAGTTTCAAGCTGTAATTTACAAACCCATGATTGCAGCAAAAACTTGATCAAGCAGCTGTAACTGAAGGGAAAAAATGATAACTATATATTATAAGTTCAATACTGAAAAAATGGTAAAATACTCTTTGTTAGTGGAAAACAAAGTAAACCTGTAGAAAGATTCCCTTATTTACAAGTGGTTATCTTGTTGCATATTTCTGAAGCTTGTGACACTGGTCACGAGCTTCAGAAGCTTTTTGGATCAACATACTTCAAATATCAATACTAATAACTTTGGACAATTACACTTATACCTGAAGAGTATAAACTTCTACTATTCACTAAGCTTCTACAGACTAAAGCCCAGTATGAACTGCAAGAAGGTTTGACTGACAGATCAATAAACAGCCCAGAAAAGACTGGGAAGAAAAACCATTGGGGAATGCTTACACTGCTCTCTCCTATTCACTTCTAAGAGGAACACCAACAAACCTCATCAAATATCACAATAATGCTCCAATAGGGTTTAGAAATTCCATAACACTGAAGAGAGACAAATATTCATTTTTCCTCTATTCTTCCCAGTGTATTAACAGGAAATGTCATTAAATAACCCCCTAAAAAATAAAAAAATCCCTTTTGTGGAGTGTGCAGGGGGAATCACTTTCTGATTTTACAGCAGCCTTTGCTGTACCTGCATTTGATCAGAAAGCATGGCAGGCCAGATAGCTTCTCATGCAGTTCTGCTCTCCTTTGCAAAACGAAGGCTCAGTGCTAAACTTTACAGAAAAATTGCATTGGATGGTTCTGTGCATATTTCCCAACCTAAATTTCTTAATTCTGATAACAGAACTGAATGGTAACAGGTCTTTTACACATAGCAATACCTCCAACATTTCAGTTTTGCACCACTCCGACAGAGACTACCTATAAGATAGTTTCTTCAAGACTACACAGTATCAAGAAACAAACCAGAGATGGAACACAAAATCAATAACCAAAGACCTGAGCTTCTATTCTTTAGATGGTTTAAATTTCCCTAAGAGTTAAGCAGCAAAACAATCAAGGGAAAATAGTAACCTGGGCTTCAATTCAGGTTTTGCTGTCTCATTTCAGGAAAATAACAGACAAGCGTACTAAAAAAATCCAGCAGGTACCAGGTAAATAGACTGATGCCTAATCAACAGAAAACCCAAGGGTCTGCCATGCACTTTTTGCAAATGTTCCAGGCATGAGCACCTTCAGGCAGCTGGACAGCCCAAATCCAAATGCACCCAGCAGTCTGCTTCGAGAGAAGCCCTGAATTACAACAGTACAAGTTTTATTACCAGACCTATGCCTGACTTGTAGGCACTTGGCAAGAGAGCTTCGCAATGACTACAGTGTTTTTTTAATGTCTGCCCTAGCATATGAATTTATGGGAAGTAAAATGCAATGCAAATTCAGCTTGAATAAAGTCCTCTGTGAAGTAAATGCACATTTGTCACTGTATGTACTATCCTGCTATCTAGAATAAAAAAGAAACTTTTCAGAAGGCAATACAATGATGAATACAATTACGCAAAAAATGACCTAACAGGTAACTAAGCAATTAGAAAAGTTAACTCACAGAATTAATCCCAGTAAATTATATAGTAGAAATAAACTATACAACTGAATGTTACATTTTCTTTCATTCTCTTAGTTCATTCCAATAAAGTAATGCATTTGTAATCCTCTGTAACACATAAGATTGCTGCAAATTGTGGCTTAACTAACATTTTCCTTGTGATTAATCCCTACATTAGTGGTCTTGAACTTCTATTGTAAATAATAGGCTTTCAATCACTATCATGGACTGTGAATTTTGTTGCAGTGCATTTAAAGTGATGAATAATTAATGTACTTGTTCTGGAATAAACTTTGGCTCATGAAGAGATCCAAAACTAACAGCTGAACAAATAAGGAAGAAATCCTTAACTTTAAGTTTGGCATGCCCCTTTGCATGGAAATGTAAGAAATAAAAATGTGAAGATAAACCTATACAAGAGAAATACAATTAAGGAAATCTGGTGAGAGACATTTTAGGACAGAAGATCTCCAGAGGATTCAAAACAGACTGTCTAGAACATACTTTCTGTCAAAAGCAGAATTAAAGCTGACCACTGTGTGCAGCTAAGCATGCAATCCTTTATACAGTATAAATTATCATCCTAAACTTGATACGTACATTTGTAGCACTAGAATTACAGATGTCACACACCTTTAAAAGATTTTTCAGTTATAGTATGATTGGATAACTCATACTGTAGTCAACCTTGTAGTTGATTTTCCTTCTCAGTGTTTTATTTAGTAAACATGACACTGCATATATTTTCTTTTTTTTCCTTTCCTTCTCCTCACCTTCCCAGTCTGCCTTGATACAGTGACTGTATATGCAGCACATTAGACTGATTGAAAAGTGAGAGTATACTGGGAAAATTAAGTACTTCTATATTTAGCTTATTTCCTAGTAAATATATGCATTAAAAATAAATACTACATACATTCTTGATAATTTGCTTCGTAGATTTATGTTTTTTGAATACTTTACAGCCAGCATTCAAATCTATGTTTTCAACGAATTCTATTTTCTAGTCTTTCAAATACATGACCTTCATCTTTTATACCCTCTCTGTAATGCTGAAGTCATAATTTTGCTTCAGTTACTGCAAATCAAATGAAATGGAAAATTCTAACTTAACTGACAATACAGCAGAAAAAACTCAATACACAAAACTACAAAAGAATGTACTACAATATGCTTGCTCTAAATTATTGGATGAAGAAATCGAACGTTTTTCAGAGATTTCTTTAACCTGATTTTGGCCCATACAAGAACGATATTCTAACTCTATTCTGCTTTTCTCAAATCTACTATTGAGATGTCAATTTTATCTAATGCACTACATTCCAAAATATTACCCAAGCAAATCTTAAAGCAAACAACAGATACTGTATTTAATTTTTTTTTAATAGCAGCAGTTGAAAACTGGATTATTTTTAGAGAAGAGACTGCTTCTTCAGAACTGCAGTCATTTAGAAGTCCTTCCTTGAAAGTTTTTAAACTGGATTAGCTTGTGGATTCTTCTTTAAAAAACTGTTCTACACAATAAAATTACTTAAGTTCATCTTAATTTTTCATTTTACCAAAGCAGATTATACAGTAATACTGTGCTAGAAGCACTTCATCTGTACAATACTGCAGTATGAAGGGCAGGTTCTCCCTATCACATATTCAGCCACCTGAAAGACACTTTTTTATCCATGTTTCTACTAAATATGGTGACATTCTAAAGAGAACTATTGGGAACCTATTTTTAAAGATTTGCATCAGTGAATTACAGCCTCATTAAAAAAAAAAAAAACAAAACCAAAACAGGAGGTACTTACGAATAAAGCAATTCCTCTGCAAGATCTATCATTCTAAGCAATTCATTCAAGACTGTAATTAAGCACTCAGGAAACCTTTTAAATGCCTAAACTATATATGACTTCAGAAGATTCACAAAATGACAACAGAAGCATCTAAATGCTTTCCGAAACAAACAGCAGAGGTCAGCTCTAAAAACAAATGGAACCTTTAAAATTATTTTCTGAGTTTCTCAGAAAATTTACCTCTTCTCTCTTTTTAAAAAGTGCTATGTCTTCATGCCTGCCCCATATCAAACCTATCTGTGTCAAATATAAAGTATTTTAAAACCTCCATCTTTTACTACTCTTTCTCTCAAAACTCAATGAGAGGTCATTTGAGTAAAAAGATACTCAAAATCCACACTTTCCTCTAATTACAGCTATAGCTCTCTCACTTATTTATAATGACAGTTACAGATCCAGCTTTGCTTCACTTGAGTATGTGGTTTCAATTAACTTTTCACTGTTAGATCTGTAAATCTTGACTGTTCCACTAATTATTCTTGTAAAAGATAAAAATTGCAGGTTTACTTAGTTCAATGGAATTTAGACAGACATGTATAGAAGAACTTATAAAATAAATTCACTGTAATTTCTGGAAAAAAAAAAAAAGCCATCACATAAGGATCACAAGACTGATCCTTTCTAGTGGACAAAACCACAAAATCTAAACTTTCAGTTCTACTGCATGCTACTATATTGAAAGAGCCTATCTATATAATCTGACACCCCTGATTAAATAAGCACTATCTTGACATGTCCATCATACATACATATGCTAAACTATTAGCATAAATAAAAGCAACATGTTTTAGACAAAAGCTTATAATTAAAGACACCCTAATTTTTATCACTATAGTCACTAAGGCATAATTCAGTCAGTTAGTAAAGCATTATGATTCATCAGAATGAAATGCACTTTTGAAGGATAAATCCTTCCATAGTTATTTATTGGTTTTAAACCATATGAACAACAGGTTAAGTGAAGCCACTGAACATATTGCAAATAATCCCTTAACCATCCAACGCTACCCAGAAGCACCTGAAATTGTGACTAAAAAAAAAATTCCAATAGTCATACAGTAAGAACTAGTTAGATTATACTTTTGCCCCAGATTCATTGCTAAATAAATTATTATTATAAATTTCTGCTGCATTATTTGAAATATGAAAAAATCCATTATCTTTCTCTAATCCTTACTCAGATAGCAACTCTGGAGTGAGGGCCAAATAAAATTTAGGAGAACCTAAAATTTTTAAAAGCAGATTGTCCAAGTGTCAAGTAACCAGCCCTGTTTGTGGTAACAGAGAGCAGAAAAAGACAGAAGGCTCGTCAAGACTATTCCCTAAATCTGCAGTTTCACCAGTTGCATACTTCTGCTTAACTTAGTCATGAACTTTTATATTCAGAAAAATCTCTTGTATAACATAACCACAACCCCCCTTTTCTTAGTTACAGAAGGGTTAGAAAGAGGGAAAATTAAATCCAGTCATTTTAGTGAAGACCACAGATAATAATAAAGATCTGAGAAATTTTCGGCTTTACTAACAGGTAGTGCCAAACAAACAGATATTGAAAAAATATTTTGTTTTCCCTCCTTAACATTTCTTGCTTGCAAGGAGTCCTATAACCTTGCATTTAAAACACTATTTCTACCACCACAGAGGAGTCCTGCATGATGGAACAGGGAGGAAAAAGCACCAGGGCAGGTAGAGTATCACTCATATCACTTTGTGACAATGCAATAGGAAAGAAGCTTCTGAAAACTCTCTCTAACATAGCAACGCTCTGTGGATCACTCCCCTACACATCTCAGACTGCAGAGTTAACATAATTTAGTAATTACCAAAAGTAAGCCTCCACAGCTCTTTAGAAGCAGTGGTAATCTAAACTAGATAAAGTTAAAGCTATTTATAGGAATTATCTGAAGAAAAGCAAGTTTTAAATTTAATTATTTTTAAAATATTAATATGGAAAATAAGAAGATCTAAGGAAATATTTTTCAGAGAATTATGAACAAAGGATTAGAACATAACAAATTCCTTCTCCTATGCAGGAGTACGGTTCAGTTTCTTGGCCTAATTATGAGAGTGATTTTTAAGAGAACCTGTTGGGTTTTGGCATGTAATATGTTTCTTTCTGGCCCATCTAAATTACTACTAAAATCTTTTCCTGTGGTAAACAAGACATAACAGTAATTTTCTACTATTATTTTTTAATCATAACTTACAGCTCCTCATGGCATTTTCTCATCATATCATTTATGTCCTCCAGTGTGGTATTTTTAACATTTCCAAAAAACAGCCTTAAGAAAAAAACTAATTCACTGCCTTTTTTACAGTAAAACACAGCATGTTTTACCAGGATTCCTTCCCACAACAAAACATTACTCCTGTATCTTTTATTTCTTGCAAACTATAGGGCTTAAGAAAGCCCTTTATCTTGTCATGGGCAGATAAAAACCTGCTGCCACCAGTCCTCATCAGTGTTACTGCATGAGCAATCCCTGTAACACCCCCTCTGTTTCACAGTCTGGTTCTGAGCAGGATCTAAGATTACCCAGCAGTAGTGGCTTGTCTATATAGGAGAGTCACAGTTACTGATGAGCTTGTATAGGCACTCTGCCTCCAATCTGGAAATACAAATACACTCTGGCACACAACCTTGAAATTTTATCAACTTCTGTGGTAAATCATATGCTGTGGTTGATACTAAAACCAGCTACTCTGAGTATGTACAAGGCATCTGTACCTGTGACACATCCTGATTACACAGCTATGTGTTGCTTGCCTATGTCATCAGTGACTCTGATCTTTCTCATAACTCTGACTCCCAGAAATAAACTAAAACACTTATTTTGGAGTACTCCTTCCAATTAAAAGCAACAATTATATCTGACCTAAAGAGAAGAACTTGTCTAAAAAAATCTCATTGAAGCATACAGTACCCAAGTACAACACACTTCTAAATCTGAACTTTTAAGATCATCTTAATGAAATCTCTGTAGATTCATTTAAAACCCACTTTCTGATTGATAAAGTCCATGATTCTTCTTTCAAGAATTGTGAACAGTTTTTATAGCTTTGCAAAGATACTACAATGTGAGCTATAAAAAACCTGCAGAAGTTGTGGTCAATAGTAGCTATTTAATAGCAGCTATTCTATACTTTAATTAGATTTCTACACCTACTAAAACATCATTCAATGGTCTTTTTTTCATTTCTGTTTCAGATAAGAAACATGATTATCAAACTCCTTCATGATCTGCATTAATGGAGATAGCATTAATACCTTTTTAAAAACAAAAATGCTTCACAATCCACATTTCAGCTCATAAAATTGTTGATTATTTTAATTTAATTACTTTTAGGATGCTCATGTAGCTTTAATATCATTAAAATGTTGGTTTATCTTTCTGACCTGCTCTAAAACATTGACAATTCACTCTGATGAGAGCAAATTAATTCTCCTGTGTTAGAAAACCAGATTATCTTAGTTATATAAATATAAATGTTTTTGGCATAAATATAAGTGAATCAAGTCAGTATTTCTGATGTAATGTTACTCTGAAATAAGGGGAGGAAATTTATTGTGTTTTCAAAAAGTACATTTTCTTCATTTTAATCATGACAAAGTGATAAAGATGGGAGTTTAACTCCTCATAAGGTCAGAGTATCAAACCTACCTGACTAGATTTTCATTGTCTCCAGTGCCTTTGCAGGTAGCACACTCAGTCCTTAAATCCTCTGACTTGGGCTTCTTTTGCAGCACAGACTGCCGTTGCCTTCTTTCTCTGGGAATACGTTCCTGTCACAGCAGAAGGCAAAAAGAAAGGAATGGAGGGGAAAGGAGGGAAGGAAAGCAAATATTTTCAATTATGGCATGGAAAGTAACACTTCAGCCCAAAGTTTAATTTTTTTGTGAAACTGTTAAAAAAACAAACAAACAAAGCACTATATTCCAACCTCAGGTTTTTCTTCTTCAGGCACAAAGCTTCGTTTTCGTCCTCTAGTTCTCTAGAAGAGAATATATTTAAAATTCAGTGTTAGGTAACAGAATGTTTTTGCTATTTATTTATTATTCCTAACAACAAAAACATATAGCAGGAAATAATTTAAAGCATTACCTACAGAAACACTGCCAATACTGGCACAATAGCTTCACATTTTGAATATAAATCTATAGAACTAGCCAAAAAGTAAATATAAATACTTGAGTATGTTAAGTCTTATTTTTAAAAAGACTGCCACTAGAATTAAAAAATCTCTTACAGACTTTGCATAAACTTCACAAAACTAGTAATTTCAAAACTGGTATGAACAGTATATTAAAATAACTCGCTGAGCACTAAAATGTGCTCTATTTATAAGCCAAGTGGTAAGATTAAAAAAAAATAAATTAAAGAACTTTGCCAAAACAGGAATGCAAAATAACTTACAGACTTTGAGGAGTAACAAGAATTAAAACTTTCAAACTGAAGCTTAGTATAATGGGTATATGGCAAATGCTCATAAAGCTGTAGCATATACCAACATATGACTGGTACACAACAGATGTTTCTGATGATTCTAGACAAGAACTAGAAATTTTTTCAGTATTGCTGTTGGCCAAAAAAGTATAAATACCAACAGTGTGGAGGACAAGGGGTATCCATGGACTGTACCAGTGAGCACCAAAGGTTTACAAGCAACTTTTAAGTTACTACATAAAATTTGCGTGAGTTCAGGTTCAGTCACTACATTTTATCTTTGAAACAACAGCATTATTAACCTGCTTGTGATATATAACTGCCACAAGCTGACAATATCACTCTTTCCTTCTTGTATAAAAAGGAAAGTTTATTAGAACGTATGTGGAAGAAAATAAGACACATCAGAGACTATTCCAGTGACCCAAAATATCTGACACACAGACACTAATAACATAAATACATTAAAAAACTATGGAAATGCTTGTTTTTATGGGAAAAAATCACTACATTAGGAAGTAATTTATTAAATGATAAAGAAAAGTTCTGCCTACTGAAGCACTTGGTGTTCACTTCAGAAAAAGTAAGCAACAGCTCATCACAAAAATCTTAGACCAGTTTAGAAGCACAAGCAATAATAAATCCAATTCCAAAGAAGCTAACAGTATAATGCTTCTCCTATTTGGGTTCTCTTTGAAGGTGATTTATACTAGCTTCAAATTAAAGACAGTTCTCTATTTTAAACTGTTTTACAGATTTAAATACTGCTACACTGCAAATAAACCTGCCACTTCAACAAATCTATACCTTTATACTTCTGCAGATTTTGGTCTGCGTATGTTAATAACATTCTGCTTGGGAAGATTTTTAGACACGATTTAACAGTGTAGTAGCAATGAATGTAGTGGAACGGAAAATACTACTCCATTTCATGGCTCTTTAGAATACTTTAATTGTCATAAGGATTCTCTTTCACATTTCCCTATGGGTGATTTATAAAAAAAGTAAAACCTTGTCTATTTAATATGTAACAATATTTACTATACATTTACTGATTGAGGTGTTCTACATTCCACAAGCCACACAGTAGCACCAAAATTTGGAAAAAATTATTTGCTACAGATAACTGAATTTATCAATGTAATATTAGAGTTATGGGCTATGTGTCAACTATGTAACACAATTCAAGGTCACTGCAAGTTAAAACTAGACAAAAAAAAAGTTTGATCAGACACCAGCACACTAACTGCCAATTTTACTACTTTCAGCCTCTGGAATTAGTCCTAAGAACATTTACAAACTCGGACAATTTTAAGCTATGGAGGCCCTCCTGAATGCAGCTGTGCAAAGATTATACAGAAGTAGGTATAATGGTGCATGCCAGTAAAGGCAGTATTAGGGTCCTCACACTTCATGTTTAAGCAGCAAGAGACAAAGAGTGCATGCCTTGCACCATCAGAGTAATGCTATCTTGAAAACTTATAAATAATTTCGAAATCTAGGTAACAATCACATTAGTTTTGACTCTAAATAGAAAGTGTTACAAGTTAATAACACAATTTTAAGGAATAATGAAACATATTTAAACTTCAGCAAAATGGAGACATAAGGTTTATAATTAATTTAGTCACTTTTGCCAAGGAAATGTTGGTTTTCACCTGTCTGCTATATAATGTGTGTGCATATGATAAGGAATGTCACATTAAATTATACTTTCATTATGCTTTCATTAGCTTTCTAAACCTTCAAATATACTTCAGTTTGTTCAATAATTACTAGAAAACAAAGATTAAAATCAACATCTTAGCACACAAATTTGTAGGATATTTTATATGCTTTTAAAATAGCAATTTTATGGGTTTTTTTCCAAACATACCTCCATAGTTAAACATATTTTCAATGCTTCTGTTCAGATAATTTTACTATTGCCAGCATTCAACATGAAAAACAAGATCAAATTAACAACTAAAAGTTTAATATTCTTTGATTTTCATCAACAGTCCTCCAGTAATTTGACATTTGTAATTTTACATTCGTTGTCACTGAAGTTACCTTACAGGTAAACAGGAAAGAATCAGGTAAATCTGGATTACTTTGCTCAATATCATTCATTGCTCTTTGCCTCAAAGTACTGTATTTTAAATGCTTTGAATAATTTCTGTCATTAGCAGGCTCAGAATGAAAACATCAGAAATTATAAATATAAAATATTAGCACTGCATGTACTTGCCATAAACGGTTTAAGATTTGTTATTTAAAAATAGCTAAAGGAACCTTGCTATTAAATGGCATATATTACAACTGAAAGAAACTTGTTCATGTTCAAAACTTATGAAGCTAATCCAGCAAAAGATGCTCATAAAGACAGTGATTTTTTTTAAAAAATTCAATAGTACAGAAATTCAATACTACAGAAATATCTTCAATTGTGATTTCCCTATATCATAAAATGAAGCAAGACAATTTTGTGAAATTTGTCCCAGCATTTCCAAAGTGTTCAAATAGTAAGTCGGGAAAGCAAGGTCACGTTACCAGCACTCAAGCAAAATCCCAATTAATGCCAGTGCTATCCCAGCAGCTTTTTTATTTTACTGTAGAAGGTAGAAATGCTGTAAAACTTCTACCATTTGGGACAGACAACTCAGTCCAGATCAAAACAGAGCAAGGTATGGATTAGAGAGATACAACCCACACATGGCAACTGTGACAAGATGACACTTCAGAACAAGCATACTAATTTCAAAAAAAGTACTGAACTACTGAACTAAAGTGGCTCAAAATATGTACATATAAAATTTTCTTCACGTAGAAATAAAAGATTTCTGTGAAAAATTATTTCAAATGTTGACGTTTAATGACTGCTGACTGGCAAGTCTTTTGTTGTGTCCCATCCTAAGTTCTGTATTTACACAGCTTTGGAATTCATTCAGTGGGCACTCCAGTAAGGGCAAAGTGTGCAACGTGCTCAGACACTTCTCTTACTAGCAACAGTAAGACTCCAGCCATTGAGCTCTGGAGCCCAGAGCATCAGAGTGGAATCACCATGCAGTTCTGCTTACTACACAGGCAACAGAGTAAAATTAGATGCCTATAGCTAAGGGCTGATTCTATATAACCTTAACTGCCCCAAAAACTCAGAAAAACATGCCAAGGTCATAACAAGTGCAGACTCTATTTTTCATTTCATTCCTTTCACAATTATGGTAGTGAAATAATGGAATGAATTGACACTAAAAGCAGTTGAATTAATAAAATTTGACCTCCTGAAACAGTACCACAGTACAAAAAATTTCTATTCCTCCCCTTCTCTAGTGACTTCTTAACTTCTTCTTCTCTAGTGCATCCAAACCGCACCTCCCAACGTATCCCAAAGTTCTCCGTGTGTTCCCCGACTAAAGTGAGAACCTTTTCCATACTCAGACCTCATCCTTCCCTTTCAGCTGCTCTAAAAAACGCTCCAGCACTTAATTATCTTAGGCATACATAGCTCTCAATCAAATAGTGCAAAAATGGATCTACCAATTACTAAAGGCAATGCTACTATAGAGGTAGGCAAGCAACTAACTTATTTTCATTAGGAAATCAAGTTAAAAGCTGTAATTATTTGAAATAAACAGATTTAGCTGCTGCATCACAAAGCACGTACCTTACACTGAATTGAAAGAGAAAAATAGTACCTTATTTTATTAGCAATACAACCCAAAGTAATCTGAGCAGACCAAGAAAGGTCAAGGAATTAAAATTAAGATGCCAGCATAAAACAGAATTATTTTTAAACAAGAACAAAAGAAGCAATTTGATAAAAAAGTTAAAAATTGCAAAAGATAAAATAGATTAAATTCTTCTTATTAGTCTTTTTTAGCATAACATTTTGAGTGGAAAGACACACCTGATCAAATAAACTGCTAATTAAACTCTTTAAAATACTGTAAGATTATTTTCCTTGGGTAAAGAAACTGAGCTGTTTGATTCAATGAAATCATCCAGATGAAAGCAAGCCATCTTTTCCAAGAATATTTTACCAAAGGTTTACCTTTCAGAGCAATTTTAATGCCTGTCCTCTGAAAAGAGCAATGCTCTGAATAAATGAAACTGAAAGATGAGCAATGTCCTTTTTTTAGTTCGAGGTTTACTATCTGTAGAGGTTAGAGAACAATCCCACAGTATTAAGGCATACCCCATTTAACTTATTTCAGTTATTTCATTAACTTCTGATTTTTCATTTAATAGCTGGAAAATATAAAATCTTTTGCTTATTGTTTTGAAAATTGAGATAAAATCTCTTTTGCTTATTGTTTGAAAAATTCACACAAAACATTACAAGAGTCCCTTGAGAGAAGCAGTGGTGGGCATCACATGCAAACAGCTATCAAATCTGGAAAGAAAGAGCAGTAGGAAAACACCCAACATTGGATCATTCCTGTCTAATCTAATTTGTAATGATCTAAGTTGACAGTTCCTACAATACCCCATAAAATACGTATCATTTTATAATATAGAATGCGAGAAATAAAACACAATTAAGAAATAAGGTTAGACAAAGCCTTGGAAAAAAAAAGAAAAAAGAATAGGAGAACTAGAGCATATACTTCCACAGCCAAGGAAAAGTTAAATTAAAAATTGGTTTCTTTCAGCCACAAATAAAAAAAAAAAAGGATACTTTTTTTGTGTCACAAAAGTATCCATATATGCTGTGCAGCATTCACTTGTTACAGAGTGGAAACTTGCATGTTGGCATAGGGAATTAAAAGAATCATGACTTAAATGGCTAAAAAACAGAATACCAACACAATAAATTAATAATGAATGATGAAGTCATAAATGATACAATGTGACATAGATCAAATGAATGATGGATATGGGGTGATGCATGAGAGGAAACGATGAACTCAAGACACTTTAAAAAAAAACAACATTAAAGAACACTGTCCAAAATGGAATGAAAATATGCTGAGGGAAAATGTGATCAACAATGGGTTCAAACCCAAAAGTAGGAGAAGAAGAAAGACTGAAGTGGCAGTCTCCATTTTCAACTTGGAAAAGCTAGAAGTGAATGCTTACATTTTGTATTTTTGTTTATAAGTGTAGTACCCACATTTGCTGCTCCCGCAAGAGGAGCAGAGAGGGAAGGAAAAGAGAAAACAATTTCTATTTCTGTCCCTTGTTTTTCCATGTGGAATGCATTGGGAAATTGTTTACCTGAGGTGATTGGTTGATTGGATATCGGTGAGCATTGCTTGGCCCTGATGGCCAATGGAATGCACCTGGTCTGGACTCTCTCTGAGGGAGTCAGTCACGAGAAGTCACAGTTAGTAGTGAGATACGACAGTTAGAAGTCAGGATGTAGTTTTAGTATCTCCTCTTTAAATAATGTATTAATGTATTGAAACATAGTTATAATAAAGAAACTATTCAGCCTTCTGAACTGGAGTCACCATCATCTCTTCCCATCTCGGGTTCACCCGCATTTTTCCCTACCACATATAAGCAACAGGACAACAATAGAAAACATACAAAATGAAGAAGATTAGATAATGCATTGACTAAAAGATTTTGAATATTCTCAGAAAAATAAATTCTATACATGAGACAAATTAAAGACATCTGTAAAGAACAAAGAAAGTCTAGGATGAACCCTATAGTTGTTGAAAGGAAACAGAATGTTTGCAAAAGGAAACAAAGCAGCAAAGCAAATCTGCAAAGGAAACAGTCTGTTTGGCATCACTAACAGATGACACAAGTTGACATGGTAGCTTCCAGGTGGGAAAGCACAATGGTAAACAGGACAGAATAGGTGCCCACATGACCCAAAACTACTACTGTCTACCCAAAACCACAGCTGTCACCAAACCTGTTATGTTTCACCATTTGTGCTTTAAACCAGTTAATCCAAAGACTGCAACAGAAGCAATAGAAGGCAGAATGTTCTCTTGGAGCACTTTTGCTTTGCCAGTTGGAAGAAAAAACCCAACATGATTGATCCAGAACTTGTAAACCAACCAAAACGGGAGGGGTGATTCCCGAAAGTCAGAAGTATATGCTCCTCATGAGCTTTTTTCTGAAGTGATCCTGGAGGATAAAAGTGTATACTGTCACCTATTTAACTTCTTGTTTTTAACAAGAAGATACAGAGGAGTTAACAATGTTAACAATACACAGAAAAGAGTATGAAATACTGAAAGCAACTGTGGTCAGTGGCAAGGGTTCAAGTCCACTCCACATAAAGTGAACTAGCATGGTTCTGGATTTGATCTCCTGTGTCACAGTTTTTCAGAAGATCAGTGGTGATTCCTGTGTTTTTTCAAAACATTCCTCGAGAAAGAAAACATAAATGTAGCAGGCGTTGGACTACAATTATATTTAAGATACATCTGACTTTCAATACTATTGGTACTATAGTAATTTCTTTCCTCTGCAGAAAGTCTGCAGCAGTTGTTTTGTGTGTGTTGTAATTTGAAGAGGGCAAAATGTGAAGAGCTTTAGGTGCTTTGATTTTTGGAGATCTATAAACTTCACATTTTTTGTCAGAAACAACAGCACATATTGACATACATTTCTCTGCCAGACCTGCGGCTACAGTGACTACTTGAAAAAGACACATAACTGTCCTTTACACAAGCTGACATGCACAGCGAAGAGGATCAGTACAAGATTACACCCATGGTTTAATTCTGGATCCTATCTAAATTCTTCAGACATTTTAATTTCTATCTTATGTCAAGTTGTAGCTGACGCACTAACATTAATTATACACTTCCACAGTTTGACCTTTTATCAAACTATGGTTCATAGATAGATATCACACATATCAAAAACCTCCAAACCTCAACTATCTCACATATGCAGTCTTTATCATATACTGCTAAGGATAATCCAAAGACAAAAAAAAAAAAAATCAGTAAGCATTAGAATGCTATATAATCATTCCAAACAAAGAGGTCAACGCAGGGGAATTACAATACTACAGAACAGAGGATAACTCTGATATTAAACACAAGCAAAACAGAACATTCTCAGAAAACGGAATTGGGGAAACTTTCACTGTACCAAAAAAGTGACTTAATGAAATCAGTGGACTAACTATCATTAGTGTGCATAAAACAAAGCACAAAAGCCTGTGAAAAAAGCCACACAGGTAGAAACTGCACAGATAGTATGTTCTCTATCCTCTTACACATTAACCATGATCATTTTGCCAAGATAGCAATTTTTAATTCATTATGTCATCCATTCCTTATGAAAAAATTAGAAATTACAAACTTCCTTTGCCAATGAAAAGGTTATGATGAAACCAGTTGCAGAAAAAATTCCTTTTGACTCCTTTTGCTTTGTTAAAAGGCAGAAGAAATGCTCAATTGATGGCACCACATAGACATAAAATAATTTCAAATAAAGGTAGGGACTGCCATGTAGACACCAGATGGCACACTTGCTCAGTACAGATCAAAGTAAGTATCCTAAATGGTTTATATCGCTACTATTCAAAAAATATCTCTGAAATAATTATTAAATTTTCCAGAAAAATGACAGTAATAAAAAGGGAACTGCCAGACAAAAAGAAACAGCAGTAAATCAAAATATGATTATTAAAAGGAACAAGTCAACCATGAAGCTTAATTATATAGAATTACAATTTTTCTCTATTTTTTTTTTTTAGTTTCCATTGTCTTGAGAACTTTTTTCCTAGAAAATCAAGAATTTTGCAACATTCCTGCTGTCAAGCAAAACTATCACTGAGTCTATCAATTAACTTTTAACTACTGTTTCTCAGGCTTAAACAAGTGACAGAATTTGAGAAAGAGCAGGATTGACTTCTATCCTTTTTAACACTAATTTTCTCCAAAGCACGTGTTTGGAGAACTGAAACAGAAGCAGGAAGAAGAGGAGGCCAGTAAGGCTCAGTTTTCAGGCGCTGCTAAAATAAGTGATTCCTTCCTGGAAAACCCAAGAGTACTAACTTGCAGAAATGATAGATACACTGGTTACCTTTACTTACAGAGATACCAGTATTGACACCATTGGAATACCATTTGGAATATATCCCTTTCTCCATGCCTTTGCTGCATGAAGAACAAGTGATCTTTCATCTGCAGGTCTTCTTTTTCTTCTTGCTTTCTTAAAAATCAAACCAACCAACTAAAACAATCCCCAAATTCCAAACAAAACAAAACAAGAAGGGAAAAAAAAGTAAAACTCTGATACACTCCATTTGCTTCAAGCATTGTGGAAGAGCTAGATCTTACTTCACTCTGAATTTGATCTGAAGCCAAAAGAGAGTCCTATATTATCATGTATCCATGTATTTGGCAAGCTGAAATAGTCAGTTTATATATTTGTGACATTTGTGACATTATGATGTCATAGACTCAGTTGAGCTTTTCTATTAATTGATAAAGAAAACAAAGTTATTTTACAACATTTATTATAATGAAAACTTTAAGTTTCAGAAAGTTGACTGACTACTGATTTTTTTTCTAGAGCATTTATGTTTAGTTGACAGCAATTAATCTTTAAATTCTGTATGTCAAAACCATAACTAACACGGACTTTTTATTGTTAAGCAGAATAATTACTGTGTGTTTCTCTGGATTATATACAATGCAATTACAGAAAAAAGATTTTCAGGTTTCAAATAGCAAAAATAAATTTGGCATCAGAGCATCAGAATATTTCATTTAGGGGCTTCAACAATTAAGTTCCCAAAATTATTTTATTTACCCTTATAATACTAGGTAGATACCTGCTTCACAGTAAAGAGGTATAAAAAAAGGAATTTCCACAAAAACAAGCCACACAAAAAACCCCCTGTAATATGCTCATTAAGAGTTCCAGGATCTGACAGCATTTATTGGAAGATGGAATATTCAACAACACAAACACTACTTAACTTCAAAGGATACACCAAGCATCCCTTCCACTCTTAGAGCACACAGCTAGCTCAAGCAGCACAAAATTGCTTTAGAAGATGTTGTATGCATCAACTGCATCACACTTCCAGATAACAGCATATATAGTAGGCAAAGCATAGTTTATGAACTTTTTAAAAATATACTTAAGATCATTTTTTCAAAAAGACAAAGGGAAAACCCTTATTTTGCAAAAGTAAGACACCAGACTAACAAAATTATTTTAGCAATGGCATGTTTGACAAAAAAATAATCTGTGTATTTTTTATTCTATGATAGCAAATGAAGTCGACAGATTTTTAAAAGCTGTGTTTTTAGAATATGGATCATCTCTAATAGACTCTGAAAATCTGTACATATATAACTGAGTAGAGTAAAATCATTAATCTCTCCATTTACTCCTGAGAAATGCTATTTGTATCTCTTTAAAGTATTTTCCAAAGAAACAATTCTATAATCTTTACGGGGAAAAAAAAGTGAAAGAAATGGTACAGCTTAGAAAAGCAAATGTTAAAAAACATATTCAGATTAATAAGAAATATAAGGAGGGTGTTCATAGATATCTGATTTATGCAATTAGCTATTGATTTCTATTAGCTATTTGCTAATCATCAGCTATTAATTTCTATGAAATAATTTAGCAGCAGAAATAATGATTTGTGATGCTTATAAAAGTGTGAAATTGGAATTATGAAGATAACAGATATTAAATAAACCTAGTTTAAAAAGCTATGCACTGAAGTGCAAAAAATCTCTAAAAGGTCTCTACATATGGCTGGAAATGTATAAAGCATAAACAATTCATTAAATTCTGCCTGCAAATGCAGCTGTTATAAAAAGAATTAAGTATAAAGCCTAATGTCTTGTTTATTTACATTCATTTGTCATTTGTACAGAGTATAAGTATGGTATGTTTAAATTTACCCTTGCACATTCACTTACATGGTCTAGGGAAGTTCAAAATCAGAAAGGTCTTCTTGTAAACTTAAGTTACATTTTAATGTACAATATGATAGCCGCTGCCTCCAAAACAATGGAGTGCAAATGGCTGGATTTTGTCCTCCGACAAACAGAAACACAGACAAGGCAGAGATGTTTAATGCTTTCTTTGCCTCTGTCTTCAACAGCAACAACAGGCTAAGGGGGTCCCAGTGCCCTCAGCAGAAGACCATGGTTGTGAGAATGCTAAATTCCCAGTCAACTCAGAATTTGTGTGGAATTCACTGCTCCAGCTGGATCCCTGTAAGTCTGTGGGGCCTGATGGGGCCTCATTAGAGAACACTTAACTGTCTGATGTCATCACAAAACCTCTTTTGATGACCTTTGAGTGGTCCTGGGAATCCAAGAGGTCTCATTTGACTGGAAGCTGGCAAGTGTCCCAGGCTTCAAGAAGGGCAAGGAGGACCCTGGAAACTACAGGCCTGTCATTCTCACTTCAAAGACTAAGATTATTCTGGGAGAAGATTATTCTGGGAGATACTGAAAAACTCCTATAGGACAACAAAGTCATCCGGCAGAGCCATCATAGCTTCACGAGGGGAAAGTTCATCTTGTCAAACTTGCTTTCCTTAGGTTATAGAGAATGGAGTGACATCAGACTGGTGTCCTGTCACTAGTGGGGTTCTGCAGCACTCCATATTAGGCCCAATTCTTCTCAGCATCTTCATAACCCACTTGGACACAGGACTTGAAGATATACTAAGTAGGCTTGCCAATGATACTAAATTGGGAGGAGCTGCTGACTCCCTCAAAGGCAGAGAGGCCTTGCAGAGGGTCCAAAAATGAGAGATCTGGGCAATTGCCAGATCGCTCACTGAACTGTATCAAGCTTAACAAGGGCAAGGGCCAGAATCTGCACCTGGGACCAGACAACCCTCAAAGAAGGGACAGACTGGAGAATAANGGACTTCAGTAATCCTTGTGAGCCCCTTCCAACTCAGAACATCATGTGAATCTATGATTCTATATAAATATACTGTGAAATATTTGAAAGGTAAGAGATAGAAATACTATAGAGCACTCACAGGGTTCTTTAAAAAGCTTATATAGCATTAGGATACAAAATACTGTCCTGGCACACAATTTATGTAGGGAACTGTACAAGGGAGAAGCACTGTCCTGACTCTGAATAACCTGCTTCAGTCTTAGTCCTCTCACACTTCCAAATTACAGAAGGAAACTGAGTCTCCAATGTCATGTAGAAGCTGTGAACACCAGTGTGCTTCAATTGACACAGGTCTCTGGCCAGATGGTCTGGTTTTGGCTGGGATAGAGTNCTAAAGCTATTACAGCTATCAGAAAAAGTTCAAAGGAGGACTACAAAGATGGAAAAATGCCTAGAGGGGAAGACATGCAAGGAGTGGCTTGTTCAGCCTGGAGAAGAGACTGAGGGGAGACCTCACTGGAGTCTCCATCTTCCTCACATGGGGAAGAGGAGGGGCAGGCAGTGATCTCTTCTCTCTGGTGACCAGTGACAGGATCCAAGGGAATGGCCTGAAGCTGGGGAGGGGAGGTTTAGGTTGGATATTAGGATAAGGTTTTTCACCCAGAGGGTTGTTGGGCTCTGGCACAGCTCCCTAGGGAAGCGGTCACAGCACCAAGCCTGACAGAGTTCAGGAAGTGTTTGGACAATGCTCTCAGGCACATTGTGTGGTTCTTGGAGCTGACCCGTACAGAGCCAGGAGTTGGACTTCAGTAATCCTTGTGAGCCCCTTCCAACTCAGAACATCATGTGAATCTATGATTCTATATAAATATACTGTGAAATATTTGAAAGGTAAGAGATAGAAATACTATAGAGCACTCACAGGGTTCTTTAAAAAGCTTATATAGCATTAGGATACAAAATACTGTCCTGGCACACAATTTATGTAGGGAACTGTACAAGGGAGAAGCACTGTCCTGACTCTGAATAACCTGCTTCAGTCTTAGTCCTCTCACACTTCCAAATTACAGAAGGAAACTGAGTCTCCAATGTCATGTAGAAGCTGTGAACACCAGTGTGCTTCAATTGACACAGGTCTCTGGCCAGATGGTCTGGTTTTGGCTGGGATAGAGTTAATTTTCTTATTAGTAGCTGGTATAGTGCTGTGGGTTTTGGATTTAGTATGAGAATCACAGAATATTCTGAGTTGGAAGGGATCCATAAGGATCATCAAAGTCCAGCTGTTAAGTAAATGGCCCATACAGGGATCAAACCCACAACCCTGGCATTATTAGCACCATGCTTTGACCAGCTGAGCTAACCTGGTCTCAGTAATACTGATAGAATAATGCTGGTAACACATGGATGCTCTGGCTGTTGCTAATTTATGTATACCTCAAATCAAGGACTCTTCAGTGTCTCATGCTCTGCCAGGGAGGAGCTGCACAAAAAGCTGGAAGGGAGCACAGCCCTGACAGCCTGACTGAACTGACCAAAGGGATACTCTACACCATAGAACATCATGCTCAGTATATAAACTGAGGGAGTTACCCAGAAGGGGGCCAATCAGTGGAGAAGGGAACACTCAGTGGTCAATGCTTCTCTTTTACAGAGAAGCCCTGCTCACAGGGCAGCAAAGATGTTACCTTGCAAATCTGTGTGTTGAAGAAAAGCAGAGAACTGGAGAGAACTGAATCAAAGACAGAAAATTCAAGCAGAGGAACAAAATCTTTCTTAGACTGGTAGCAGTATTTTTCCACAGTGCAACACCATACAGTGACAACACAGTATGCCACTGAAAGTCAATTAATCTCTTTATGACATACTACAATGTGTGTAGATATATTATGTAACACATGAAGCACCAAATCACCACAGCATGAGGGGAACACTTCAGAGCAATCAGACTTGTTTCCATTTTGCACAGAAGAACCTTGGCAGTTATTACATGGGCTTTAGAACAAATCAATCTTGTATTCCTATGGATTTCTGAACAATGCCTTATATTACTCCTTTTTTTATTACAACTATGAATGTCCTTCCTGCAATAATTTTAGTTCTCTTTAGTCCCAGAATCATGATTCTCCACACAGAGCTACATTAGGTATAAAAAGAGAGAAAGGAAGAAGAAAAATGGGAGATGAGATACAAAGGGTTCAGTAAGCAAAACACCAGGCAAATCTTCTTTCTGTGTGAACACAAGCATCACAACAGTAAGTTCAACCTACCCAGGAAGCTGTAAGATTCTATGGGCTCTTATAAGAAGCTTCCTGCTTCTTATAAGCAGGAAGGGTACTTTCCCTCAATGAGGAAAAGAAAGAAGAAGTTTCTCAAAATTTAATTTTGGATTACTCACACTCCTAATAGTTTGAGCTAAATTAATAAGCTTGGCTTGAGTCATTCTTAAAGTTCTGAGTCACAGGGAAAGGGAAGCCATTAGGTAAATCAAAGCTGTGGCCCAAAATTAAAACAAACATTTAAGATCAGGTCAAGAAAATACTTGCTTAATCCTATCAGCGTACATTAAGTATGGTATCTACTTAGTATAATCATAAACTGTCTAGAAAGCTTTGTGAAGAAAATAAAGTTGTGCTGCATGAGAGATGAAGTTTATCTAACTCTAATGTGAGAGGTTGTAATATTTCCTGATTTTAAGAAATATATTGGAAGATGAACCCCTTATGTCTGAAGGGATATGGGAACACTACTCATCCCATAACCTGGACCTAAATGTCCTTTGATATTTTTATGCTCTTTTTATAGGTGGTATGACACATCACACATGAAAAGCCTTGTTTTCTGAAGAAGTAGGAGAGCAAAACTTAAGGAAAAGTGCACAGTGATTAATAATAAAGTACTGGTTTCAAAAGAAGGAAAGATGCTAAATATTTCATCAGTACATGAAGCAAGAGGTTTTGCTTTTCTTCTCAAAATTCTATCCACCACAAAAGTTTAAGAAAACATACACTAACTAGTAAGACTAGGAAGCCAAACAAACTGAAATAACAGGGTCTTGTGACAGTTGCAAAATGTGCAGTCACTCAGCAGGCTGCCTGTAGATAAGGAAATTACCAATTATTTTACAGCTATAATTCAATATATTTAAATCTACTCTAGCAAGTGTCCTTACTACTACAGTGAAGAAGAGCTATTAAGGCTAAGTTTAAGTACAAAGTGAATTTTTTCTTAAGCTCGTACAGCTCTTCAGTTAAGTACCGTGTTTCCCAGATATCTATTTTAGCAAAACAGTATTTACCACAAGTAAAAAAGCACTAAAATGAGAAAATGGAATATACAAAACAAAAACAAAAATAGAACATCAGTCTAATTGAAATCCCTCAATTCAAAATGTCCACAACGTAGGTTATCTGAAACAATATTATTATGAATATGAGCCTCAACACATCAACTCCACTATCATTTACCGTGTTTCTGATTGGAATTTTCTTCGGTTCTGTTGGCACATCCTGAGGAACAAATTTCACTGGTTCCTTAATTTGCCTCCTTGATCTTTTGGTCCCATCTGGTAAGGTTTCCATGGCGATATCAGCCTCCATATCACTGCTACCTGCCTGGTCACACTCTGAGCATTGCCTGCAAAGCAGAAGATTTTCTTTTTAAGACTGCAGTCACAAGAGCAGAAAAAGAAACATATCGAAGTGCTTGTGTTTAAGATAAATTCTGAAGTCAAAAGTCAGGAAATCAAATGGACATCTAAAACGTACATATTAAGCAACCAAGCAAAACACAAGTAAGATGTTCTTATTTTCCTGACAGTACTTAACTTAGAAAACCAAGATTCTGAAAGTAGGAATTAATTTTCAAGAAAAATGCCCCCTATTTCATCATTTTCATTCTACCACATCTTCATTTTTAAAGCTGCCCAGTGATCTCTAATCTATTAATTACTGTAGATGCTGCTGCAGTTTAATTATAGAATTATACAGTGGTCTGGATTGGAAGAGATCTTGAAGATCTTCTAGTTCCCACCTCCCTGCCATGGGCATGGGCACCCTCCACTAGACCAGATTGTTACTCTTCACAATGACATGCTGCTGAATTCATTCCAATGAGAGCAAGCTTTAGTGGCAGGGATTGGGAGGATATGTTTAGTACAAAAATAAATTTTAATATATGTTTCCTAAGGGAGTGAGTTTTGAATCTGAAAAAAATAGTTAGGAGAAAATTACAAATACAGAAGCTAAAGACATATATTAACAAACCTGGAACACTACATTGAAAAAAAATGCCTACTGAGTTTCTGGAAAAAGTACAAAATCACCATCAGAACTTCAAAAGTTAAGAGAAGTTAAAGTAATGCTATTAACAAGCTCTGTGACAGAATTAACAAGATAGGAATTCATCAGAATTTGCTTTTATTTGCAAAAAATCATCTTATGCAAAGTCATAAATGTGGATGTTCAGTAAAAGTATGTTAATGGAAACGTAAACATTATACTCACTGGAAGAGCCAGTTTTAATTACTTCTCACACTACACTTCCAATTCAAAAAACTACAAGTCCATTCAAACAAAGTCCAATTCACCACTGTTCTCCTATTAAACATTTTTTTTAATAATACCAACCAAAAAAAAAGTCAACAGAATGTTGTGCTATTAACTGGCATTAACAGGGATTAGCACATTAAAATTATCTAAATGATAGAGCAAATTTGCTTTGGAAGGAGACAAAAAAAAACCCCATGTATTTAATTATTTGAAGTTAAATTTTAATACACATTTGCAACAAGAAGGCATAGCCATCCTGTATAAACAAAAGCACAAAGTCAGATACACATGTTGTGTTTGAGACTATTTGTCGCAATTTACACATTCGACAGGAATAGTTCTTCTGTGAACTTCAGTGAGGGCTAACCCAATATCACATCCATCAACTTTCCATGTTATCTAATTCTTTCAAAGTAATCCAAGCAGTATAATCTCAGATCTCTCCTAGCTATACCAAAAGACACCAGGAGTCATCATGGTTTGCTACACAGACCAGCGGCTACCCAGTCAGAATAGAGGGAATCTAGTCATGGATTGGGTAACAGATCAGTGTAACCCTGACGAACTCAAGACCTTTCTCCTTTAACTTTTACGTAAGTAAATTTTAGCTAACTGTGGCTACATTATAATGTTAAAAAGATACATGACCTCTTATCTCAAAAGAACTTAAAACAGGCTGAATAAGACAGATGAAAGTACTTGGAATATTTGCTGGTAGAAGAACAGGGTAGATTGCAGGAAAGATAACAATTTCTCCCCTCTCTCACGTAAGTATGGAGTCTTTATGAAAAGCCAAAGCACAAGGAAGCCAGTTTATATTCTTTTCAAACAGTTTGGGGCCAGCACACGAGAATATAGTCCTGTATTCTTCTTCCTTGTCCTGGTTACAGAGAAAAAGGGGATGGAATTTTCAGGACTGTTTAATTCCATACCACGCACATCATCACTGGGGCCATGGGTTTGGCAGGAAGAGCCGAGCACCAAAAACTGAAAATTTGCCATCTTGCTTGGATCTCTCCAGAGAGAAGGTGCCGGGATGAGCTGGCCCCAGCCCCCTCTCTGCCATTGCTGGTCCCCTTTTCCATTCCAAACCCCCATCTGAGCTGGTGCTACAGAAGCAGCCGGACAGAGCGCAAAACCCTGGCCGGAGCTGGTGGCGTGGTGCCAGTGCTGGGCCCGTGGGACTGAGTCAAGCTGGGCAAACGCTGCCAAACACAGCCGAGTGCAGCGGTCTGGGAAAACCAGCATGAAGCACAACACCAGCGATCTGGCTTCTGAGTTTCAGCCTAGCTCTTTGCTGCCTTCTTCACACTGGGGCAGGGGAAGGCTAAGCTGCAAGGGCTCTCCTCAGCTTAACACCTTTGTCCAGCAGCACTATTTTTGGGAAACATTTTTTTTGCTCCCAGAGGTGAACACCCTTTTGTGGGTAAAACACTCTTTCTCTCATATAACTTTTGCATTTAATACTGCTGTGGTTATTGTGATTTTAGTAAATCTCTCCCCATTGTGCCTCCATTATCAGAAGGGGTGGAGGAAAAGGGAGTAGCTTAGAGTTTTGTTCTCTGTGCTTCATAAACTTGTTCTTGTGTTTCACTCACTCCTCTTTACAAGCCTCAGTTTGCTACACACCCAGTACTTGTTAACACCTCTAGGCCTTAAGACACTAGAATATAGAAAAATATAAGGTACAATAGCTTTCACAATGCTACTTTTTACAGTTATATGTTTACATAAATTTGTGTGAATATACACACACAAATATGTATTCATATGCAGCTAAGTAAATAAGGGCACACACACCAAACTACTATTATTTTAAGATTTTATGGAGAAAGGCACTCCAGTGATGGAGAGAGAAGCTTTAAGTAACAATATTCCCTCAAAATCTTGCATGTCTGCTTAGCTATAAGTTACTTTGAGTTTCTTTATTTTAATAAGGTGCATTGTTCTTAAAGCTGTCCAACCCACAGCTTTAACATGAATTTCTATTTAGTAAGCATCAGACAGCACGGCCCTCCATAATACTGCAGCATCAGTCATGTACTGGAATTTAGGTACTGCAAAGCACAATTGAAGTAATTACTATGATCTACTTATGCAGATGTAGATCATAGTAATGATCTACTATGCATTTATTTTCCCCATTATTATGGTAAAAATATGTGCCATGTATAAATTATAGAAAAGGCCTCCATAACTTAAGAGCTGCACTAAAAATGACACTGTTATAAGAGAAACAAATAGTCATACAACAATTTACAACAATATTTGGAGTGGGGAGTCCAGTTTCTTGGATCTACCACCCTGCATGTATGATTTAAATAATTCCTGTTCTTTATCTCTCTGTTATTACAAGGGAAAGACACCATTTTTCTGCTACCTAGGTTCAGACAGATCTACAGAAAATACCCATGCAGATCAGTAAAGTCTTGAAGTTTCACTACTATCCTATTTAAATATGCATGTGAAGTATTGTAATTTTTATGTTACTGAGGAAGACATGAAACATCTTGACCAAAAGATAAGGTCCTGCATTCAAGTTACTTAAACTCTGTTTTTATGAACAAGCTTGCTCTGAAACAGGTTGTGCAAGTGTGAAAGCAGTCAAAAATGAAAAGCAATCAAAATTACAAAAAACCTAGATCTAGAAAAGAAAAGCAAAATCATACTATGATGGGGGTGAGGGTGTTGTGTGAATCACATAACAAAACTTCACAAATATATCAAAGGTAAAGGGGGAAAGGAGTTATAAACATGAACTTACAAGCAACCTCTTGATTTACTGGAATAGGCTCTACTGTTATAGTCAACCATGTCTCATCATCCCTACTACAAAACAGACAAGCTTCAACTATAAAGCATTTTGTCTGTTAGCTCCCATAGAGCCACAGAAAAGCTATTACAGATACACACTCCTCTGACTTGGAAACAATCTCTTTTCAGCTCTTCTTATAGTTTATTTCAACACGGTTCTTGAATTTAAAGTACTCTTCCCATTCTGCTGTTTAATCCCAATACAGTCATAGAAAACAGCCACATGACTTCTTTTTGGCTGTGCCACAGTCATGCTCACTTATTTCAGCTCTTCAAGGACAAGCAGTGAACAGAGAACCTGTCACAGCAGGTCACCTTTAGAACTACTGCAACAATCTTTGACTACCTCTAAATTAGCAAGCATTGCTATGCAGCATAAACAAAACAGCAGGAGAAATGGTACCAAAGATTCAACTTTCAGTACACAAGTTTTGTTTTGCTTTTAGTCTAGACTTGCCTAATCTAGACCCACAGGGAAAATCAGTAGCAGGCAATAATATCCCTACTTCTAAAATGTGCCTACTGCTAAAATTACTGGAAGTTTTTGTTCCATCAAGAACTCTCAGTACTGATTTGAAATCTCTTAATCATACAGGAAGTCTTTGATTAAGCACTAACGACCTACAGAAGAAAGAACAAATTGTGTGATTTTGTTGTGTTTTCAATCTAACTTGGTACAAAAATCGGAGATAACTTCCCACCTCACAAACATCTTGTTAACTCAGTAGCAGTGAGTTGGGAAAGAGTGTATTCAAATTGCTTAGCAAATATCACTACAGTGCTTCCAGAAAACAGTTCTGTCCTTGGTGTTTAAAAAGGAAAATAAGCAGGGCTTGTTTTCATAAGGAAGACACAGGTCCCACAGACATGCTCTCTGACAAATCACCTCTCACAATGCTTACAAAGAATTAAGCACTTTGAACACGAGAAACATGGACCACAGCTTCAAGATGACACCTAGGCTCTATAAATTACACATGGAAATGATGTACTGGAGGTGGAAAAAACCAAGGGCTGCTTTTATTCTGGAGATAAAAGATAGTATATATGAACCTAATGCAGTTGTCAAAAACCTTCAAAGAGCACCTTACATAGTGTAACAGAGTTTAAAAAAAAAGAAAATTTGCCACTTGGAACAATCCAAACATCCTTCAATTAGGACAAGTGACAAATACACTAAAATGTATGTCATATTCCACACATGTTTATACTTGTTAATAATTTTATATCATTATCCAGTGTCTCAGGATGAAGAGGTGCTGGATCAGTACTGAATGAACGAGGTCAGGAATATGAATGAATGTCCAGATACTGCATGAGTGTTCAGGGAACTACTGCTCAGGAACTCTACAGCTCATTCTGTCCTGTGGCCAATACTTCCCACAGCAGTCACCACTAAAATAATCTGGCCTTCCAGAGCAAAAATAAAACCAACTAACCTTAATACAACCATTAGTCCTTGTTTATCCATCTCAGTCCCCAGTATTTTATATGCTACCAGAAGTTATCACTGTTTTTCAGCAATCTCATTCCAATAGAAGAAGCTAATCCTTGTTGGTAGCTGCCAAGTACTTTCTTAATGAAAATGTCAATATTTTGCAATTAGATTTTGATTCATTATATTGTCTGCCAACACTTGTGCAGTGCTTTAGTACCAGTTAAGATCATTCTCTATCAGGAAAATACATCCAGAATGGCCAGGAGCATAAAAGCACACAAGTTGTCAGCAAGACTGATAAGACTTAGTATTATGACAACATGCTAATCAAAAAAATATGCAATTGTTTAAGCAATAGGACTTCTAAGAAAGCGAAAATCGCAAATTTTCAAATGAAAGTAAAACACAGCATTTCATTGTATGGTTAAAACTTCTGATCTAGGAGTTGCACTCGATCCAACTCAGGATATTCTGTGATTCTACATTGAAAGCACAGCATCAAAACAGGCATAAATTAATGCTTTTATGTGTTATTATATGAAATAGTTCCTATGGTCTTGATCTCAAATCCATCTGAAATAAGGATAGGCTTTCAGCTTACTATGGTACAAACTGATTTGTAAGACATTATAACTGTTACCTTGAAGAAAGCTGTTAGGCTTTCTGAACAAGGAAAATTTCTAGTGTTAAGTATTTTAAACCAGTTAAACTAGTAAGCCGT
>VXBC01024469.1:1608653-1680171 GCA_013399945.1 Ploceus nigricollis
GTAATAAAAATTAGAGCAATAAGAATTTGGACAATCAGAGTTAGGACAATAAAGGACAATAAAAAGCAAAAAATTACGGACGTCTGGATGCTCTTGGGCACTAAGCCACAAAGTATACCTTGTTAACAAAGGATTACCCCTTAATAGCAATAGCCTGTTCCATATTCATATATCTCATACATGATGTAAACATTTTTTTCAAACAAAGGATGTCTTCTGTTTAGTTTCTGACCCTTTTTTTATTTTGTAAATCAATTTTATTGGTTCTTAGAAGTTTGGAAGAAGTTTGAATAGTCTTGATAAGGAGGTTGTAATTNTTGAAAGCACAGCATCAAAACAGGCATAAATTAATGCTTTTATGTGTTATTATATGAAATAGTTCCTATGGTCTTGATCTCAAATCCATCTGAAATAAGGATAGGCTTTCAGCTTACTATGGTACAAACTGATTTGTAAGACATTATAACTGTTACCTTGAAGAAAGCTGTTAGGCCTCTGAACAAGGAAAATTTCTAGTGTTAAGTATTTTAAACCAGTTAAACTAGTAAGCCGTGAAACACTGGCACTCACCAGGTCTAAATTCTTACTATGATTTCACTAAGACTAAAACTGTTAAATCATTTTAAATTTTACAAACACTGAGATAACAAAATATAACTTGTGCTTTCTTCAACCAATTAGCTTTTAAATATATAATATATTTAATTTTTTCTCTTACTATTAACATATAATACTGGATTTAATTTAACAATTTCAAAACTCTTTTTGGTAAACTGTAATTTAAACTATTAAATGTTGAGCATGAAATGGACAAAAAGTATAACTACAAATTAGTTTATGTAGCATCACACATATAACCTGAATCACCTGACATCCTCAAACACAACATAAAAGATGAAGTTTATGGAATAAACTCATGTTAAAGTACTCATCGTTTAAATAAACATATATTGGTAAAGTACATGATTGTAATCATAAAAACTTTTGCAAGGGCTCAAGTTAGTTATTCCGAGTAAATTATTAGTAGTGATAACAGAACAGAAAGAAAAAAACCAAGAAACAATTATTTTTAATCATTTTTTAAATTATTTCTAATTGTTTCTTGATTACTATTTTAAAAAAGAACTAAACTCAATGTTCTTAATCACTCTTAAACAAAGTCTTTCAACCTACCTAGTTGTGAAAAACGCTAATTACTTGTTTTAACATTTTAAAAGTTTAATAGTAATAAAATAGTTATAAAAATAGTAATAAANAACACTACTTCAAAGAGAATACAGCATAACTTTCCAACATAACACATATAGTATTCATTTTCATATTTGCAAAAAGCCAATAATATAATATGCATCTATAACACTAGTGTTTCAAGGAATTTCCCACTATAACAATTTTCTTTTCTTTTTCTGCTATATTCCTATTACATCCTATACAAATACCTGAAAAGTACATGGCCCCCATCTAAAAAAAAATATGCACTTTTCTTCATATCTTAATCAAAAGATAAAAATTGTATTCAAAACAGCAGGGGAGGAAAAACCTGCTGAACTCAAACTTAGATTAAGGGTCTGTTCTATATGCTCTCTACTGATCCTGAAAAGAATACATAAAGGAATGTTCAATGATTAAAAGAATGCAATCAATGCAGCTCAATTTGTCTGCTGTCATCTCACACTCCAGAATCTGCCTGAGCTAATTAGAAGTAAAAGCGAAGTTTGTGATCTGAGATATAACTGAAGCATGAAATTCACAACAAAGCTAAGTTATAGCTTTGAAATGAAAGAGCTTTACTACCTAACCTGACCTATCCTGCCTTTAACACCTACTGAGAATTAGTCTTACATCTTTTGGACTGATAGCTTTTAGTGAGCCTTTTCAACTTTTTTAAAAAGCAGAATAAAAATCAAATCTCCTGTGTAAATGAAGAAGCTATATAGAATTTTTTTTAAAAAAAAGCTTCCACATAAAATAACTACTTGGCAAATTTGACTAAAGAGATCAAAAGCCTAACAAGACACTACATTAAATAATTAAAGGAAAATTAAGTTCAGGAAAGTATTAGTGATGGTGAAAATCTTTTGGAGATTTTCATCTTTTAAATGAAATTTCTATTAAATTGCTAAGCAAATTTATTGGGGTAAATCCAGGTTTTGTCACAATAAGATATAAAAAAGAGAGGTCTCCCATTTCATGTACTGGCCATCTTGTTCTGCACACAATCTTCAAAACTAAGCAAAAAGATGGTGGAAGTAAATGTTTTATGCAAGTTCTTAAATAAAAAATTTAGAGATATATGAAGAAAAACAGAAAGTAATCTTTTTCTCTTAAAATAGTTTTACTGTTTTAGAAGCAATTCTTATATTATTCTGATTTGGTACCTTAACATTCAGACAAGGTGATCTTGACAAGATGCTATACTCTAACTTCTTGCCACCTACAAAGTGTTTCTGAGTTTGTTATAACACATTTCAGAGTAGTTTAAACATGCAGACTGCTAACACTACAGAGCAGAGCAAGCTAATTTTATGACAGTTTGGAAATCAGAATCTCTGCCACCTTATCATTTCTCCATTGCACAACTTAGCTTTTGTTCTACTCCGCAAGCATGAAAGAACTTTAATTTGTGGAACTGTAACTGCAGTAAGTACAGTTATGAACATCTGTCATTGTACATTTGAGTCGTAAGACAGCAGTAAACCCAACACTTCCCATATTGCAATAAACAGAGCTACTACTTAGAAGTTTATTTAAAAATATTACAAGTATTTGCCTGAAGATCCGAACAGAGAGTTGCTTATCTGAGTCCTAACATAAACAGAAAACCAAGTCTTTAATTTCCCGAAAGTATTAGCCTATAATTTCCTACCGCTATTATACTGCAGTAATAACAATCACAGATTAATTCAAAACACAAGAAAATTACAGCTATAACCTATTTTTACACAGTGGCTAATAATGAGAAAATCTTTATAACTTGTTTTTTTTAACCTTGAAACATCACTGCTAATAACCTGAAAATAAAAAAACTGGTCAAACTCCATTAAAGCAATGTGTAATCCACTCAGAATTTGCAAGTCTGTTCACACGTACATCCTACTTTAAGTACAGAGCACAGAACAACACATTAACTGTGTTCTTACCAGTAACTGTTCTTGGTCTTCCTTGGCATCCTTGTAAGAGGTGGATCTAGGCAACCAAGATGATAATGAAGTTTGCAAGTGTCACACAGTAGCAGTAGGTGTTGATCATGGTTCTTCTTGCAAATTCCACAACTTTTCATGCACGTAGCGGAAAAACATTATAATTACATACTCATAAAAAAAAAAACTATACACCCCAGCACATTCCCCAGTTTCAATACAAACATGTGGCAACTTCAATTTGAATGTATCATTTAAGTGTGTAATTACTTTTTGGAGCAATTTTGGAGGAGTTTTTTTTAAGGAGCTTCCAGCTATGTACAGTAAAAGCATAAAAGGCTCCTAGTAAGAGTTAGCAAAAAATGGCTTTCAATTAAATTTTTGAGGACTTCTAACAAGTTAGTAATCACTCAATACTTCAACAAAATATACCAGTGGCAAATGAAAAAAAAATACAACAAATGCTTAAACAGAAAATTATGCTGCTAGTACCAATCTTGATAATCAATCACACACTTATGCTTATGCAGGTAACCACTTTGAAACAGGTCTATGCTGTCAAGATGCTGGGTAATGTTACTCATTAGAAATTACACTTCCTTTTTATTAGTATTTTAGTGTAATTGAAATTTTAGTTATTTTCAAAAGATAGGTGTTCACTGATTGCACTATAACATGGGAGGAACTGAGTGCATTTGAATAAAACAGAATTGGTGAAGCATGACCAATTATTTGGCCAAATCCTCAGCCCACTGCCACATTTTCAAGATTTCTATGTCTTGCAGCACTAAAATTAACTTTTGCTTGTGTAAAAATCATCCTCTTCCCTTAGTCTTCTAGCTGGGCAAGACACTACTTGCTGTGGCTGGATGTCTGGCTGCTGCTCTCTAGATAAGCAATAGACCATGTCACTCCTCAGGTGTGGTGAGAAAAGAAGACCCTATATGACATGTGTGTATTTTGCACAGTCACAATCTGGCATGTGTGGCAGTTTGTGTCCCACTACTGCATTTAATAAAAACCCATTCAGTAGCTTCACAGCTTACGGAAGAGGAGGAAAGGTGGATCTACGACAGAGTAAGTGAATACATTTCATAACCTTGAGAATTAATAAAAATCAAAATCATCCACTGTTCTCAAAATCATCCACTCAGATGACTGCATTCAAAGAACAAAGTGCAGTTAGTTTTCACATCAAAAGAACAAATGACTTTTCTACTTCAGATGCAAGGAGTTAGTTTTGCCCTTAAAGCACTGCTGTCAAATTAGCAAAAACACCCAAACTTTACTCATGTGTGGTAGGGTGAAGAACTGACCATTATTCAACTTAGTCTTCAAAAATAAGTAAAAACATATAGACAACTTTAAAGCATTTTTTAAATTAAAAACTGAAGCAAACAATTTTCTCAGAACACTTTTCTGAAACTATAAATTACTAGATACTGTACTGTATCTATTCTGTCAAAATTTAATTACTTGCCTATAAAGTACTGCCGGAAGTGTAGATGCCTTTTGTGTTCCTCCTTCCTTTTTACTTGGTTTCCTTTCCTTAGGAGCCCGTAAAATTGCTGGTATGTTCAATTTCTATTGGATTTGAACAAATGCAATACACATGAGTGTTGATACTTTTAAAGAATATTCCTCTAATCTCAATGCATGAAGAATAAGACACATAATGAGTGGGAGATTGCTTAGCTAACTATTTTACAGACTACACATTTATCCCAGTATGTTTCCGCAATATAAAGTAGTCTTACAGTCATTTTTTTCAAGTGATTAAGAAACACACAGAAAGACTAGCTTTTAGAATTTTTCTTCAAGCTTCCAATATAGGGATGGACAAGGATGCATTTCTCTAGGAAGCTGAAACAAGCAATGGCAGATTCATGAAAGTGGCAGAATACTGAGGCAGTTTACTTTCCCCAGCATTGCAGCTACACTGGTGCTCGACAGGTTAATTAGAAAAATTATCTTATTGGACCAAGCCCTTCACAAAGCAGATGAGACTCTCGTTGGGTTTCTACTATCTGCAGTGTGCTGGCTTCTCAGACAGCAACCATCTATCAAAGTCATTTCTCAGCAGCCCCATGGGTCTGCATCTGTTCAACCAACTGGAAAAAAACGTCATGCAAGCTGTGTAAATGAATTCTGCTCAGCTTTTCTTTCTTTTTTTTTCAAATTGAGTAACATTTGCATCAGGAAATATATTTGTGAATACTTAGTCAAAGGAAGGAAAAATAATCTTGGTTTAAAAGATATGTTATGCAAGAATTCTTTGCAAGTAGGAGAGGTAGGCAGACAAATGGAACTAGTAAAAGGTTGCATATCTTAGGAACTATTACTGCATAAAGAAAGTGTAAGGTTTGCTTTTGGAACAGCAACACAAATTCAACAGCAACAAAGGGCGTACCAAAATTGTGAATAATTGTATGTCTGCATTTCCACAATGAACAATTTCTTCAATCTTAAATCATAACTGGAAATCACTGCAATCTTCCTCTCACATCCAAAATGTCCATTGACATTTAATACCTCTAACATAAATATATATGAAAACACTGCAAAAATCTTCACTTCTCTTTTTTCCCGTATCAATGGGAACAAAGATAATTGCTGGCAACAGGAAGTAACCCAAATCTTCTGTTATCCTAGATATTTATATTCATTTGATTAAAATATTCTCCTCTGCCTAGTTACACACCATTACATACATACTGCACTTAAAAGGATTTTTATCTTATAAAAGCCATAGTTAACTTATCACTTGAACCTACGGTAACTGAAGACAACTGGAGACAAAAACAGTAGGATTAACTCATGCTTCATGCTAAGGTTCATCACAAATGACAGGTCAATCACTTATACCAAATGAAAGAATTTTGCAAACAAGCACACTATTACAAGAAAAAAATTAAGCTACACGTTCCCACTAGGTGGTTTGCAGAAGTCTAGGTACTTCAATCAGGAAGCACTATCCCCTGAGTAAAGCCTGGGTCTGATCAAATCAAGTAAATTTATTCGGCCATAGAAGTGGCAGAAACTAAAAGGCCTGTTCCTGGAAAACCTGTCCTGCTGGTTTTTTCTTTTGAAGGGGGGCAAGGAACCAACCAACCTGTCCAATGATTCTACCCAGCAGAGCCCAAATTCCTTGCCCTTCATTTCGTAGTTTTCCATTCATATTTTGTAGCTCTTCCAAGGACTCACACAGCTGAAAAATTAAAGAAAAAAAAATAGGCAACAGGAATGAAAATGCATTAAGAGCTATTAAATAAAATTTACTCATCCTCTTACTTACCAAGGGTGCATTAATTTATTGTGGGATTAGAAAAACAATGAAACTCATATCAATATAGCTGAGATCAGTACAACCATTTATTAATTTAACAGTAAAACAAGAACCCAGAGCAACCACTTGTTTTGTAAAGACTTGAAGTATTTCAGCATGGTAACAAGGTTTCATAAAGTCAAATGGAAAGCAAAACTAAAATACAGGACTGTCTTATATGTAATGCCCATACTACTTAGGCAGCAAGATTGTAACAAGCGAATACATAAATGAATCAAAACTCTCTTTTGCCACGCTCACAGAAAGAGAAAATTTTAAAGTAAAGGCTGCAAGCAAAAAAAAAAGGGTTTCTTTTTCCTCTGGAAGTAACTGTTAGGTAGTGTATTTTGGGAGGTAACTGTTAATCTGGTTAAAAGCCCCATGCACAATTTCCTTTCCCTTTATCATCTCTGGGCCGTTCACAAGGATCTGCTGCTACATTTTCCATATGCTCTCACTTAAAACACACACCAAACAGTTTAGCAATTAAGAGTAACACCATTTTTTGTCATCATTAACTATCACTTAATAGGCTGTTGAATTCAGCAAGAACTGCAGTATGTCATCTGTCACAAAAGGTACAGTATATGTATGTTTCAAAATAACTTAGTATTAAAATAAATATTTATTTGGTAAAAATGCAAAAAGTTCTTTTTTAATCATAACAATGAGTTAATAAAAAATTAAATTAGCAACACTTTGGGGTAGCAAAGCCATCATTTATGGGCATCAAATTTGTTATACCCTAAAAAGCATGCAGAGGACACTGTGGATGTGTGAATACTGATTATTTCTGTCTGAAAAATTAATCAACTCATTAAACCTAAGCCCAGCTGGAGTTGCAGTTGACATAAATAAATAAATAACACTCTTGAGTATCAGAGATCACCAGTTATCAAGTGGGGCTACAAGCAGAGAATCATGCAGGTTCAAACAGGTCCAAGTGCAATTTGTTTCTGGAGCTCTCAGTAGGGTCAGTTAAAGAACTTGTGTCCAGTCAACATATCACATTTTAGAAATTGATGTTACTTGTATGGGAGAAGACAGACTACTGAATATTTTTAAAAGAAAAAATATGTTTTTAAATATTACTTTTAAAAGATCAATACTTTGCATCTTACATTTTCCTCTGAATTTTTTTCCACGGAAAATAAATTCTATCAAAGTTAACAGCAGCAATAGTAAAACGGCGCAAGTGTTTATCACCCCTTTTTCTTTACCTTATTATACTCCACATGAAGCTTTTCTTGCTCATTTTCTAACTTATCCTTGATGTTCTTCTGTTCAGCCATATTCTCCTGGATTTGAATCATGCGCATATTTCTCTCTATTTAAAAGAAAACTGCATTATTTCCTATTCTTGAACATACATTTTCAAGTTTTATGCACTAAAAAAGTGATGCAAAGTAAAAGTAAAAAACTATAACAATACAAAGACATGAAACTATGGCCTAGAGGTTTAATACACACACTGAGTAGAACGAATAGTCATAACATTTGTATTTTGCTGCATAAATATTGTAGTTGTTTAAGTGATGAACTTTGATCAGCAAACAGTCAATAAGTCATGCCATTCCACATAGAAATGGAGGAGAATTTAAGGAAAAAATATTATACTAAAAGTTACCTACTCCCTTCTTAAAGACAGTTTAGTCTCCTGCTTGTATTTGAAAGATTTTATTCTTTTCTGAAGTGTCTTTAAAAAAAAACTTTCTGTGTAAACAGAGACTCCAAGCAACAATATACCTGACCTAAAATGAAGTCATAATCTACATTTATCTACTATAAACAATTAAATACAACGAAAATAAAAAAGCCAATGAAATAGCATAGCACAACGCAGCACAGTGGTACCCTTTCATTGAGAAAAATAAGCCATTTTCACCCTTACCAAGGTAATAATTCACAAAGTCAGCAGTGAGAGCTGGTTGTTTATGTTTTCTTCTTCCATCAACACTGGAACTTGTATCTGAAGTATCCACTGGAAAAATGTCTGTGCTAATTCCCATCAGCTCGGCTTTGCGCATGAGCTTCCGTATGGCTGAAGCGCTGCTCGTGAGCGGCCGCGGCAGCTTCTCCCTGGGAACCCAGGCCTGGGGCCTGGTGGTGCGCGCCAGCTCCGCCTTGGCACGGTACTGCTGGAGCCTGGCATTGATTCGAGCCTGCAATGAAGAATTCCACAAATTAAAAACATCAAGGAGCGATTCAAAATTTGTTTTGAGTTATAATCTGGAACACATCTGCATTTTATTTTCATTTTTAAAGCTGCACAATCTAATCAATGCTATTTTCATTCTGGAACTCTACAACTCAAGAAACAGACATTGAGACAGACATTCCATTATACTTCAAAGTGCACACGCAAATGACACTAACCTTTCACTGGGTTTTGGGGCTACGTGCACATTTCTTGATGAGATTTCCCCATTGATGAAAGCAACAGATGACTGCTGGCTTTGAGACAACCCCTTCTATTAATGATAATTTGATGGGACTGTGAAAACTCACTACTGGTAGAAGCTTTGGTTGACCTACCACATATGCATTTAGATACACATTAAATTGATATTTATGTGAGCAACAAAAGTTGATGAAGAGCATTTGTACCATATTTGACATACTTTTGTACAACTCCTTTCTCAATGCCAGTTCTCTTTATAAATGGTAAACTTGCTGATTATAATTTGTCAAGAACACAACCCAAACGGAAGTGAAGCAGACAAGAGAAGCTCGCAATGTATATTGTTGATGACATCTGTATATTTGTGACCATCTGGGAGATCTACCCCAGAAGATCAAGCTGTTACTGGCAGTTGGAAAATGCTGTCTTGAGGGAACTCTATGAAGTGGCAATTCTGGCAGAAACTGACACCAACATACAAACCTTCAGAGGCAAAACTCCAGCTGACTATCAGTTAGAAGCTGTTTACTTGCCTGCACAAAGAAGAAACTAAACTAATGTGACTGCCCCACCATATGGTGTAAGATACTCCTGAGACAAAAGCAAAAGGTGTGCATATACATACACACTACGGTTAAGGAACATCTCTGATTTCAAACAGAATCACTGAAGGTAGTACTGCAGACAGTTTAACACATTACCTTACTAGGTCTTGAACATTAATGACCAAGAAACAAAGTAAATATAGCTTACAGGCCAGCTCTGACCCCAAAAGCTTTTTTCTTGGACTCACAGCAGCAGGCAACAGGTCTACCTAAAGCCACTGCTATACAATACCAAAGTCACCAACAGTGAAGACATGGCTGTACAAAACGTATGCAAGTCATCATACTTGTATCAAGGTGCCCCTGACATCATGTCAAGTAACTCCACCTGCAGTTTTCAGCAGTCATTCTTCAGTTTCAAAAAATTTAATCCAAATAATTTAGATTAAAAAATTGCAGGGTCTTGGTTTCAGGAAAGGAGCATAGAGAAAAGTAAATGCTGGGAACTTATCAGCATTATCAGCACTGCTTAATACATGCCTGAAAACAGAGCTAATAAGCCCTGCTGGATCCAAAATGATATTGCACAACCAGCACTTACCATTATATTGGGCAGTGTTCATATTATTGTAATGTCTCCACTACACAGGGGCACTTCACATAACTGAGAGCCAAGTATATTCAGCAAGAATTATGAAACCAGTTTTAAATCAAGATACATAAAGTTCAAGTACCCCAAAAAATATTTTATTCACAATTCTTCTATGGTACGAATTTGCTCATGCTCATTCTCAACAGCATAGGTCATTTTAAATTAATATTCTCCTATTCAATGATCTCTGAAGATCTGGAAAGGCAAGATTTTTTAAAATAGAATGTTTGAAAATATGAAACAATATTTTCTTATCATTACACTATAATTCTCACTTCAGAGAAAAAGCAGATAGTCCTCTCCCATAAATTATTTTCTTTACAGCATCTGCTACTTTCTACAAATAAATCAGGCAGGTTTTGCTTAGGTAACAAGCTGCTTTTCTGCACAGGTGTGATTTTTCCATGGAATGCAGTTCAGTCTAAGCACTGAAGCAAACTATGCTAGAAATTCCTCAGAATCAGAAAAAATAAATAAGGGACACATATCGAAATATGAAAGTATGCAGATACCCTCAGAGGGATTGAAACCTTTGTATCAACAGGACTTTTATCAGTTGAGCTCTGCAGTAACTAAGTTTTAAATGGATCTGTCACTAGACAGGGATATAGACTTGCCTAAGGCTTTCAGACAACTCCCACACAGTAGCACAGACTCACTTCTTTGCATACATTATTTTTTTTTCTGAGGAAGTCTTTACTATGAAAACACCTGGCACACAGAATTCCATTTAGACCTACAAAATTGGAAATATAGATAGAAATAGAAATGCCTAATTTTTTTTGCCTTTTTTCTTCAGAATCTTGAAGAAAATGTTAAACAAAATCTATGAATTACAATGAAAAAATAATCACCAATTTTTACCTCAAAACCAAAGTAATATTTTTCAATTCAGACAAGTACAGATATTTGATATTTATTGAAATAGATATACAATATATATGAGATATAACCATATCATATACAGAGATAATTGTTCTTAGAGACCAAACCCTACAAACAGTTCAGTGCACTGTTAAATGACTATGCACTATCAATATAGTCCACATTTAATTTTCTACTATAATAACACTTTTACCTTCTCTTAATTTCTGTCTTGTTTAACATGGATTATTAATACACAGGCATTTGTGTCACGAATACAATACCTGAGCTTCTGGTGAAAGCTGCTTTTCTCTTTCCTGCAAGGACATTTTACAGTAAGATTGTAAAGCCAAGTAGTTCTTCCGCTTCCATTTTCTGTCTAACCTGTCCGCATGCTGTTTACAATAAGCAAAAAAAGGGTCAGCTATATCCTGTTTCAGAAAAAACAAAGGGGAAGGAACGAAAATAGAGTGAGACATAAAGTAAGGCCAAAGGGCTCTGAACAGCACAAACATTCTGGCAATCAGTTCACATGTTCAAATGGGCATGTTTTTAAAAACAACTCAAAAGTATGTTTCTAAATCAATTTTGTCATGTTGATGTAATTTCCAATATAAGGTGGTTTTCCATTGTTTTCATTGCATGATCCTAAACGTTTTTAAATGCATTAACGATTTGACTCTCTCCTAGTCAATCTCTGTACTATATTTGCATTCCCAGGAAAAAAATCCCAGCAAAATAAATTCCAAAGTACAAATCCCTTTAACATATAACACGCATTAATTTCCACTTGATTCACTCTACCTTTTAAATGAAACCCTACAAGTGCTTAATAATTCTGAATACTATCAAAGGCAATATATTTGGTTTCTCTAATGTTTTTCTAACCATTTTGGTAGCTATACCCTCACATGTTTTATCATCTCTCAAATGATTTGTTTTCCCATTTTTTATTCCATCATATCTGCACACTATCATGGTTAGGTTTATAGCAACTTTTAGTATCCGCAAATCTTGCGGGCAGACTACAAACATCTGAGCCAGGAGGGGCCATGGTTTGAGAAACACATTACATTGCCTCTGTACTTTCAAAAGTGTACAAACAACATCATAAACCTACAGACAAAGAAAAACTTAAAGCAGTCTTCCTTCATAAAGTAATACAAGTATTAATAAATTACCTGCCTATTAAATTTCCCTTTATTCCTATAAAACATAGACTAATAAAATTTACTCTGACTTTCCTTACAAGCACATTTTATTTTAATTCAGATTTTTACAGTACGAGACAGCTTACTTCAAAAATTAGCCATGCCCTAAAATGAGATTGTGTGAGACCTTGAGTAAAAATTTGACTGCAGAAAACACATAACAAAATTTTAAGGTGGAAAGGCAAGCAGATACATATGTCCAGAGGGAATTCATATAGGGCATTTAAAGACTCAACCTTACACATAATCTGTTAAGGACAACAACAATGAGGCAATGTGCTATCTTCTTATTTATCAGTCCAACAGAAGGAAGTGATCACAGAATTTTGTGATTCCTTCATGAATCCCTTAGTGGTCCACTGTTTTCAGAAACAAAAGTGTCAAGATCCACAGTGAAAGTAATGCTTGTTTTTGTGTTACCTGTGCTACTTCCTAAGGCAAAAAACTAAATTGTGAAGCTATGAACATGACAGGCTTAATCCAAATGATAGGCATCAGGATGAAATTGGACAACCTAAACTTATACCATAAAAATGAATCAGGAAGTAGGAACTTAAAATCTGAATTGCTTTAGATCATATTACAGGGAAAAAACTGTTAAGAAAAGATATTAAGAAGTTATCAGGAGGTTATAAATACTTGCTTTTCATTCTGATTCTAAAGATTAATGTTACCACAAGGAAAGTCATATCTATGTAATACAATTTGAAGTAAATACTGGAAAACACACATGAAAAAGTGGCATCAGAAATGTTTTTAATTTCTAAAGTTTCCTATTTGGTACGAAACAGAGATTACTGTACTATACAAACAGCTAGTAAGTATGTCACCCTATGTGAAGTTCAGGAAATAGAATTCCTGTCTGTATTGACTGACAATCTGTTAAGCCAACTTCTGCATTAACTTTCTCTATCCTTTTTTCCAGTCAGTTTCAAAAGATGCTCAGAGTTGGACAATGTGGTGAAGGGCTCTCCCTGTACAGTTCCTTTATGCAGCCTAGGCCTTGTTACCTACTTAAAAACTTTGTTCAAGGACCTGTGAACAAAAAAGATACCATTTGAGGTCATCTCCATAAGCTTTCAATAGAGGTCTTTTATTCTATCCTTTCCATGCCTACCTCTTCTGCCGCTGCTTCTGAGAGGAGGCCTTCCTTCTGAGCACAGGTCACATGGAAATAAGCTCTGCACATCCCAGCATCACAACTGATGCATACACCAGTTCTGGCAAAACGAGGATCTTCACAAAAGCTGCACTCCTTCATAAAGATGAATGGAAAAGGTCACAGTAAATATTTCAGGTGCACTTTGCCTAATATTTGATAATTCATGTCATATATATAAAAACCAAACTGGTAGGTTACTCCTGTGTGGTACAGAAATCAAGTGTGCTCCCAATGGCTGACACTACTTAAAGCTTCCTGCTTTCTCAACTCCCACTATTAATTTCATTTTCAACAATGGTAAAGTGCTTAAATAATTTAAACAGCATATTGGATGAATTTTTATATGACCCTCCACGTATTGCATTCCCCTTCAGCAAAACAACTAACTACCATCAAAGCAATTCAAGCACAATTAGTTGTATAACCATGGTATAAAAAAACCATCACTTCCCAGCAAATGTTCAACGAGTTCAGAGGACAAACAACAATAAAAGAGTAGCACTCTGAATGACTAAAAATCATAGATAATTATGTACATGTCTTTTGATAAGCAATGACTGAGGAGTAAACATGTGACAGTGCAGAAACAAATACTCAAAAATCATAAATATCAGTAAGAAAGGTTGCGATTCACTTAAGTAACTGTGGCTTCAGATATGTGCATTCTAGGCACAGTCACTTGCAAAACAATGAACTGACATCCCCTAATAAAACCTGGAAAAAAACAATTAACTTATTTTTCAGTCAGATAAACTCCTCAGTCTCCTTCACCACAATTTCAAACCAAATCCCTGTGCCAGCAATCTAGAGAAATAAGCAGATAAGCAGGAAATGAGAACGTGCCCTGCTTGAGCAGTGCTGCTATCCAGTGCATAAAGATGATCTAAAATTATACAGGCATGCATTTCCTAGATTCCTACTTGCTGAATAGAGAGCAAAGCTGTCCATCACCTAGAGAAAATATCTCCATGTAGAAAAGTTAAACAACAGAACAGAATGGTAAGGAAAACTCAGCGACTGAAGAATCTCAAAACATCACATGTGCTACACTAGAAGGGCATCCTTTAGCTGTGTAGCTGCAACACTTCACAGATAAGAAATTAAATGAAAAAACCTATTATATTAAACTGGTTTTGAATGGAGAATGTAGCAAAGTAAGATGTAACTTCTACACTTAATATAGCAAACAACATTTACAGCTTTCCAACAGTAATGAGTCTTCTTCACCCATACAGGTCACTTTCACCTTACTTATAGCAAGACAAGATGCCCAAATTCTTTACCCTGATCTTATACATCACTCACATTATTTAAAAAAATAGCATGATTCATATCAACAAGAGTTTGCAGGGTCTGGTGTGATTGCCCCAACCTTTTACAAACAGTTCTAAACAAGGCTAAATGCCTTAGCAGGCCCAGGCTCCTGATACATGTATGTTGTACATGGGCAATCCAAAGTGTTTTAATCTGTTTTATATATTGTATGCATTTTTAAAACTGCACTACACATTTTCATTTAGTATTGTATTTACCAAATAGAAAAAATTCACGAAAACAAAACCGACTTGGGCAGAAATGAAGCTTTAGAGCGGCAGACTTAGAACCAACCATCTTTCCTCACATTGGCCTTATAGATATGGCTTCTCCACACTGTCCCCATTAGCCATACAAACAGTATTTAGCAAACTAAGGAGTGCTGTCCTCTGCCCACTGCAATGGTTTTTTGTATGGTTTGTTCATGATTACTTCTGATCTGGACTGAAAATATTTACATGTAAAACAATTTTAATTTTAGAACCATTTATCAGTTAAAGTTGAGGGTCCTATGTTGCTGTGCATTTTAGTAAACACTGCTTTGGAACAACCTGTTGTATGCATACTAGCTTACATATAAACTCTAAAGTAATTCTTACTGAATGTACATCTGCCTCTTTCTCAATCAACTTAACCTCCCATGTCTCATCTTATAAATCCTCCTCGCTTTCCATTACAGTTTGTCAATCTGCCACTGACTTCAAAAGAAATTAGTACCTCTGTAAAAAATGAGGGAAACTGGGCAAAAACAGTGACAGAAATTATGGAGAACAGTGCTAAGGGAACAGATAGAAAGATGGAGGGAAGAGCAGGTAGGTTGTAATATAAGAACTACTAACAAACTTTATCTCATTTTTAGTCCTTAACCTCACTACAAAATTGCTATAAATAAGAAAAATAAAGTTGGGAAGATGCATTTTATTCTATTACATGTAAAAATATAAAATACAGCCACTTGTTGCTGCTACAGCTCTTCTAAACTTACCTTTGCACCATATTTGGAATAATTCATTTCTGTTAGTGTTACTGGCCGCAGTTTGTCAATATCTCCAAATGCCACTCCTGGAACATAGAGGGCACAAACAATGTGGACCCACCTAAAACAGTGGACAAAATCAGGTTACTGTTATCAACATTTTGATCCTGTGTTATACTCACCATTTTCAGATTTCAAAGTGCCTTGTAAATGTTGCAGATGCTAGCTGTAACACTTGAAGGAAAGTACATTAAAAGCAGGGATGGAGTGCCCATTTGGAACTCAGGAGCTCAGACACTGAACCACAGAGTAAGGCCTTTCAAAGGCACTGGGATTGCTCCGCCTGTCTGGATCAAGGGCTGGGCTACCACCACCTTTATGTTCTGATGGCTCTCCCAAGGGCTTCACACACTTTTCAAGGAACATGAAAGGTGTATGAAGATTTTGATATTACTTATAAAGCTAAGGCAGACAGGTATTTTCATGATGTGGCAGGCCGTAGGAAGGGAACGAACAAAATTATACAGGTAGTCACAGCAACACTGAGCTCTGAGCATATAGCTATGAAGCATTTACAACACAGCATCAGTCAGACTTTGCACTGTTAGTTACACCTGTTAGTATCACCAAAACTAACTAGTTTTAAGCAACATTGAGAAGACTTGCATTCAGGAATAAACAATCTGGGTAGTATAACAGAAAGGCCTATCTGAAATTCTAATAGACTTAGTTTACTTAGTTGCTCCCTTCTTCACTGGCCATAAAAAAACTAGAGAGCAAGAGCTCTAAATCTTCAGCCCTGAGGGGCAGAAAATGAATCTGGACCTTAGAGTACAGTCATCAAATGCCACAAATGGTAAAGGCTTCAACCTCAAGACTGCTCTTGACAGGCATCTTCCTAACCTCCTGAAGCTCTCAGCTACCCAAAAACAGTCTTGCAGCAGAAGACAAATTTTCTTCTTCTTCCTCCATTGTTCTCATAATGAACACTTTCTAAAAGATCCAGCTCTCATTGTCACAAACCATCAGTTAGTGACAAACTCAAAATCTGTTCTGCACAGCATATATGACTCAAATTAACTGAGAAAAACTACTGCAAATAATCTTACTGTTTTATCAAAATTCAGGAAGTATTTGCTACTCCTTGCTAAGTCACCAGATGGGAAAAAACTGTGATAGACAGAGGGTCAAGACTGCTATTTTTTTGTTATTTTAAGATATTCAAGAAAATGGCCTTTGTAGCTAACACTTTGAACCTATAAAGTCCCACATGATATATAATACAACTAGAGACTTCAGACATAACTGAGCTGATACAGCCTGTTTGAGCCTCAGCAAGTGTGTTAATTCAGCACTTTACAATCTTCCCAGTCATTATTGTTTAACAGTAAATGTAACACTAGCGAAGACTAAAACTCTCTTCTGTTCTAATCAAATAATAGAATCTACTCCCTGTATTCAAGAAGACTCATGATGATGTGAGAAACACTTCTTCCCTTGTCTCTTTTACCAGGGATTCAGTACAGACCTGTTACCACCTGCTAAAATCTGCACCCATGCTGCTGTGCTCTTTTTCCCAATCTTCTACCGTTGTTTAGCCTATTTGTTCTCACTCCTCTTGCCTTTGTATGTCAATTTAAAAAATTCAGTAATACCAGAGCAATAACATCCTGGGTTCAAGCGCACTTAAAACAGCTACTGTCATTAACTAGCTGCTTACAGATGAGGGAAATAGTGAAGTTTATGTTTATACTATTCAGGAGCTCCATGTAGCCCTGGTTTCCGAAAGCAGCACACTTCTCATCAATGGTCAGACCTACAACGCTGGAATTTATCACACTCAGATTTATTAAGTTTCATGTTATTTATGAATCATATATCCGAACAGAAATTCCAAAATAAGCAAAATATGAAAGGTTCAGTAGCAAGCTCAAAAATACATCTATATTTCAGTCTTTACAAAAGAAAACAATGATCTTTCAATGCACAGAACTGGTGGATGGACTATTTACTTACCATTTTCCCCTAAAAGAGTGCAAGATATTAACTGGATTACAGAAAAATCCCAGTAACAGTAAGAAACTACTTAAAAGCCATTAAATCACTTCACTCTGTAAGAAATTTCCCAGTAAATATAACAAGTCACAACACTGACTGATCCATTGCGTCATATCTGACAGAATTCTTTTCACTTGTGTATTTAAAACCAAGTATTTATCCTATGGTTAAATCACTCAGGTTTGGGATGCTAAGTAGTAAATTCCTTTTAAAACATATAAACTTAAAACAATCAGAATAATGTTTATATCCTAAATACACATTGATATGCAATAACTGCATTGTTTTGCCTCCACAGATTTTCCTAGTGTTCTTCACATCCAGAAAATTATTTGGTCACAGCACTGTTACTACAGGAAGAAGCAAAGAAAATTTAAAGATGAGTTACAACCTTGTCTTTAAACAATGTAGTACAAATATGGCAGCCTGCTAGCTGTCAGAGAACAAGTTGAGATACTCAAGTGTTCTGTCAAACTTCTTGCTGCCAGAAAGGGAGTAAATCCCATCACTGGTTTTCTCACAGCAGAGACAGTCCAGCATGCCAGCACAACCCTCTAACTTAATATGATGTTACATGCAAAAAATCAGATTCTTCTCATTAGTATATGAAAAGTGCATCTTCTGTCTGACTCCCCAGAAAACCAGTGGAGGCACAACCTATCCCTGCAGGGGAGCAATGGAGCACCAGGTACCACCTCTGCCCTTCCACACTGTACCCAGGAGTGGCAATAGCTTGGCCTAAATCACTACCATACTTTTATGAAATGTTCCTCTACTAAAAAAAGCATATGTAGGTGCTTAAACATGCATTTTGGTAAACATTATGATTTACTAAAATAAATACCTCATTGACATAAGCATATTGTACTTGTTTTTAAAAGAAAATTAAAAAAAAAGCAAAATATGACACAGAATGAGACCTGTAACCTTAAGATAAATAGACTTCTTGTTTGTAAACAAAAACATCAGAATTCTGCAGGGCTTCTTTTCTATACTCTTCCTTTAAATTAAGGTGTGTAATACAGAACAAATCTTAATAAACAGAAGTTACATATCTCCACAATTATTATTCTTAACAAAAATCCAAGGTTCTAGTTGGAGATTTTTGATAGTAAGTTTTAATACAGCCTACTAAACATACTCTATGAAGTTCAATATAAAGATACACATCTACAAGCAGCTGCTTTCTCAATTTAATTTGCACAGTTTTTTCATGCTCCACTGGTGTATTTAATGCTGCTGCACTCTGTAGGAGTTTATCTATGATAAACCCAACAGCTGGCTGCTTGCCTCATACTGACCTTCTCAAAATGTTTTAGTACATGTCACCCAAGTATTGCAGTACTACAGATTTAAACTGCCATTTCTGTGTGATTGGCACACAAGTGCCTCATTTCTTTAAACACCTATATGTGAACTCAGACCTGAATCTTTATTAAAAAACAAGTCAGTCAAGTTCACAGCTGAAGCAGCTTCAGCTGCTTTTAATACCAGTTCTAAATATTTTCTTGCTCATTTATTTAGCTGCACATGTTTTAGAAGCTTGTAATTAAGACAAATTGGGTAATCAAAGAAGAATAATCTTCCTTGTTACTTTACCATCCATTTAGCTTCGAGCAATGATGACAGATGTTGATTAGGAAGGAAGAAAAACTCCATACTGAAACAAGGACAGAATTTATATTTTTGGATAATAGCATTTTGAGAAGTGAAATTTCATAAATTCACATTTATACTTGTGAAACTGAGAGATTAATGTGAGAAGACTTCTGCTGAGAAATTAAGCACCTCATTATTCTAATGATTCACCTTTCTTGTAAAAAGAGAGAAAGTATTCCAATTCAATTATGAAGAGAAACTGACTAGGTTTGGTTTGTGTTATTTTCATCACTAATGCATATGGAAAATTTATTTTTTAAAGGTGGTAAGGGGATGAAGAGCAATGGTGAGGTAAAGGAATATGTTAGTCAGTAGTCTCTTCCTGCTAATACATCAAGAAAAGCACTGAATTGGATTACAGTTAACTGAGTACAATGGAAACATAACAGACACTGCCCCAAGACCCTACCCCTAGTCTAGAGTGTCCCCCTACTCTTCAGAATTCAAATTTATAAATAAATAATAAAAAGAGAGCACAGGAATTTTTGTATCTTAATAATGTGAACTAGCAAATAGCAATTGGTATTTGTTTTTTCTAGTACATAACCTCTTCATCTGGGAGAATAAGCTTATCCAGGATAGCAATATCATATTATCCAGCAAATGAAGATACAATAACAATAATAAAATATTGTGATAAAGCCCACTGTCACCAAGGCAGGCATGTGCTTCTGCACAGACAATCAATGTAACAAAGAAAATATTTCCAGGTTAACTAAAAGCATACCACCACTTCACAAGAAAAAATGTAAGCAATTATTAAAATGTTGACTTATAATTTTTACTAGGATAATATGGAAAGTCATATATATTGGGCTTAAATTGTTTGCAGAACACAGCAATAAAAAGGTTGAAATAAAATTTGCCAGGTGATATCAAGTCTCACATTTCCTATTACACAATTGACTAATAGTCTTTAAAAGTAATCTTCTTGCATATACAAGCATTATTATCTAAACAGAAAACAACTGGAAAAGCACAATTTGCTTAGTTGTGTAAAGGCTTTAAAAGGAAGATGCACATATACTCTTAAACCTACTACAGACCAGAAACAAAGATCTGAATGCTAAATGTATTAAAAAAGCACTAGTAACTCTAAAGTTCAAAATTATTCACTACAAACCTTGACTCATTTGGTCACTTTTTTTTTAAAGCTTATGAAAAGTCCAGCACCTGAAAACTTTGCTTTTTACCACATACTTGTAATTTATACAACCTTAATTTTCATGGTCTATTAAAAAACAAACAAACAAACAAACAAAACCATGATTCCATGCTGCAAAACCTAGTAACATTAAGCACAAATCAGACATCACTGATAATGCAGCTTCTGCCTTTAGTACAGATAATTAGTTATCATTAATATGTACATCTTAATTTATTTTCAAATGTGACAGGAATTGAAGACATCATGAGAATTAATCTGCTTATTCTCAAATTAGATGTGAATTCAATCCTAAAAAGAAGAATATTCTCAAAAATCAAGAATATAATCTTCATAATTCTAAATAATCATAATATACAAGGTCTGTCTGAATACCTTTAGCCCATCTTCACTATAATTTTGTTATGCTACTTTTTCCCATTACCTGGCATTACCGACCCAGTTCTTTGCTCTACTAAAATAAAAACATGCAGTTTTCCTCCCACTTACACCCTACTTGAAAGTCAATAGACTTGAGCAGAGTCTCTACAAGGAAAAAATCCAGTCTTTTAAAGGTAAGATGACATTAAATTCAAAACATCACTTATTCAGTCTTACCTGCCTGCATCAGTCTCCTTGAAGATTCCATCCTGGTTGGGACACAATTCACAGCTAGGTGTGACACCACATTTGCATGCATCACAAAACCACGGCTCTGTGGAATTTTCGGAAGCTGAACTCATGATAGAGTCACTCTCTCCATCAACACCATAGCAACCTACACACAGGACAAATGGAAGATCAATACAAGAAGAGACAATTGTAGAAGTAGCCATTTGCCAGTTATGACTTCAGAAGGAAACATACACATACACAGATTTGGGGGATGGTTAGTGCAAAATTTACATTTTAAAGCGAGTTTAATTCTAAAAAGTCACCTGTTTCATATGATTGCATTAGATTACAACTGAAAAACAAGAAGAAAAAGACTGTTTTACTTATTCTTCTAGCTACACTTGGTGATCTTTCAGACTATCCACTAGGAAGAAAAGTAAGAAAACAAGACTTGAAGCAACCGAAGACTAAAAAAAACTCAATGCATTTTTTTATGAGTAAAGAAATATATTTCAAGATAAAAGCAACATGCTCTTCTCCCTGAAAATGAACATTTTTTGGAGGGAAGAGGAGAGTGTTTGGGTTTTCTTCTAGAGGTTCATTATGTCAGTAGAATCCAGTCAACAAATATGCACTCCACTTTTCCACTTTGCATTCAGCACGCAAATCAACTACAAAAGAATATACACATGAAATAAAAAACACTCTTTACTGACTTTATGAGTTGTAGAACTGACCTTAAGAACCCTTGTACCAAAGTACAGTTTGCGGACCACAAACTGACAATTCTGAAACACCACACTGGTGATTGATAAAATATATATTTTTTTTTTAAGCACTCTCATTTGTACCTGGTTTTAAATTATAGCTAGGCTCAATCATTCAGTTTCTCCTTCCTCTTCAGGACAACTAGGGTATTCTTTATGATTGTTAAGGCGCCTAATGCTTAATTACCACAAATTTAGGAAATCAGTGTCTTTAAAATGATTTTTTATTTAAATTTTGCACAAAAGCAAGAGCTGTATTAGTACTGCTGCAAATGACAAAAAGGAAAATACTAAAGCTAATCACCACAAATCTGGTTTATTTCATATCCCACATTTTGAACATTTAGCTGCTATTTAATAAGAGAAAAAATATTTAATTGTCAACACTTAAAACACAATAAAGACTTCACTAAAAAATTAAATTCAGCTATTTATCAAATGCAGCAATCAAGTCAAAATTTGTGCTTTCAGAGCAGTAAAATTACTCAATTCTGCAATTAAATAGCAATGTGATTTTTTACTTTGTTTCATTACCCGCTGGCTGTAATAAAATAGCAACAGTGCTCCAGCTTCCCTTCTGACAGAAACAGAGGTCTGCATAATATACTGAAACCAAATTCAGGAAATAAGCAACATTGCAGGAAGCGCTTAAGAAATGTAGTTTTCCATTACAGAATGAGCCTCATCAATAAGAATTAAAATAAGATGACAAAATGTTTATTTTCATAATAGAAAGTGTCCTAAAATGAAAGGAAGTAATGTGCCGAAGTGCATTCACAGACAAATTTCATTAGGGATATACAAGATCATATAGCTCATGCATAGAGTCATTCCATCTTCCTTATAATGTAGTATCAGCTTAAAGCAGCATTCCACAAAGTAATTTTTTTAATTCTAATAACACAATTTTGAATAGATGCCAGCAAATCTCCTTCTCAGCAATAAGACTAATGTACAAACACACAGCCCATTGATATCATAGAGCTGATGAATCATTAACATTTCAGAATTCCTTTTGACTTCAAAACATATTAACATTTTCTTAAAAGTATTTACTAAAAATTTCTTAACATTACAGATGCAGTAATACTGCGCTCAATGCACACAGCAAAATAAAATCCGTTTCTTTCCAACACTGATGCTTCTTCACCAATTGAAAGTAATTAGATTTGCTTTTCTAGCCTAAATGCCATCAGTCTACTAAAATTAGAATGATAACCTCCTCAAATTGTCTTACCTTCATTCTGAAATAGTTGCTTTATAATACTTATCAGTCATTTATACCTGATTGTTTTTTATCCTTCCTCCTAGAAAATGACACAAACGTGCTGCAATTATTTCCATTCTCATCACATGTGTTGGCATTAAATGTTATTTCTATAACAATACAAATATACGTCCTTTTCCAAAGTGGGGGGGGGGAAAAAGGTCCATATTTTTAACACAATTTTTTGCCCCAATCTGTATATAAATCTTAGTGAAAGCTTTAAAGAGTTTAAGATCTCTGACAGATAAGGAGGCATTTACTCTTTTACCTAACTGGTGATTAGTAAGCTAAACACCACACAGTTACAACCAGCAAAAGGGGTGGTCTTTAGCTGGAGAAAACAGACTAGATTACCATTAATCATTGCTGACAAAAACATCAAAACAATCTGGTCCACCACAAAGCTGAAGAAAAGGAAGTCTAGCCTTTAAGACTACTGCTGACTGGGCGTACGCTGCCAAATAAAGTTGCTGAATCAAAGCTGCTATACAAAACCTTGTTGGCTCGAAGCTAGGTTTCACAGAAGATACTTTGTAATTGCTCTTGATTGACTTGTGGTAAGAGCCAATTTCAGTAGACTCCAAAATCTAAATAAATCATGAATATAAATATAAATATATCATTTTAGAACACTTAAAAATGCTGAGTACAACAAAGGTTCAACTTACTACTACCTGCCTTATTTTGCTATGCTGAAAAAATTATTTTGTTCCAATTAACAAAAATTTTAAAAAGTATTATTTTCATTACTTCAAAATGCATAGATATGCAGATACAAAGCTGCTACTTGGTAAATCATTCCATCTTAGTATTACGTGGCTATACTGAAGATCAATTTAAAGTTGATCAATCCAACGATTCTGAATGAATTATTGAGAATTGCTGATGTTGGAACAGAAAGCAACCTAAGGGCTCGCTTAGTAAAAGCATCAGGAGGTAATCTTTAGGTTGCCTCTAAAAGTACCCTAATTGTACAAACAGTGTGACTACTTCAGGCCTGAAACGACAACAGGGGGAAGGATACAGAACCTGTAAGGACATGTTGGTTCCAAGTATTATCACTGCACCTTTGACCTATTTGGCATTAAGTCAACCAGTTGCCCCTTTGACTGGAAAATATGCTGAAGAAAATCAAGTAACACTTTGCTTAAAATGTATGCTGCCTTTCCTTAACATTCACAAAAATTCTGAAGTCTGGGTGCTCAGAACAGCCCTAAGAGCTCCTTTTGAACTTAAGTTCATTAAATCCTCATGTTTGTATACTCTTAGATTTCTGTATCATAACTCTATTTCTGACACCTCTTTGAACACCATTAACACTCAACAATAAAACCAGTTTATTATAATACTAACCTATGAATTTAAACACATGAAATTCAAGAAGGTAAAATTTTCACACCACTTACTGTTCCATTAATGCCATCTATATATTACGATTACAGCCAAGTTGTCTTTGAATGTATGCCACTAGATACAGAAAACAAACTTTTTTATTCCCTGATTTTGATGTCATTTTACTCTGCCAATAGCTTATATTTTCATGTGATTGTCAATAAAAAGAAATTGCACACGCTTTAAAATAACACTATTAAAAAAATTGTTCTGAAATTTATACTACTGAGAGAAACAGAAATAGAGACCTAATTCTTTTCATGGCTGCAGCTGGTCCTCTGTTTCTCTCGGAAGGTAATTTTTTGCCAAACAGGATACCTGCATGCACCAACTACATCTATATATACTCTGAAACACAAGCTATATGGTAAACCCTATGTTTGTAAAACTAAATGTTGTCAGATAACAGCATTCAAAATGTATTTCATTCAATTTTTGATTGGACCAACAGTATAAAATAAATATATTAATAATTTCATGCATCATAAATTCAGAACAATATTTTTACTTAGTAAAAGGAGAGTACTAAAGTACATGATTTTGAAAAATGGATTTTTATACCAGACAGCAGCAGACCACAGTAGGGGGCAAAATTAAAATGCAAAAATGTTTTACTACACTGTAGAGCATATGGCAACTACACTATTGCTTTTAGCAAGAGAATTTTTACTCTCTGACACGCACATCAAAGTACAGTAAGAAACAAAGATAGGAGATGGAAAAGAAATTGCTCAACAAATGTAGAACTCTTCTCATTTAACTCACAGCAACTAACCCAAGGACAACAACTGGCAAGTAAGCTACCTATACTTGTGGCACACACTATGATGTGTGCCAGACATCTTCAGACACACTGCAATCAAGATGTCAAAAAAACTGACAACACAGTTGGGGGTGTCCTGTTATTACAAGATCTTAGCACAAATGCATTTATCCAAAATGACAGACTGGTGTCTAAAGAAGACTTTTATAAAAAGAAATTACAATTATCCTCATACAGAAGTAAAAATTCTGAAAGCAACTGTACAAATTCAGTAAGAAAGATTTTTTTCCCCTTTTTGTGGTGGGGGGAAAGGAGGATGTGACAGGGATAGGCTGATATGTGAAATGAGAACACATTTTTAATTGATGGACTTATTAATTAATTACAGGCTTTTCGAACTAACAGATGAATGCATTGTGTAAGAGTGGGTATGAAATTAGCATGACACGTATGCTACTTATGCAGTTTAAAAGACAGTTACAATTCAAACCAGTTATTTACTCCACTAACCACAGATTTTTGGACACGTGTCTGCAGTCCAAAGACAGCTTTTGGACAAGTGATGGAGGCCATGCAAGAACCTCACACAGTAAACAGTTGTATTAAAAAGTAAACTGAATTTCTCACAATCTCAGAACTCATCAGTGAGTCAAGTAAAGGTATTTATTAAGGGTCCATAACTTTAGGTCTGAATGAAAATTCCCCTCTAACTCTTGGTCATGTTGCTTCTTCCATGTGAGCTCTGACAGAGTTGCTCCCAGATGAGTTATCATCCCTCTTTGTCCGTGGAAGACCTTATGTAACAGCTCATTAATGCAAGCAAGCAATCCAACAGGAATACAAGTCACAACTGAACAGGAAACTGCTGCACCAGGTCCTCCAAAGGAAAAGGTGATAGCATCAAATACCCAGGAAGGAGCCCTGGTGTCCAGAAGAAGTAGGTTTGAGTCAGAGCAGTATTTTCTCAGCTAACGAATAACTTCACATTAAAACTGAGGTGGCTGTCATAGGAAAACCTCTCTCAGTCACCAGAAAGGTTCTGTGGACAGAAACTTCCACTTGAACAGAGCACCAAGGCATACTTCAAGGGTGTAGGACCCCCTCCCAGTGAAGAAAACAGCAGTCAACAAAGAGAAGGAGAAAATAAGGTCTTCAGGGGAAGAACAATCAAATTGTCAATATCATCACCCTGGGTGGAACACCAGTAGGGTGTGAAAGGAGTGAGTGCACTCCTTCCACATTATTATTTACCATGCTACAGAGAAGAAAAGAAAACAGGCTCATTCATAAGACCACTTGAAATTGTACATAAAAACTATGAAGAAACCCCCGTGGTATTCCACCAGCTTGCTTTGGGCATATCAGAATAAATCAGATCGCAGGAAATGGGCATCTCACTCTTCCTAAGTGCAGGTAAACATCACTGCATTGATTTCTATCCAGCTCATAAACAGGAGACTCTTCCTTCAATACTGTGCTCTAAAAACCTCAAAAGCTCAAATATTAGAACAAATTTCTGGACACAACATGGTATCTTGCAGCCATAGCAATATACCTACTAAAGGAAACCTGGAAAAATAAAATCAAATTCTTGGATTTCAATGTGTTTACAAAACACATTTGCTCATTACTGGAACTTATTTTTCAAACTATCAAGCAGCTGTGTATGAGAATACAAAGGACTATAAATGCAGTCTATATCTATGATCTGGATATACATTTCCAAAGTACAGATCAAAGCCAATGCTATTAAGAGTAAACCTTGCTTCTATTAACATTAAAAAAATAATTCTCAAAGTTGCAAGCCATGTTTATTATATGATTAGATAGTAATTACCTTTTCAACTACTTTTCAATTTATTTTGCAAATCAGCTGAATTGAATGATTAGGCAAACAGGACCAAAAAGTAACTGTTGCATTGCATTTTGGTTTTGACTGCAACTTCTTAATGATAGGCTGTCTTCATGTATTACTTGTGCATTCAGAAGTAAATAGTCAATCAGTGACCACTGGGCAGGAGTGCAGAAATCTCCAAGTCATTGAACATATGTGTATATATAAGATCACTGGATCGAACTAAAGCTTCAAAGGTTCCAATTTTTTTTTATAACTGTTCTGCTTTTGTCTGGGATGGAATTAATTTTCCTCACAGCGACAGTCATGTGGCTATGTTTTGGATTTGTGCTGAACACAGTGATGATAATGCACAGATGTTTTTGTTACTGCTGAGCAGGACAAGCACAGAGCCAAAGCCTCTTCTATTTCCCCTACTGCCACACCAGCAAAGAAGTTGGGGGCACGTGGCAGGTTTGGAGGAAACACTGCCAGGACAGATGACCCTAGCTGACCAAAGGGATATTCCAGACCATGTGATATCATGCTCAGTATACAAAGCGAGGGGAAGAAGGAAGAAAGGAGGGATGTTTAGGGTGATGGCGCTCATCGTCCCAAGTAGTCATTACACGTGATGGAGCCCTGCTCTCCTGGAGATGGCTGAACACCTGCCTGCCCATGGGATGCAGTGAATTAATTCCTTGTTTTGCTTTGCTTGTGTGCATGGTTTTTGCTTTCCCTATTAAACTGTCTTTAATTCAACTGACAAGTTTTCCAGCTTTTACCCTTTGCATTCTCTCCTGATCCTTCTGATGGTGGAGTGATCGAACGGCTGTGTTGGGCTTGGTGGTTGACATGGGTTTAAACACAACAGTAATATTTTTATTTGCTGCAAGCAATTATTATAATAAATTACCGAAAAAAGCTCAGATTTAAAACAACACTTTATCATTATACATAATGATATATTTTATCATTATAAAATGTCCTCATACAGAAAAACACAGCAAAATAATTGTCCATTTCTATTGAAACTATATTCATACATATTTAGCAATGAAACATACACATAAAGTGTCAAGTAAAACTCCAAATTGTTCAGCTTCAAATTGTTGCTGCGGAAATTTACATTTATATCACAGTCATCAATTACTTTCACACACACAGCTTGCTTATTTTTCTCTAAGACTTCACCTATTCAAACAGAACTTCACAACTGCTTTATATAGACTTTCAAGTGTTTATTATTAAAAGGAATTGTAAAGAGCTAACTAAACATTCAACCACAAATGTGAAACATTACCAACATCTATAGTCAATTACCTGGTACACAATGTAGAACTTATCAGAACAAACTAACAAATTAAATATTTTGAATTAATCGATTTTATTTTGTTGCAATGACAACAAAAGAAACACACACATTGCACTCTTTGTATCAGTGGGATTACAGGGAATCTTTGCCTGGAACACTGTAAAAAGAATAGCAGCAATTATTTTTAAACAGATTTTGAACTACTAAAATTCAAGTGACTTTTGAACTATGGAACTACTTTCCTTTAGGGGAAAGCCAGCTATAATCTTACTTTTGTAGGGACAGAAGTTTAGTAAACTAAGTAAAATGAGCACGTGATCTTTTGGGGATTTTTAAAGCACTCCTCTTGAATAAAAAATAAATTTACCATCATTCTATCACAATCATTCTTCACTTTAGCAATCATTAAATAAATATTATGGAAAAATTTTCAGGGAGCTCCACAGCTTTAGCGTTTGGATAAATTGACTGGATGTAACGTTTGGGGAATTCTCAAGCATGCATTTATAACTATCAGCAAAAGACGTTCCTTGTGAGTTAATATTAGACTGTACTAGGGGAAAAATAAGATCTATCATGATTCTATAAAACCAACTTTTCGGTAGTTACTGCATTTCAAATCAAATATGTTCTACACATTACTTTCCAAAAAACTTCATGGATACAGAAGAAGGAATTCTGCAAGACACATAAATTTAGGAGCCTAAGACTTCTAGAAGGCAATAAGATCTGACTAATGCCCTCAAAGGCACTTTGAGTGTGATCCAGCTCATCATAAATTAGGTCAACCAATCTGCTCTCTAAGTAACATTGACAGTTTGGATTAGCTCTTCAAAAGACCACAACAGGTTCAAGAGTTAAAAGTACACACGCACACACAGTGTAAGGCATGTGAACGACAGGACAGAAATTCCATCCTCAGTTTCCTAAGTGATGTCAAGCAAAGAACTGAACTACATCCCAATGGATGAAAAATACTGTTTTGAAACAGTTTTCTATCTTGTATGAGAAAACTGAAGTGTAAGTATGGGATTTATAAAACCATTTCCTACCTAGAAAGACATTCTAAACTTGTACGCTTCTGAAAAATGAAAGCCTATTTTCTTTTTATTTCAAGAACTGAAGTAGTTTAATCTCATTTTCCTGGGAAAACCTAAAAAAAGAGGTGAAGTCCTAAAATAGTACAGGATATGAGGAAAAAAGCCCCAATCTGGTTAATGGAGAAAAAAAGGTTTTGTTTTTTAACAAAAGAGGTGTGCCTCTCTGTGTACCTCCCCTACCTTCCAAACTCAAGAGAAAGAGCAACAACACAAAATACAGTCTCATCTTCCATGTAAAGCTGTTAAAATTCCATACATTCACCTAAACTGTTATTCTAGAGTATTTCTGTAAAACCAGATCACCTACATTTATTACACACACATAGTCCAGATTTTGAAGGAATTAGCAAAACAACAGCTTGAGTATGTTCTAACTTCAAAATTCCCCTGTTATAAAATGTCAATGAAAATTATGAGGAAGTTGAAGACTAGCTGTTTTCATTTATAAATGCATGCCATGGAAAATACCCTTCTTCTTCCCCTCCTTGCTGCCATTTCAGTACAGCAAAAGTATAGATGAAATAACCTTTCCATTAAGAAAGCTCCCTATTCTCATTATCTTTTGTAATTATGCTATCAAATTCATATCCTGAAATAGGTAAGAAAAAACACATTAATAGAACATCCTAAAGTGAAAATACAGTGTATAGCTCAAATATTTGCTATATCTCAGTATCTGTAGACTATGTCCCCTCCCACAGGTTCTTATATTTGCTTTGCCAAAGTAGAAGATGGGTGTTACACCACTAAAAAAATCAATGCAGTATTTCAAAAAAAATACCCCCCAGCATTGAAAGGTGTTGTTTGAAGAGTCAAAATATTATTCAAAGCAAAGCATATGCTTTCCTCTTGCAATAAAGAATGAAGGGTTGTATTACCTTCATGCACTGTTATTCCACAGTTGTCACACTGGATTATTTCATCAGCATCTTCACTGTTATCTCCAAGACAAACGCAACAAATCAAAATATGGTCCATTTTCTGGGAACTCCAATTTTGAGACTTCTCAAGGATCAATGAGTCCTAATATTGAAAAATGGAGACACATGGATTATGCCAGGAACTTCAATTTTATTTAAAGCAAGCAGAAGATCTGTTATTTGCTCAATTTTTGAACAACAATCAAAAAACCATGGAACATTACTTTCAAAAAGCTAGAAGCTTCTTTGTTCAAAATGCTCAAACACTTCCTCCATGAATACAAGAGCTGGGATGCATGGATGTCAATGCAACCTACAGACCTGTTAAGATCCAGAAGTCAGAGGAGAGTCAAGACAGAAACCTCAATACAGAATCCTCAAGACAGAAACATATGTCTTTGAACCATTTATATTCTACAAAATTGAATATCTAAGAAGCCATTTAAAATCAAAATTTAAAAAAAGGCGAAAGGTGACTTTCAAATGTTCCAACAATCAGAAAAGTTGCTTCATCTTCTTAAAAAAATCACATGGCTCTGAAAAATCCAAGAACACACAGCTAATGCAAGCCTGCCAAGTTTTCACTTACATAAAATATAACAAATTATCAACTCTGTATGGTTTTGTTCTAATGCAAATTTATGTGCATCTGTGCAAAACCATATGATTTTTTAAAACTATATGTTCTTCTGATTATATACAGGAGTAAGGATTTGCCCTGTTCTGGCAACCTACAATATGAACCACAGCTCTTAAATAGATTGTGGGTTTTCATGGGGAATTTTTCTAAGAAAACACAGAGAAGTGCTTCATAAACCAAAGTTATACGTAAAATTAGTTTTCTTAATAAACACTGTCTTCTTACTATTACCATTGTGAGACAGGGCCACCACCTCTTCTGCAGTTTCATGGCCTAAAAATATTATTTATTTTTATATATATATATATATATAAATATTCATTTATTTTTATACTAGAGCTTGAACTACCTTTATTAGTAATATGAAGACATATACGGAAGTATGCAAATAAGCACAACAGTGAAAAATAACCGTTGTGGTACAAAGAAACAGCAACAGTTTCAAAGCTGAGAGCCTGAGAGTTCAATGGTACCATTCAAAATGTGCAAAAATATTCCAAAACTGCTGTGGCATCAAAAAAAAAAAATAGGGTGAAAGATGCCCGCTCAAACATTTTTTCTAATTCCAATTCACCATTTATAAAATACAGCACCAATACTATGCCTAAAGGAACAGGAGCCCATGTAGAAGTAGAAAAGAACATTCACAGACTCACACTGCTTACAGGAAGCCAACTAATTGTGAAAAATACAAGAGTCTCTGCTACAGAGTTCAGACTTAGAGAGCATCTCTTCCAACATCCTCCTTTTAGGACAAAACATTTTGAGGAAAGCAATAAACTTGGACATTACTGCAGCCCATCATTACTTAAAATACCCATGTTTAGCTTACCATTCACATTGCAGATAGGAAAATGGCAGTGGATGCTCCCTAACTTTGGCAGATTAACTGTGCTATGGCACAGATTTCTCTGATGCATGTCACAACTCTACAGAGATAAGCTTTTTCTGACAGTACCTTTGATTTAAACTGTTATTTGGCTTCACTGAAAGAAGTTTAAAAGACACTGGTAATCTCTACTGTTATAGAAGTCCAAGGTCTGGTAATTTAAAAAAAAAAAAAGAAAACCAAAGTATTACTTTAAATTCAGAAACAGTAGTGCATTAGCTGTCTAGGCAGTGAGAACATATGCAAACATGGACAAAAACCCAAACAAGCAATGATGAAAGGGCATCAAATTTTTGTTCTAATGTTAGGATCTCCAACCATTAAGGCTCACCTCATGTGAAGACAGCTACCAGGTCAAACAAAGCAGCTGAGCAACTTATTTTTTTATGCAGGCACGGAGAGGGAGTGATCTGGAAAGTGTGCTGCTCTCCTCTGCTTTTAGTCTATGTAAGCACCTGAGAGACTCATCCAAAACATGGAAACTTTTACATATAACAGTAACTGCTGCAACTCCTGAACAAGTCCTGTTCCCTACTGAAGTGGGAGAAATTGCTTCAGCTGGATCACTATGTAACTCCCATTTCTGTGGTGTTAATGAAGAAAGTGAACATTTCAAGCTATATGCTCATAGACTTTTAAGGGAAAAAAAATTTAAAATACAGTAACCACCTCACTGAGAATAGAAGAATCCTATAAAGTGGTAATAATTATAAAAACAGAAAAGCACCATTTACCTACTAATGATGCTTGACCTCAGGAAAGAAAGCTAAGTTTGTTTCTGTGCATAATACAATAGAAATGCACTTAGTATTTCATTAGAGCACATGTTAAAATAATGTACATGCAGACCTCAGAATACTTTTGTAGAATGTAAACAAATAAAAACCACAGGGAAACAAGAACCAAACAACCCCTCCCCAACACCCTCTGCAGTTTCCATCCTCCAAAAATAAGCGAAGGAAAGAAAGAAAGAATGCATATAAAGGACACTACAGTATGTTCAGAACTAATTACCTGGACATTCTTTCCTAAATTTATTATGGATTTGAACATCTAAGAAGTCAGCTTTCTAAGAACTCCGTTTCTGCAGTGTGATGAGATTTTGCCAGATGTACCTGCTTGGCAAGATTTTTTTTACTATTTTTCTGTTTTTACTAATTTAAAATATGGTAGCGGAGAGTATACTGTTAAAATACAGTATATTGAGTATCAGAAATCTGAAAATTACAGTCTATAATTCAGTGTACAGATACTCACTTTTGCAAAACTTTTTGACAAAGACTTTGTCATAAACAGTACAGCACTTTACATGCTTATCGGTTACAAAATCATAATCTGAACTTCAAATTTTCAATTTTGATTTTATGTTCTGATCACTGCTCTAAATCTAAGGCAAGAATAGAATACGATATCCATGCATACTAAGAAGCTTCAAAGAAGATACATCAGAGACAGCTCTGGGTTTCTGAAACAGGTCTGTTTTTCCAAGCCAACGGAAATTAGACTGAAGAATATATCAGTAAGAATGTAGCTGTACATCTCCATTCTGATACAAAAAGCAACTCTGAAAGAAAACTACCTCTGTTACAAGTTCTGATCATAAGTATTGGTAGAGCACTTTCAGCTCCTGTGCAGGTAATAAAACTAGAATCACAGAGCCTGACAAGGAAAGAAGATGCCTATACAAAAAGTTAAAAAAAGAAAAAAAANAATTATCTAAAATGGACCAAATCCAAATACTGTTGAGTTCCATCATTTCACACATTTAAACAAAGTTTAAAGGGAACAGTAGAACTTTTATTAATGTCATATCACTACCACTTCTCAAATGTTATGTTGACATTGTGATTATATCCCAAACACTGAATATAGATTTTATAGCAATTTTTTTTGTTTTGTTCAGAATTTTGCTATTGCAGAACATGAAGTCAGCCACAGTGACAACCTGGTATCTTAATTTTTCCACAGGCACAATCTTCAAGGCAACTGTAATTGTGCACAGGGGAAAAAAGGTTACTTTATTAAACACTTATATATAATATTCACATTCTGCAATCAGAAGATATTTAATACAATAACCATAGTACCCAAATGCTTTTAGTATGGCAAGAAATTAGTTCATAAGCAAATCCAACATAAATTATCATAATTATTCTATTTTATTTTAAACCTACTGTGCATGTTTTTTTACTTAAAATTCTTCTATAAGTGATCTCTGTTCAGACTTTGATGTTTGTCGCAAAGAATAATGCCTCATTCATCTATTTTATGATTATGTCACAGATGCTTTTAACTTTCATAACATTACAGATCTACAACATTTACACTAAAATAGAAATAGAAGTCTCACTAACATATGTTGGTTTGCATACTGGACCTCCTGTTTGTTTTAGTACTAATCCAATCTCTGCAAAGCCAAGAGAAGTCCCACTATTGACTTTAGTGGCATTAGATTGGTCAAATGGTCCAAGCAAGGCTATTTAATATGCAGTGCCTATTTATCATAATTTTTCCTGCTTCACTTATTATGGTGTGAACACAAGTCCAGCCAATCAGTTTAACTTTTAATATTAACAAAATAGCTACTGGGGAGTAGTTTCCATTTGTCAACAGATATATTATAGAAAGTTGGTTGCACTACCTCATTACTCTTGCTTTGTGAAAGAGCCAGGCTATCATTTGTCAATTCCTCATCATCTGCATTATTCCTGTTAAGAACTTTACTCTTCTTCTTCTTGGATCCTCCATCGCTAGCCGTGCTGCTATTATCTTCTTCATTAGCTTCCTCATCATTGTCATCCTCATCACTTCCACTCCCGTCATCTTCATCATCTTCATTATCTCCATCACTCCCCTCTTTTTTCAGTGCATTCTTTCCTTTTCTTTTCTCAGCAGTAGGCCGCCAGTCATTGTCATCTTCACTGTCGTAGTCATCCATATCATTTAGTTCTTCCATCGATACAAAATCCAGCAGAGGTCGGTTCCTGCGCAAATTCCATTTTTTTGGTTCATTTGTTTGCTCATCAGCCACAGCATCAGGTTCAGCTGCTTTCTCCTTCTCTTTCTTCTTTTTTGGCTTTTCTTCTTCATCTTCTTGCTCTTTCTTTTCAGTTTTAATTACCTCTTTGTCTGTTGTTGGCACTTCTTCAGTGGAGGCTTTCGGCTGTTGCTCTTCTACTTTCTCTTCTGCCGGTTCCTCCTCCAAGATATTTTCTTCTGATTCAGTACAGGAACCTTCACCACTGTCCTTAGATGCATCTTCACTCCCATGACCACTTCCTTCAGAATCTGTTGAGCATATGAAAATTTAAAAAAAGTTCCGACACAAATGTACCCCCAAAAATAAAATCTCTTGAAGCAAGTTGTTAAACAAAAGAATGATGCATGTTCCTCCCTCATAAGGTATTCCACCTACTTTTTCAGCTGGTGTCCAAATATTGCTATTTCGAGTGCTATCTTGAGAATCTGTTAAACATGAGTGCATTTTAAGATGCCAAAAAAAAAAAGATGGTAGAACTTATTAAATGAGCATTATATGTTCCTTTGAACTCCAGCTCATATTAACAAAAAGCAGTAGCACAGAGTAATTTCCATGTGAAGCCACATCTTAAAGAAAGAGCATTCCAGTTTTTAATTTCTGGAGGTGTTTTCTACATCTTCAAAATAAAATAGCTATTCGTCCAATAGAAGAGGTTTGAAATTACAAAATGAAGAGTTTACATAGCTAGTTCTAATAATAATATGGATAATCCCACCTTCATTTTTAATACATCTTTATTTTTCCAGGTTTGAGGGCTCTTTTAATTTCCAAGGTTAGTTCATTTATTAATCCCACATAAACTATGCCTCACTCAGCATTGCAGCTGCACTACAATGTATTAACCTTACACTACTCATATGGTACTGTTCTGTGTGTACTCACTATTTCATTAATTAACACATGCCAACATGAGCAACAGAAAAGAATAGAGAAGTATTTTTATATAAAAAAGAGACATTTTTACTATAAAGCACATGTAAAAAATATTGAAAAATGACATGCAAACTTGTTAAACTTTATAAACAGCATCTACCTTGCTACCTCTCATCTTATATGAACCTACTGCTTTTCATTCATAGTATTGTTTTAATGAAGGAAAACTCAGAAAATACTTTTTAAAAATTTTTAAAAAGAAAATATAGTTTCTTGATCCAATGCAGAGATCAATTAGGCAGTGGCTACAGTTTTCAGTTTGCTCAAAGCCATCACCAAGTTCTTGATCCACTGTCATACAGATGCAAAGATGAAACATGTTGATGCTCACAAATTTAAAAAAAAAAAAAATCTTAACTGCTTTAGTTACAATCCAAAAATCTCCACCACTCAGTATCACCTTCCACAGAGAATTTCTCTGCACACTCAGCTCTGTATAAATCCAAATAAACAGACGCTGAGGTAGGTGTGCACAGTGTGTCATTTCATGTGGCATTTTTTACCACCCCAAAGAACATTGCCAATGATTGCCAGTGGTTACTTTAATATAATGGTCAGTTTTGCCTTCTTCTGTGTATACCTGCACGTGGAAGTGTTCTGTGAGATTACATAACTACTGACAAAAAAGTCCGTAAGTGTTACTATTACTGATTAGGACATCAAAGCTACCCATCCTCTTACAAGCTAATAGAAACTAAAAGTTTCTAACATATGTTCTAATATTTAGAGATCCAGAAAAAACACAAGTTTTTTTTTACAGTCTTTGAGAAAAACATAATTCAGTCATTTCTCCACACTTATTAACCTTAACCGTAGTAATCAAAGTACAAGATAATTAACTGACATTTTGAAAGAGTAGAACATGAGTCAGGTGTACACAAGAAATAAAACTAGTATTAACTAACACGCAATCCAAAAGAATTGTCTCAAGTTACAATAATTTCTTTGGCTACAGAATCACAGGATGGGTAAGGTTGGAAGGGACCACAGTGGATCATCCCAGAGCACACTGCCCAGGATTGTATCCAGACAGTTCTTGAATATCTCCAGTGAGCAAGACCGCACAACATCTCTGGACAATCTGCCCCAGTGCTCGGTCACCTGCACACTGAAGAAGTTTTTCCTTAGATTCAAGTGGAACTTCCTGTGCATCAGTTTCTGCCTGTTGCCTCTTGTCCTATTGCTTGGACCTGAAAAGAGCCTAGTCCATCCTCAATACACTCCTTTCAGATACTGATAAACATGGATGAGGTCCCCTCTCATTCGTCTCTTCCTAAGGATGAACAGGTCTAGTTCTCTCAGCCTTTCCTTGTTAAGAGAGAGTACCTCCACAGAAAGACCACAAAAATGGTGAGAAGGCTACAACACTCCATGAAGGCTCAACGAGTTGGGGTGGTTCAGCTTGGAGAAGAGAAGGCGCCAGGGAGAACAGAGCTTATGAGAGAGATTTTTCACTAAGGCCTGTGGTGACAGAAAAAGGGGAACCAGTTTTAAACTGAAAGAGGGTAAGGTTTAGATTGGACACAAGAAACTTTTCAATGAGCATGATGAGGCACTGGAACAGGTTGTCCAGGGAAGTTGTAGGTGCCCCATCACTGAAAATATTCAAGGCCAGGTGGGGTGGGGCTTTAGACAATCTGGTCTAGTGAAAGAAGTTTCTGACCAAGGCAGGGGGTTGACTCAGATTATCTTTAAAAGCTTTTTGATTGTGGGTTAGTTTATAGGATACCAGGCCTGGCAACATACAGGGTATGCCAAGTACAAAGAGGGGGGGAAAGGGATCTTTGCATAGGAGTTAGCAGGGCTCACTGAAAGACGAAATTAGATTTGAAGGGGGAAAGGAATAAACTCGAATTCCCTAGAGATATGCCTGGGGGCAGCACACAATTGTTTGGGGACAACATGCTAGAAAAGTCCTTTGGTCTGTCGCCTCAGTGGAGGCAGGGAATGGAGATCCATGCAGCTGTAAAGACACAAGGGTTATTATGTGTTAGAAAACATAGATGTGACTGAAAATGGTCATGGTAAGACTTAGGGCTTGCTCCCCCAAAAAATCGGAGAGATAACAGCCCAGCTGAAGTGCCTCTACACCAATGTACACAGCACAGGCAACAAACAGGAGGAGCAGAAAGCTACTGAGCAGCACTAAAACTATTATATAGCTGCACGCAGGTAGACATGAGAAAACAGGGACTGCCATAGCGCTGCACTGGATGGCTACAAACCCTTCAGAAGGAACAGGCAAGGAAGGAGAGGTGGTAGGGTAGCCCCATACGTTAGGGAGCGCTTTGATTGTCTAGGGTGTAATGACGATATGGCTGTTTAAGGGTAAGACTCAGGGGAAAGTCCAACAAGGCAATACTGGTGGGAGTCTGTTAAAGACCACCCAACCAGGATGAAGAGGAAAGTGAAATAGTCTATAGTCTCACAACAACTAGCCCTCATTCTCACAGTGGACTTCAAGTTACCAGATGTCTGCTGAAAACACACTACAGCAGAGAAGAACTGCTCCAGAATGTTCCTGGAACATGTAGAAGATAACTGCCTGACACAGACAATGAGGGAGCCTACTAGCAAAGACTCCCCACAGGACCTGTTATTTGTGATCAGAGAAGGTCTTGTGGGTGATGTGATGACTAGAGGGTGGTCTGGGCAAAGCAAACTTGAAACAATAATTTTCAATTCTCAGACAAGCAAGCAAGGGGGTCAGCAGAACTTCTATCCTGGACTTTCAGAGATGATGCCCTGTTGAGAGGCTTGGTTGGCAGAGTAGCTTAGGAGACAGTCCAGGAAGGCTGGACACTCTTCAAGGAAATCTTAAAAGCACAGGAGCAGGCCATCCCTATGTGCTGAAAGACAAGCCAGTAGTGAGAAGGACTGATGTGCCTGAACAGAGAGCTGAGAGCTTTGACCAGAACTCAGAAGAACAAGGAGAATTCAAAGGCTTTTGGAGGAAGGGGCAGGCAACTCAAGAGGACTACAGGTATGATGTGAGGGAGAAAATTTTTTTGCAGGGAGAAAATCAGAAGGGCCAAAGACCAACTAGAACTTAATCTGAGTACTGCCATAAAAGATAATAAATACATAATCAACAAAACAAAGGCTAAAGACAATCTCCACCCTTTACTGAATGAGGAAGTGCCAAAGGATGAGGAAAAGGCTGAGGTACTTAATGCCTTCTTTGCCTCAGTCTTTAACAGCAAGACCCATTGTTCTCTGGGTAGCCATCCCCTTAAACTAGAAGACAGACACAGGGAGCACAATGAAGCACATAGTCCAAGGGGAAATGGTCAGTGATCTGCTACATCTCTCAGACGCACACAGGTCTGTGGGCCAAAATGAGCCACACTCAATAATTTACCAGCAATCCTGGCTAACCAGGGAGATTCCACACAATTAGAAGTTAAAAAAATGTGATACCCATCTGCATGAAGGGTCAGAAGGAGTATCCAGGGAACTCCTGTCAGTCCTGCCAGCCTGACCCTAGAAGGTCATGGACCAGATCATCTTGAATGTTGAATGGAGCACAACAGACTGGGGCAGAGGGGCTGGAAAGCTGCTCAGTGGAAAAGGGTGCAGGGTGCTGGTTGACATTTGGCTGAACAAGACCCAGTACATGCCCAAGTGGCCAAGAAAGCCAATGGCATCCTAGTCTGTACCAGCAATAGTGAAGCCAGTAGGACCAGGGCAGTGGCTGTCCCCGTGTACTCGGCACTGGTGAGGCCACACCTCAAATCCTGCATCCAGTTCTGAGCTCCTCACTTCAAGAAAGACACTGACATGCTGGAGTGTGTCCAGAGAAGGACAGTAGAGCTGGTGAAAGGTCTGGAGCAGAAGTCTGGCGAAAAGGAGGCTCAAGAAAGACCTTATCACGCTCTACAACCGCCTGAAAGGAGGGCATGGCAAGGGATGGGTCAGTCTCTCCTCCCACGTAACAAGTGATGGAACAAGACAAAACAGCTTCAAGGTGCAACAGAGGTGGATTAGGCTGGGTATTAGGAAAAATTTCACAGAAAAGGTTGCTCCTCAGGGAAGTAGTTAAGTCATCACCCCTGGAGATATTTAAAAGACGTGTAGATGTGGCACTTAGGGACACAATTTAGTGGTGGGCTTTGCAGTGCTAGGATAACAGTTGGACTCTACCTTAAAAGGTCTTTTCCAGAGTACACAATTCTAAAATTCTATGATACTTGCCAGTTCCCATAAACATTTTACAAGTAATTCCTAAAGCTATACTCTCATACTAGACATATCACAGATTACATGCCATATGTATGCTTGAAGCAAAATGTATTTTGCATCTATTTTCACAGGTGCCAAGTGTCTATGTGCACTATTTGTCTTACTGTAAATAAGGTAATACAAGATTTTGCCACGTTAAAATTAACTGAAATTTTTGACTTAGCTTTCATTATTTCCCCACCATAAATCTATGACAGACATTTATTTTGATGCTTTAACTGCGCTGATGCATTTCTAAATAGTCTTAGACTTCTTGCCAATTTAAGCTTTCATTTCGTTTTGAAGGGAGTCTTCGTCTTGGTATAGCTTGATCTCTAACAGCACTCTAATTTACTAACATTGATTCTTGTACATCAATACTACAAAATGCAATAATTTAAAGCAGAGAGCAAATAAACACTATTTTCACTCACTTCTCTCCTTCAATTTCTCTTGCCTTCTGCCTGCACATTTTGCTTTCTACCCTCTTTTATACATTCATATACACACCAGAGATATCAATAGTAAGAGATATCTCTCCTTGATTTGAATGCATCCACTGTGATAGGTGCTTTTCTACAAAGAGCTATTCTGTGATAACAGCAATTTTTGCAGGTCTTCTGTCAGCTGCACTTTTACTGAGGAAGAGGCTGCAGTATACAATTTTCTCCTTGAAAGAAATGCTTAAAGAATGGCTTTTTCAAATTGGCAACCATATCATGTCATTCCCCATAGGAGAGAAGTACAGCTACTCTAAGTGAAAGATGGGGCCAGATACACCATCAAATAGTGAAGAATACAGAGTTCCACTGAGGACAAATAGGAGAGATAACAGTTGGGAGTAAGACATCATTTATTCCTCTATACCTTGTATCTTTAGCTCTACTAAGCACAACAGCAGGCGGCACTCAAATCTGAAGAGGATAATTCTGAAGAGAACAGAACATTATGCTACAGAATTAACATACAAAAAACATACAAAAAAATTTCCTTACAAGAAACATTCCACTCAGCTGTGGAGTCTTGTATAATATGTATGAGACACAAGACTTCACGTAATGATTTCAGATTTACCCTGAAATCATTACATGAGTCAACAAAAAAAATCCTCCCAGGGTTTTTTGCCGGACCGTTTTTACAAACAATTTTAAATATGACACCGCACAATTTCTAGGTTTTTTTCAACATTGTAAGAAAATTCATGCATACAGAGAGCAAGTGCTACACTCCAAAAGTACCTGGCCAAACACTCACAGGAGACAGTCTGGTTCTTCAGTGCAGTATTTAACTTAATAAGCAGCTCTTTGAAAAACAGCTTTATTGATTGTTTTAAGTGAACTCTAAAGAATAAGCTGGTTAAAGGCAATCATAGACTCAATTTTGGACTTGCCTCTTCCACTAACAAAGCTTAACAAATTCCAAATAGTAGACAAGAAGCATTTGGAATAATTTTAGAAAATTCTTTTATTTGCACCAAATCCTATCTGGTTGAGTCTTTCTGAAGTGCTCAAAGCTACCTACAATGAATATAATCAAGGATCCTGGAACACTGAAAAGCTAAGCATGTAACACAGAAAGCAACTACCAAGTTATCACTGTTAAATAATAATATTATTCAATAATAATCTAGCCATCATGTGACAAATAGCCTACAGTGGCGTTATACCCTCTTTTTGAGAGCAGTAACAAAAACTAGGATGCAGGTGAGGTTAATGTCACTCAACCAGCACCATCTTATCTATTGGTCCTTTGCCCTCTTTTTCCCCCCACTACAAGGCAAACAACTAGCCTTTGACAAGATTATGTGAAATTACTTAGTGATCTCTGCTAAAACACCATGTTAAGCACCATGCACAGTCCCTCACTCAGGGTGAGGATTCTGCATCCTGATGGATAGGAAACATGGAAAGCACTACTGAAAGTGTTTGTCAACAGCCTCTGGCCATAATTTCCTTACAGAAGAACAGCTCTAGTACCACAAAAAATCCTTGGCACACGTGCTATACCAAACATGTAAAAGCAGCCGTACTTCCTACACTTCTGATCTAGATACCACAAATAAAGACTCCATAATACCTTAAGGAAATGCTTAAACTAACTAGAAAGCTACAATATTAATAACCGGATGTAAAAAAAGAGACAGGAAAACCTAGGTCATGTATGGAAAATAAGAATTTTTAAATTACAAAAGGCAGACATGTGTAACTGGTAAAATTGTGACCACATTTTTCTATTAGACACAGAGGTCCATTATGCTATGATCAATAAAACCATAAGCAAGAACTAAAGGCTTAATACCTCACTTGCAACATAATTCCAAGAAATCTAACACACCAGTTAGATATATGCCCCTGGCTTTCTATGCTATTTTGCTGCATATGATGATTAAACACTGGTAGACTACTGGCAATTCAACATTGGAGGTGCTGGCAGTTAAAAAAAATTGAACTGTCCAAAATAACATGATTAAGAACACACAAAACCAAACCAATATAGATTAAGATGCTACAGCTCTATGGAGCTTCTTCTCAAATAATGTTTTGAAAAGAAGTATCTAATATGTATTAACTGCAGATGGAGACTGGGCAGAGCAGGAGACGAAACTGACAACTGATCCACAATAACACATTTCAGAAAACAAGTACTTAGTTTAATAGAAAAAATGACAGAAAGGGAACAAAGGAAAGTCATTTAGTAAGCAGCTTCCTCACTTTTACACTAGCAATAATTATGTCATACGACATTTCGGTAGAGGTCTATTCAAGGTGCAAAACCACTCAAAACTAAAGATTGCCAATTTTGACTTGAGTCATTAGGAAGTGCCTCATTTACAAAGTTAGAACACTAACATGAAATTGGGCACCCTACCAATTGCTTGTCAGCAAGCACCTGGAATAACAGAAATCCCAGTGTTGACAACAAAAATGGAAGTTGAAAATCTTGTCAGTGACTCCAAAGTTTTATTTAGGGTGGCAGACATCTGTACAGACAGAAGCATTACCTGAGAAGAAAATACTCCAAAAGAACATACTGCTGGTATCTTCCATTTGCTCTATTAGAAAAAGCCCTTGTGAACTCCAGTCTCCAGGAACTACATATTAATATGGAAATATATGGTAATTTACTAATGATTAACTAGCCAATATTTTCTTTTACCTTCCCTGTCTACTGAAACAATTTACAACTTTACTCTTGCCTAACATTTAAGTTTAGTCTAAAAAACCAAATATATTTGTTTCTGCATCAAGATTTCAGAAACAAACACTACAGTATTTTGATCCTTCACAAACAGTTCCTTATATTACAATATTCTGTAAAGGACAGCAAAAGTGTAATCTCCATTGTGCTAAGAGGAAACAAGTTACATAAAGATAATGATATTTGCAACTTTTTATTTCTAGATCAAGACACAGGTTTTTAAGAATAGATAATATATGCATTTATGTAGATCACTACTTGTTTTAAACAGATCTTCTACTGACTTCAACTGCAAGAGCAGTACATAATATATATGCATGTCAGGCTTCACACTCAACACCAAAAAAAAAAAAAAGAATGTATGTAAAAATTTGAGTCAACAAGACTAGTAGCAGAAGTAGTGACAGGACTGAGTTCTTCAAAGGCAGCATTCAGTTATTTTCTTCTTAGCTACACTGCGACAGGAACCAGTCCTTAAATTCACACATGATTCTTGTCCAGGGACCACTACATTCCTCTGTATGATTTCAATTTCAGTACATGCACTGACAAAACTTACTTAGTTCACCAATGAGAGAGAAGAAAAGCAGTACATTCTTGCTTTGGAGTCCTGCTGGGAATTACTCTAAACCTGTACTCTGATTTCTGACATCAGTGTATCTCCAGCTGCTCCCATTGCAGAAAAAAACCTGAACATAAGGACTCCCCAAAGCATGCTTTAGTTAAGTTAAAAGCAAAACTTCAAGTAACTGATGTGCATTGTGAAAGATACTATTAAAAGCCTAAGTTGAGTATATTACAGCATCACCATTTCAAGTCACATGTTTGTACACTCTGACTCCAAAGGGACAGTTTTTTTGATTGATCCCACATTAAGATTACATATGACAGTCTTTCTCACGGAACAATTTTTTCAAGATGTTTACAAAAACCAGAAGAATACAGTACTTTAGAATATGGCATCACTAATAGAAACAGAGAAGCCATTAAAAACTACTTTGTTCAGTATAAACATAATGAAAATCCCAGAGGCTTGAAAACTATTTACATTAAGTAAGTTTACAAGAATGTAACAGTTCTAAAATCAATTTCTCTAAAGAAATGTCAGAATGTTGAGATCTTTTAAGCGGAAAAGGTCAACTGACTGCTGGTATGACCTAAATCCAAACCAAAATAAATTAATTACACTGAAAGTAAAAGTCCATGTTGCCTGTGGATTTTTTGGTGGAAATAGAGGTTAGGTGACTTGAAATATTTTTTATAATGAAAAAATGTACCAAGGTGCCAGGACTCTGAAAACAAAACTTCAGAAATGCCAGCTGCTTCCTAAAAGCACTTAATAGCAACTTCTCAAATCCTTACTGCATTGCATATTCCCAGAAATTTGGCAGAACAATGAAGGTATGTTAAAGTTTGAGTGTTCTGGGTTCAGCCCCCATATATTTGCACAGTATCATCTACTAGTACATATCACTGGAGATACTAAAGCTCACACAAATGGACACAACACAGTTATCAGGGAGAAAACAACTTCAGAATTCTTTTAACTCCATATTTAAATAATCCTTTAACCTAATTTTCAAATTTGTTATTTTAAATACCTATACGTGCATTTGTGAATGAAATAAACATAAACATATGTCATGGAGCTGTGGAATTACCATACTAGAATTTATGCTCATACTCAATGCAAACTTGCTCTTACTTCTGACACACTTACTTCCTTTTGTAAGCAAACTATACAATGTCATTTCGAATTCAAGCAAATACTAAATACTGATTTGCAAAAGACTGCTCATGGAAAGTCCTATATATGTGTGTGTGTATGTATGTATGCATGTGTAGGAAAATCCCTTTATTTAATCACTTCTTCCAGCCAAACTGAAATGGACTAAGTGCAAACAAATTTAACAGTATGTTATACCAGCTTAATTTTAAACCAGTACAGATGTTGTGATTCAGATTTCCTGCAACTATTCATTTAAACTTGTATTACACGTAAGAAACTCTTATTTGTAGCAACTTTCTATTCCACAACTTTCCAAACCCTCACAAATTTCTTTTTCCACACTGAAAATCTTCATGTAAAGTATAAGATGTCAAATTCTCTTGCTGTTTCAAAGTACTATTAAACAGAACATTAATTTCTCCTACAAATGACTGATACAAGTTTGGAAATGCTAAAACAACACTTCATGAGATATAGGAACACAAAACAGCAATTAGAAAAAAACATTTTAAGTAGAACTTGGATTTTTCCTTATATGCTTGTTTCAATTCAGTGTTGCATATTTTAAGAAAAATCCATTCAACTTCCTCAAAAAGAAATTGATTTTGAAATACACTCAAGGCTAGATACTGACCAGCCCCCTCCAGTATATATACAACGTCCTAAAAGTCAAAAATGACAGCAATTACAAATTAATCTTCTGCACTCACAAAATGTTGAGTCAGAAAACTGCACTCATTATTTTTAATAAATTACTGTCTTTTGACCAACTAATATACTGCTCTGAATTATGTGTTCATCACCCATACTCCCTTTCCAATCCTCATCTTCCCTTAAATCCTGCCTACATTATTGTTACAAAACAGGGAGATTTTCTTTGGTAATTAAAAATCATTTCCTTTTATGGAAAATTATATCCTTATTCAAAAGAAAGGATTAAAAAGCCTCAGAACACAAATAAAAAAGTAGACCAAACAAGCCCCCAAAAGTCTTAAAATGAAATTGGTAAGATGACATCAGTTTTACTCTCTTAAGCCACTGCAGCCTGCTCTATCAGAACAACCAAGGGAAATATGTTTAAGTCTAGGGGAAGAGGTGCTGAGAAGAACAAAACCAACCACGCAAACCAAACAAGGAGCATTAGGGCATATTTTAAACCTGACATTGGATGAATTACTGTTAAGCATTTTTAAGTTCATCAATACAGAGCAACTTGCCAAATGTTAAAGAATAAGCCTTTAATGGGAATATTTTTGCACTACACATTCACACAAAACATACACCAGCATTCCCAGTGCAGAAATAACAAAGTCAAGTTATTTGATAAGCTGTCATAATGCTTCCCTCACATCTTATATATCCTGCATCTTCTTGGTTATTTCCCTCAGCATACACCACAGAACATCCAATGTGCAGTTTATTGACCAACATGGTCCTATCCCTTCTTCCCCTTTCCTTCAATATACTTGAGTTTACTAATTTTATTTTGGCCATCTCATCTATTTTAGTTTCTGTGAATGTTCACTGCAGACACAGGAATCTGCACATAAAGACTGCAAAGCAACAACACTCTGTGTTAAGGACTTCCTTCTAGTATGAAATGTGTACACCTTTCTGTATATTTCTATCTGAATGAACACCTTAAGTTTGTCTATTGTAAAAAACAATAAAAACCAGAACAGATTATCTTTTTTGCTTTAGGTTCCTACTCACCAAGTAGAATTAACCTTGAGAAAAAGTCAAGTTCATAAGTCCAAAACAAACTATTATCCAGACTTGTTCAAAACAAAATGGCTTTAGATTCTCATTTCAGTACTAAATACAGTGAATATTCCAAAAATTATCCCTATACTGAAGAACTCAAAAGCAATAAATACAGTTAAGGCAGTCTGCATGAAAGCTACTCAAATGTTTCTACCAAAGCTTGCTTCACCATCACGAGATTTCTGTCGTAAAAAAATAATCACACCTGAAGTATTGATTCCCAGTTATCCAATCAAGTTACTCCCTTCAAGGGGCTCCAAGTCCCAGCAGACTCACTACAAGCATTCTGCCTCCTATATGATATTAAATGAGCAACCATAAACCAAAAATGAGATAATTCTGAACCGAGGAGATGAGAAAGCATATTTACCTGAAGCATCTCCAACTTTAAAATCACTGTCATCAGAGCTATCATAATCTAAAGCTTCCAGCAGCGAAGCTGCCAAAGGCTTCACCTGTCTCCTCTTCGAACTGCGGTCCACTGCAGGGAAAAAAACAGTGTTGTTACTGGATGGCATAAAGAGAACTCAGCATCGCTAAGGGCATTTAAATTACACGGCAGCACGGGCGTGACACATAGGGGCAGTCCCGAGAGCAGCCGGCAGATGCAGCCGCACCGGGGTCCCGGGGACACCCGCTCCCACAGGTGAGGCAGGGCAGGGTCCGCCCTCCCGGCGGAGCGCTGGTGCTCCCTGCAGGCGCCGGGAACCGCACGGCACCGCGCACGGCGGGCTNGCACGGCGAAGGGAAGCCGGGGAGCGGCGCTGCTTGTGGCACGGCGCGGCCTGGCGGGGAGGCTGCGCTGGGGCCGCCGTGACTGGTGCTGATCGCACACTCTCAGCGCAAAACCGCTCATTCTCAGGGTAGTGCCTGTAAAAACCAGCTCTAAAAACCACTCCGACACTTTTCCATTTCCCCGTGTGGAAAGGAGAAAGCGCCACAAAGCTCTTCTCATTTAACCCCTGCTCCAAGAGCTGAGTTTCTCGTGGGCTCTGTTGCACTGTCAAGTTCATTCCTGCACTTTTGAAGAACAGCAATCCATTGCATTGGGAAGAAAAAAAAAAAAAAAATTAGGAAGAGATGTTCAAGGCTAGGTTGGATGGGGCACTGAGCTCCGCGGGCACAGCAGCACAGGCATCCAGCCTGGTCTATTTGAAGGTGTTCTTGCCCACGGATGGAACTAGGTGACCTTCAGTGTGCCTTCAATCCCAAACCATTCTGTGATTCTATGACAATACAAATCCCAGGGATTATTGTTTGACCACATCACATGAGTCTGGGAGCTCAAAAGCACAAAACCTAATGGTGAGATGGACAGCAAAGACAGCAATGCTGGGCCATTGCCTTTGCAAGAGTTCCAGCTTTGCCTCAGTTGCCAGGGCTGTCCCTGGCCCCTGCGTGCACACTTTCCAGAGTTCCCTTCACCTCTCCCTCCCACACCACCAAAATGAGCCACCTGCACAAAAGTTTTAAAAGAACTGATGCTCTGGCACACAGGTATGACTTTAAGAGCTTGAGGATTGAGAATAGTGCTAAACAGGAAAGCTTCCAAATGGATTGTAAGGACTTTAAAATTGGAAAAACATGTGTTTAATGATGAATAAATGTAGGACCAAACTCATTCTGTGGTTGTACGGAAAATCACACTATGAAANCCGGGAGGGCTGCGCGGGCGCTGGGGCCGCCAGACGCCCCCGGAGCAGCCAGCATCCCCCGAGGGCGCGCCTCGGCGTGATCCGCCAGGGACCAGACGCAGGGGGACGCGCAGCCGGGACCGTGAGATGCCCAAGGGACGGCGATGCGCCCGCTCCCCCGGGGGCGGGGGCTCTCCGCGGGCACAGCGGCACCCCCGCGGGGCAGGGCCGGCAGAACCGCTGCGGATCACTTACTAAAGCNACCTTCAGTGTGCCTTCAATCCCAAACCATTCTGTGATTCTATGACAATACAAATCCCAGGGATTATTGTTTGACCACATCACATGAGTCTGGGAGCTCAAAAGCACAAAACCTAATGGTGAGATGGACAGCAAAGACAGCAATGCTGGGCCATTGCCTTTGCAAGAGTTCCAGCTTTGCCTCAGTTGCCAGGGCTGTCCCTGGCCCCTGCGTGCACACTTTCCAGAGTTCCCTTCACCTCTCCCTCCCACACCACCAAAATGAGCCACCTGCACAAAAGTTTTAAAAGAACTGATGCTCTGGCACACAGGTATGACTTTAAGAGCTTGAGGATTGAGAATAGTGCTAAACAGGAAAGCTTCCAAATGGATTGTAAGGACTTTAAAATTGGAAAAACATGTGTTTAATGATGAATAAATGTAGGACCAAACTCATTCTGTGGTTGTACGGAAAATCACACTATGAAAAGCCAGTGTCTGTAAAGGAGACAGAGAAGTCCTGCAACTTTATGCAAATAAAGGGAGAGAGTCCACCGGGGCACACAAGCCTGAAGGATTCTCTTCCAGGGTTTCGGAGGGCACAGCCCCCTTTTATCATAAACTCACAGCCACATGTTGCTCTGTTCTTTTCCCTGTTGGCTGAGGTACGAGGGAGGTACAGCCTTCCCGAAGCGCCTACCATATATTTCCCCCTTGAACCTGTCATTTTACCCTAAAGTTCAGAAGTTCAGGTTTGTGCAGACCCCCTTCTCTGTTTCAGGAGTCAAACTGGGCTCTGGAACAAACCTGCTGCCCAAAATTCAGAAACTCCCACTTATCTGTTCCAGGAGCTAAGCTGCCTGGGCTCTGTAACAAACCTGTGCTTGAAGTTAGTAGAGACATTAAGACCCATTTCAAAGACGTTAAAACCCATACCTTCACCCACGGAACTGTTTGTAAAGACATTAGCACACATTTTCCCTATCACGGTGAAGAGCGGAGGGGACATAAAGTTTGGCAAGCAAATGTTCTGTGGCCGGAGCCTGGGCTACATTTAGCATGGTGCTGCATGTACCAGAGCCAAAACTTCTGGCATTGCAAAGATGGGTAGTTTGTTGGTGGTATATAAGTTTTTAAATATAGCATAGAGATGGCTGGTTAGTATATGATATAATTATGCAGCTGAAATACTTTTGTAATAAACGCCAATCTCTTGTTTTAAAAATTTATAAAAGTTTAATTAAAATAAAATGGTTATAAAAATAATACAAGTTATAGTAATAAAAGTTAGACAATTAGAGTTAGGGCAATCAAAGAAACAATAATAGCAAAGAAATACAGCACCGGGCTGGGACCTCTTTCTAGGCAACAAAAGCCAGAAAAGGGACCCTGTTAAAAGAGAAGTTACCCCTTAAAAGTGTTAACCTGTTGCATATACAAAATACTTCATGCTTACGCATATATTTTATTTAAAACAAGAAACTCATCTGGTGTTTTTCAGATGTCTCTTCTTAATCTTCCAGGCGACTCTAAGTCTAAGTCAGGCTTGAAGAAGTTCGTTTCTGTTGATAAGAAAGCCATAAATTCCTCTTCTCTAGGAGATTTAAGTGTTCCTGTAGTTGTTATCTCTGTGTGAAGAATTTCTTAATTATCTTCTCCTTTTCTTGAGTTAGTAAAAAGAATATCTCACATACATAGTTTCCATTTTAACTACTAAAGCTTAATTTTAATTACAAAACTACATTTACTATATTATTAAAATGTTAATACAGCATAACTTTCCTACATAGCATAATACATATAGTAAATATCTGTGTAGAGCCACATAATATGTGTTTATCACACTTTCAACAATAATTTTCTGTGTTTCTGATTTTGAGTATTTTGGAAGGACAGAAAATTCCAAAGGTAAGTGTGAATTCTGTTTTAATTCTGTGCTTGAATTTCCTGGGGTTTTTGTAGCGTTTTACCACATCCATAGCTGGTATGTTCACACTGCTCCTGCTTCCTCCATCAATTCTTTGGCTACCTAGGAGGTGTGGGCTGCAAAGTGAATTCTTTTCCTGGATCTGGTTTTGCCAGCCCTACCCAAATATGCTATTGGCCCATGACCTCTAGTATTTTCTTCCAAACTCTGATCAGCTTCCCTGTTCAATGAGGAGTTGTGTATGTGACCTTTTCACTCCCTGGGTGGTTTTTTTTTTCCTTTTGACTGGCAATCCCTATCCTACTATTTCCCTTCACACACTATTTCAGTCTTAAAAGACAAGTAGCAGGGCTCAGATCCTTTAATTGAGACTCTGCAGATCCATGATAACATGTGCAGCAGCAGGTTCTGCTGAACCTCCTCCCTGCCAATGGACAAGCCCCTGCTCTTGTCCCATACACAGTGATTGGCAGGACAGCCCAAATCACATATAACAGGAAGGAACAGTAAAAGAGCTGCCTCCAAATTTGGCCCAGATAGAAGCTCAGACTGAGCAGTGCAGACAGCTTCAATGAATGAGGGCTTTCAGCACAGACAGTGGGAGAGGAGCAGCCTGGAGAACAATGGAGGAATTTATGAATCCTTTAAATAAGAATGTCAAAGCAGATGTATGGACTGTCTGACTTTCAGTTCAGCCCTCTGGGACAGGCTGCAATGCTAGGATTATTCCAGTCTCTACGGACATCTTTCTGGCGGGAATAGGTGATCAAACAGAAGTTAATTAATGGCTGCCTGCCCCTGCTCCTCATTAGCACCTCACATTCCTCAATTGCTCCTTCCTCCTTTTCTCTTTTGTACTCTATCCCATGACTCAAACCCTCTCAACCCTTCTGTCTTACTTTTTCTTGTCCCAAGTATTTTTTTCCCTCTCCTTTTTTCCCCTCTCCAAAGGCATATTCACACTTTCATTTCTGAACATAACATGCACGCACTCTTTGTTATCTTCTGTAGTCAGCTTGCATACTTGCCCTCATTCCTCAACAGGAACAAACCCCACATCAATAAAATGAAAATAACTGTGAAGTGCCTAAAAATTATTCACTGTTTCTCTAACCTTCTGGGCACTGCAAAGATAGGGCTTACCAACAAATGTAATTAGAAGTAAATAAAACATACAGCACAGAAATTAAGTAGAACTACCAGTTTATCTTTTGTTCATCATTCTTTGGAAGTTTCTGGCTATTAAAACATCTATTAAAAGGTAATTCCCCCTTTGTGGATGCTAGTAGAGTCAGATTATTTCAAGTAAGGGAAAAAGACAGGAGAATTCATGCTCCAAATGAAAGAAACATTCAGAATGTCTGATCTTATTTCTGCAAGGCCTTTGCCAGTCTCAGCAGAAAACCATGGATGTTGAAATGTTTAGTTGCCTTTTTGGTAGAAGAAATGTGGCACACTGCTGGGAGCTGGGCACTGTACTGACATTGCTATATCCATTAAATAGATTTTAAGTGTTGTCAGTTTAGCACCTTCAAGTACTACCCTCATGCACATACAAAAAAAACATCTTAAAAGGTAATTTTTAGTGGAAAATTGTGAAGAGCTGAAACAGTATATCTAGTATGAAAAAGTCATGGGAGCTCCATCACTAACATAATACCTAAAAAAATGCCTAGAAATATTTCAGTATTTCAGGTCATGTCAAACACATCAGGTCTTTGAATTATCTCAGCATTCCAGTGGTTGTCTTCAGGCTGAGCCTTCATTTTGCAGCCTGTTGCAAGAGTAGGTGTCTGAATCTCCATTCCAGTGCTGCTGTTCAACTGCTGGAGAAGGAGAGAAAACAGTATCTTCTGCATGTATTTTTGCCTTAAGAAAAAAGGAATCTTTGTTGTGGCTCAATAAAGACCATTTTAGAAAGACTTACACAATAGCAAGTCAGCAGAAAATACAATTACACTCAAATAAATTATTCTTAGTTTAATGAAATTGGTGAGTTTTCAAAGGAAAAAGTGCAATATTTCCTCAAGTAGGGAATAAACTCAAGAATAAGTCTGTTTTTAACTTATCTGCCATCTGTAAATGGAGAATAGTAGTATGAAATCTTGTAACTATTTTTTTCCTTTCAGTGAGCAGACAGTTAAAGCCATGACCTACCTGTCTGAATCCAAATGGCAGACTCGTTTTATCTATCCAAACATCACCGTGCTTAGTATGGAGACTGACCTCTTCAAATATCTTTCCAAAGGGAAATCTTACAGCTTTTACACTTTAACTGTGCCATTACAGCAAACTCTTTCAGTGATCTCTTTTGTCTAGTATTATATGGTAAAACATAAAGAGAAAAAGACTGAATCAGATGTTCTTGCTTTTTAAATTACAAAGGGGAGAAAATTCGGTATGAACAGTCTCTGAACAATAAGACTTTGAAATAAAGTGCAGACTGCTACAAGGTCTACTTCAGTCAAACATTGCCAGGAAAAGTTCCCATCAGACATTGAGAGATCTCTTGCATTCCTAAGAAATGCTCAGCCTCAGTCAATTAATTATGGGGGGTTTTTGATTACAACATTTTTGGTACACATGTTGTTAAAGAGTCCAGGAAAAGTGAAAAAAACCAGTAAAAACCAACAGTATGTATCTTCAGTAGAAGAGCCTTCCGAACTATATAGATATATTTGCATACATATTCCCACCATTACCCTGGCTGTATATGCCTACCTACTTAGCCACTATGAGACCACCCCCTGTCACCCATACCCATACAGAGGACATCATCATCAACTCAAACCTCACTGCAGATTCTGCCACTGAAGTCATGCCTGAAACATTCAATGTAATACATACCTCACATGCAGCTTTCCTATCTGCCCATTCAGCTAAAATTCTTGTCTAGGCTCATCTCTCTTCTCATTTCCATCAATCTTCTCTTTCTCTGGTTTTCAAAAATGCAGCTCTGATGTTGCCAGATCTATTGTAATGATTCTCCTCAGCTTCTACCATGTTCCTTTTCCATTTTTATCTTTCTGGTGAATTTGCCTCTGCTACATCAGTCATAAACTTCTTGAGTTTGATTTCAGTACATTTCACAGATTACTTTCCTTCATCTGCCATTTCTTTACAGCAGATGAAATTTGCCATACAAATTCGTTTAACACAATATATTGGTCTCTAGTTTGCTATTGAAATTTGTGGGCTTTTTTCTAGTCATTCTTCATACTTAAAATGTATTCGATGTAAATACCTGCAAACTGGCTTCATTTTTCCTCACAAATACCCCACCATGCTCCCTAACAATTCTGTACAACCAAATGAATATTGTGTCTCATGTTGTCCCATCGTCTATTTGTACAGCTGTTATACAAGTGTAGCAGCATAGCAAGTATATGCTGCTATAGCTGTCTCAGTTTCTGTTTCTTGTTCTATGTATGTGTTACCAAAACATTTGGGGCAGACTTAGTATTGCAATTATTGTATAGTTTTTCTGTCTATGATTTATATCAGATGTGGCAGAATTTTGAATCATAATTAAAACTCCCAGACATAAAAGCTACAAAAGGAATATTAATAATTTTATCATGTGACTTTCAGACAATGAGCTCATCCAGTAAGCCATGTTCTTTTTGTTTTAAAAATACATATAATTTGGGACATTGTATAAAGAAACTAGAATACTAAAGAACAACAACAACAAAGTGTTATGAAAATTTTAGATTATACAGGTGTTTTTCTTGTTCAGATTAATGTATATCTAGCCTAAGTGGACAACCAGAGAAAAGTAGGAACAGAGCAAGTATATATGATATTATGCGGTCATTTCTCAACTTCCAGTTACTTTCTATGTTGTTTCTTGATCCTTTTGTAGTTTGTCCATTTAGTGGTCTGTAATGAGTCTTTCTTCTAAGAACTTGTCCATTCTCCCTTGTAACCCATGTAGAGTTCTTTAATACCTCAATATTATTACACAGAATTCCACAGATCTACTACCTTCTGTATGAAAACATTGTTTTGTTTGTTTTGAACCTGGCTCATGTTCTACTATACCTCTCAAGTCATCTCTTTCCAAAGACAAAGAATCCTAGCCAACACAGTCAATTCTGTGTCTGAGACAGACTTCAATTCCTCCAACGCCTCTTGTTTTCCTTCAATGAACTTTTCCCATCTATATAGACAGCCTTTTGGTAGTGAGAGGAGAGCACTGGAGTGCAGTCAAATAGTGCATTTATTCAGTTTAATAATAATGTTTTCTCTTTGGTTCTCCATTTTTTGTTCTCCATTTCTTCCTCTATGTGATTTTTAAGATTCTTTTTTCTTGGGACATGAAGGGAACATTGACTGCACAGAAATGACACTTCCATAAAACTATCATGATCCCAAGGTCTTGTTCCTAAGTCAAAGCAGTCAATTCAGAGTTCATCATTTTATGTGCAAAGCTAGGATTTCTTGTCTTCAGAAGCGTATGTTTCTTTACATTATCTATACTGCATTTCATTTCCTTTGCCTTTCTCTCTGTTGAATTTCATCTGCTATTTTATTTACTGTCTAGCCAAGTAAGAATTTACACCATTAGGAGTTGAACCACTTTATACCTGAACTCCTTTAGAATTTTTGTAATAGTGCTAGTTTCTATGCATTTTATCAGACCATTTTATTTTTTTTTTTTTAACATTTTATCTGTAGCTGCTTCCACAATAACTTCAAATTCAGTCAGATTGTCCACTGAGCCCTCTCCCATTAGAGGACTGCACTTTAGCATGGGAATATCTTAATTGCTTTTTCATAAAAAATACTGATGGAGAAAATTAATCTAAGTACATTTCATACAAACTATCTGCTGGGGCAACAAATGCTGGCTTTTTTTTTTTTCTGATTCACATATATCTTATTACTAATTTTGATGCTTTTATCTTGTTGATTCTCAACATTCTGACAAATTGATCATATTTTGACGTTTAATAAATTATAGTTTATGCTTCTTCTAATTTTCCTGTTTTAAATACAATTTGAAGGATTCCTTCCTGTTCACAGTAGTCTCCCTAACTTTGCTGAAAACTGATTTCAGCTTCCTTTTATATTTCCTCTTTCATTTCCATAGGTGACAAACACTAATGCTGTGATTCCAGTATAGTGTCATGCAGTAGCTTACATGCCCATCAGAATTTTATTCCTTGGACTATCCTTGGAGAGGGGAATTGGAGGCACAAGAATTAAGATTATGGGTTGAGATAAGAACAATTTACTGGAAACAACAACAAAACAAGAAAATGAAGAGTAACAGCAACAATATTAGTAAAAAATTGTGCAAGAGAGAGATGAGTGGGTCATATGCAAAACGTTCACCATGCAGCCCAAGCCGACCACACCATACTCCCCCAACCTGGAAGTGAGACCCTTCCCCAGTCTCCAGAAAATGATGTGAGGTGTTATAGAATAACCTTCAGGTCCTAGCCATACTTCCTCCTGGCCACTTCAAAAACTAACCCTAGCCTGGCCAACATGCTGTCATAGAAACCTGAGTCTAGCTTCCTTGTCTGCTTAAATGTTCTTCCCTTTTGTCAGTAGTACTAGTACACCAGAGCCAGTTACACCTTCCCAGCAGGTCTTAGGAGCCTTTGCAGACTCCCCAAGGGTGTTTGCCAGCTGGTAGTCACTGTGCAAACCTGGAAGTCTCATGGGATCCCAAGCTTAGCTAACCATAAGTGCCATGACAGACTCTTTCGCTTTTCACTGTTAGAGAAAGAAATTATGTGCAATACAAGTAAAAAATGTCATTCCATTCTTTTCTAATAATCAAGACTTACTCCCTCGTAACAAGATATGAAAAATGTGAACATAAGCCAGTGATTCCCACTGATTTCAGTGGGCTCTGGCTCAGGCTTTTAATGACGCTGACTGATACACTTTTTCCAGATGTAGTCTTTCATCCATCAAACCATTCTGTTGTTCTGAGGAAATCTGGGATGTAAAGAACATCTGCCACAATGAACATAAAAAGCACAGACCTGCTGTTACTAATGGGAAGTATTCTAACGGCTTGGATTAAAAAAAAAGGTTAATTAATTTTACAAGAATAATTACTTTGAATGTGAGTGCCAATGGCCCTTTTCACATAAAGCTTCTCCAATACAATCTTGTTTTGGTCTTGCTGAGGACAAAAAAAATGCTTCAGTTGTTCTGACAAAAATTTTTGTGAATTGCTATAAATTCTATTGAAGAGGTTTCTATAGCTTCCTTTTAAATTCTATTTACTTATTATCTGTAAACAAGGAAGCTGATTGGCTTGGATTTGTATGATAAATTATAATGAAATAATACACCCTCTAAGCAATCAAGAAAGGAAGTAACTGCTTTTAATGTCCTCTGTTAAAATGTAATTGTGATATTTAGGAATCAATTTGCTGCTTTTTCTAATATTCATTATATTACTCATTAGCACAATGTTTAGCAAACACAGAAGATGTCTTTTACTATAACATTTTATAGCATCTAATCTCTTTTTCATCTGCTTTTGCCAAATTGTGTAGGTTTTTTATTGAAAATTTGTGTTTTAAGAATTTGAGCTGATTTAAGATCCAATTTATTGCAGAAGAAAAGACAATCATTTATGCTAGAGCTCCCCTTCATGTAGACATATATACAGTTTCCTTTGTCTTTTAAAAAGGAAAAGCAATCGCCAAGACACATCTTTGTTAAGGTTCCCTGCTGGCGGCATATGGCAAAGTTACTGGCACCTTGCCTGGAAAACGCAGCAAGAACTGATAGATCTGATCTCATTCTGGGGCTGGGGAGAAAATAGATTACCGTAAAGGCCACTCTTACAGCCTGTGACCATCAGTTGCTTGGCAAGAAGCACAAGTGCCTGAAAACAGATCTAGGAAGGTGAAAGAGAAAGAGATTTTACCCTTCTAAGTGATGGCAGAGCCCCCAGAACAGTCCATGCTAGAGCAGGACCTTCAGAAGTCTCTATGTAATTCTGTTTTATGTGCTACTGTGAAATAAAACTCCCCCAGAACAGTCCATGCTAGAGCAGGACCTTCAGAAGTCTCTATGTAATTCTGTTTTATGTGCTACTGTGAAATAAAACTCCCCCAGAACAGTCCATGCTAGAGCAGGACCTTCAGAAGTCTCTATGTAATTCTGTTTTATGTGCTACTGTGAAATAAAACTCTCAAGGTGTAAGTGTTGAATAAATAATAGTATATAAATGCATACAAATGTTTAAGAAATAATACTCTAATATTAAGAGCAACAATTTTATTATAAATAATAATATTTTTACAGGTTGGTCTCAAGTTTTTATTGAGCTGTGACAAAATCCTGCAGCTGCACAACTTCTGAAAAAACCTCCAGATTTTTTTCCATACTATCATATTGCTTGAACCAGACATTAAGAGTGATGACCCATTTGATGTAAAAAATAGATGTACTTTTTCTTATTTGAAATTAGCTTGGCAGTATGCAGTTTTGAAAGGTTTACTGGTATTGAATGGAGGGGGAATCTACTGTAATTATGATGGTTTATAAAGCAGAAATCCTGAAGAGACTTGAACGTCTCCAGTCTCAAACTTGGACAAGACTTCAAGCAATAAGAATCTACTCCATTCGTCCATGAAGATACTTTTATGCTAAATATCATCCTATAGCAAAGATCATTTTTATGCTTACACAGATTTAGTAACCGTGACAATTATAGGGAATGGAACTGATTTCCAGATTGCTTTAATTATTTCTCAGACTTGAGAAATGCTATAAAAATTAAAATAGAAAGGTTCTTTTCAATTACACTGCCATGATTAATACTTTTTTTTTTAAATGAGAATGTCCAGCCACAGAGATGTCTTCTTAGTCCCACTGATGGCAGGGTGCAGTTTCATATGAAGTCTGCCACCTTCCATTCTCACAACACGACCCCATCGCCCCCTCCCATTCACTTATACCAAATTTTGCAATTATCAAACCATATACTGAGCCAGTTTCTGATCTGACAGAAACCTACCCTACCAAGAAGCCCTGTGGTTCTAAGACGAAGTGATCCAGTGCAAGCCAGGGGCAGGGACACAGGGAGAACATGAGGGAGAGTGGGAAGCAGCCATGAATGCCCAGCTTGAGAGCAGCCCATGTCAGATCAGGTGACACAGCTGCTGGCAGCTCCATGGGCAGACCAGTCAGGCCTGGAGTGAGACAACAAGACCCCATCACCCCCTCTCATTCACTTCTCCTGCATGTTTTCTGCAATTACATCCTTTACATTTGCAATTAGCACTGACCTGGAATTGGTCCAGATAAAACCTTTTTGTTCATCTCTTTTGCACAGCCTTATGTGAACTGGTGCTGAAACATGAGTACCCAAGGTCAAAGGAGGGACAAAACTATCTCCAAGTAGCACTTTCAGCTTACTGTGAATTAAAACAACTGTGTTACTTTGGCCTAAGCGATTCATTACATCCTCTACTGTTCCATTTAATAAAAGCATACCTGTCTGTGTTCTCACTATTATTTATTTGTATTCTGTGACTCAAGGTGGCTCTAAAGAAAAATGGTTTGTGGAATCCACAATTCAGAGTCTTTTCTGTTGCTCTTCAAATGACTCTTCTTTCTCTTCCAGATTCTGCAGTCATGAAACTGTATACCAGCAAACCAATCTAAAAAATACAACCTTGAAAATCATTCTACCTACCCTTCCAAATCAAATAGAGCAGAGAGGTAGAGACATGCGTAGCATCCCATGAACTCTCCCACCTCGGTCAACTCCCAAGTCCTCGGCCGTGGCAAGGGCACTAACTGCTTACCATAGAGTCAGTCCTCCTGGGGGGAAAAACACACTTACCAAATGGACCTCTGTATCCCAACTTCCCCTGGTTTCTCCTTTCCCTGCCCCCTCACTGGATTGGTACCTCTGATGGCCACCCCTCCTTCCCCTGGAGACCAAACCCCTCTGCCCCGCTCTTAGCTCCGCCCCCCACCCCTTGTCCTTCTTAAGCTGGCTCCTCCACATGGTGGCTCTCTTCTACTTTGCTGGGTCCTCTTCAGCCACATGGGATATACTTCGCTGGAATAAAACCCTGCAAAAAGAGCCTGTCTTGCCTCTCTCGCTGAGCCAGCTGCAGTGAGTGTTGAGTGAGGGTCTGACTGCACTGCCTGAAGCTTAACTCAACTTGCTTTTCTGCAGGAGAGGTTTGTTAGGAACAGATAATAGGCAGCAGCACCCACTACTCCAACTCCCGCATTTTTAGACATGGAGCAAAAATTCCTATGGCACTGATATGTTGCTTTAAAAACGCAGTGTGGATTACTTCTTTTAAGACTCATTGCACTGGAATACTCTGATTTTAAAATCACAAGTTATTTCAATTTGGTCAACTTTTAATGAAAGCTTGTTTTGCACAACAAACAAATATACTGAATTCTGTCGGCATCGGTGCTTGGCACCAGTCGATGTAAACTGTCAGTTTACCATCCTACTGTAAGACTTTCATACCTTCTCCCGGTGAGTTCTCATGGGCAGCTCCTCACAACACTGACTCCTTTTCTCTTCCTTCCACATGGCCAGCTGACTTCTTCCTGTCCCTAGCACAACTGCGTAACATTTCCTGTCCCTTGCAGCACGTACCAACCCTTACTGTCCCTTGCACCACTGCCTGACCCTTACTCCTCACAGCAGCACAGCCAACTGACTCCAACTCTCCTCTCAACCAGCTAAGCCACTCTTATGTAACACCCATCCTTATTGGACACAGCTGTGCCCTATTAAGGACAAGGCTGTACCTACTCTTTGGTAATTAGCACAGCTGCAACTCCTCAGGGGCAAGATTGCCTTCAGCACTATCTCTATTCTCTTACAATCCATCCTCCCACAATTCCCCTTCTCTTTTAATTATAAAGTTGCAGCATTTCTAGAAAGAAATGTTTAAGTAAATTGACATTATGACACATTTACATATTTCCAGTTATACAAATGTTCAGGCAATACATCACAGTAAGATCATATGTTTCTAAATTTTGATTTAGTTTTGCTTTTCACAATATAGAACATCAACCTAAGGCTTTTCATGCACTAATGTTGGGTTTACTATTTTCTGCAGGGCGCTTGGCAGAAGACAGTGAACACAGTACAAGCATTTTTTTGTGTGTAATTGCCACTAACTCTTGAATGTATTTGTGATTTGAGCTTGATTCATTCTCTAAATTCATCAAGTACTCATCATCAAATCTTTACACCTATGCTTATGGGATAATGACAAAATTAATAGCTGTAATTCATATGTTTTACCAGCAAATAACCACATAATAGAACTACTCTGTTTCCAGTTGCTACTGCTGTTTTAATAAATTCTCTTGCTCTTTCTTCCATTTGGTTGCTTTTGTCTCTTGGAATTCCAGTTCTTCTTCTATCTGCTGAAGCAACGTCTCTGTTTGCTGCTTCTTCCCTTCTTGTCTCATTCTTTTTAATGCTTCTCTTCATGCAGTTTTGTATCCATTTTCATAACATTTCTTCTTCTATGTCCCGCCACGCTGCCACGTACACTGGCAGCTAGGGGGATGCCGGCACCACCCCAGGACCCCACCAGACTGCAGCTATACCGGGGTGGGGGGACCCAGGGCTCGCTCCCCAACTGCAGGCAGCAGTGGGCAGCATCATGGGCGAAGGTGCCGCTGGTACTTTCTCCCATTTAACCAAAAGGAAGCTTCTTCATTTGCACTCACTACATTTCTTTTATACCAAATAAGCAAAGTGCATAGAGCCTGCTCCTCATATGCAACATCCCTCTTCTACAAAATTCATAACAAACTGTCCAAAAGGAATTTTCCTTCACTTAATATTTAAGTCCCCTTTTCTAAGATCCCAGCTGCTCACCTGGGGCCCAGTGTCTCTGACTTCATAAGTCATCTAAACATTCAGGCTCTCACTGCCTGACTCTTCACTAGACTAGGCTCCAACATCACTGCTTTCTCCGCAGTTCTCTACCCAAATCATGTCGGGGTTATCACCTGTCGGCATCAGTGCTTGGCACTAGTCAATGCTGGATGGGAACTGATTGTCACTGTCAGTTTATCATCCTACTGTAAAACTTTCATACCTCCTCTCTGTGAGCTCTCACGGGCAGATCCTTGCAACTGACTTCTTTTCTCTTCCTTCCACATGGCCAGCTGACTCCTTCTAGCTGTCCTTAGCACAACTGCCTAACCCTTACTGTCCCTTGCACCACCACCTGACCCTTACTCCTCACAGCAGCACAACCAACTGACTCCAGCTCTCAACCAGCTAATCCACTCTTTTATAACAGCCATCCTTATTGGACACAGCTGTGACCTATTAAGGACAAGGCTGTTCCTACTCTTTGGTAATTAGCATAGCTGCAACTCCTCAGGGGCAAGATTGCCTTCAGCACTATCTCTATTCTCTTACAATCCATCCTCCCACAGAATTCAAGTCTGATTAGACAGATTGTTCTTATAAGGACTTATTTATTTTAGTTAAAAAAAAATAGTTCATCTCCAGACTGGCCTCTTGCAGGATTTTTTTTTTTTAATTAGTAATGATTCTGCTGTGAAGAGGTTGTGTAAATATATCCCTATATTTTTGACAAGGTTATTACTTTTCAGAGCTCCAGCATTTTAAATTATGCTTGCAGAAGATACCAGTTTTAAAATTTATTCATTTCATCTGCATCTGTTCTGCATTCCACAGAGAAAACACAAAAGTATTGGGTGCTTGAATACTTCAGGAGTACTACATGTGTTTGTTAAGACAGCTCTTTCACATAAGTGCTACTGTTCTGCTTATGTCTCCTTAAAGAGGATGGCAGCCTGAAAGAGGTGTTTCTTTAGGGCAAGTCCCAAAATGGAAAAACAGATGGCAAAGACAGCATCAATGAAGTACCATCTCAAAGTATACAACAAGCTTGTAAGTTTGTCAGACAAATAGGTTAGTGAAAGTCAGGAGTCAACTGGACCATGTATGTTTTGAAACCAGCAAGTAAACAAACAAAATATTCTGTTGTCTTTAACCTGATGTCTTGTGTAATGTAAGGAGAAAACGGCCTTTCACAGAAAAAAAAGTATGCTATGAAACTCCTTTTTAGTTAAATATGCTAACTCTTATGTTCTGCCAGTTCCCAAAGAAAAATTTTGATGTCTTAGTACATATAAGAAGAAATATCAAGACATGCTATAGTTTTCCCCTTCACATAATTTTCATTTTAGTCAGGAGTCTGCTGTTCAAATAAAATAAATTCCTGCTCAGAAGTCTGATTATATTTCATGCAATCACACAATGTGAATCTTACAGATATGCTGTATACATTATTCAAAGGAGAAGGATGAGCTCAGTCCCACATCAAAGCACGTTATTATCCTTTTCCCATAAATATAATAACACAATTTCCTACATTGAAATGAAGCTGTATTTAAAGAAAGGATAGCATGGGAACACTACTTCTTGATAAGTGGTACATCACACAATTTTTAACCAAGTAGGAGTTTCAAAAAAGAGTAAGTAAAACTCAAGAATAACCAGAACAATTACTTTAATGCACTTTTTGATAAAGCTTTTGTGATTTATTAAGGAGAGATATTGGGATTCTTAAGATCAGAACACTGAGTTTTATATTAATCTAGACAAAAGCATAGACAAAAAATGTCACTCTTCAAAACGTGTGGATGCAGCACTTAAAAAAACCCCAAACAAACAAACTGGTCTATCTCTCTTCTCCCAAATAGAGAGAGTACAGTATATTTATTTATTATTTACCCAGAAAGGAGACAAGCTGGATTTCTTGTTCCGCTATGCTAGTAATTATCTGCATAAAGTACTAATGATTCAAACAAATGTGATAATTTGAGATATTGAAAAAGGACAATGGCTTAGAGTTTCTTTACAAGAACTTGTCACTGCCCTCCCATGCCAATTTTGTTTATGTCCAAATTATACTTCATCTGGCAAAGCCACAAAAAGGTTTAAACCATTGCTAACATACCAATTCCTTATCCCCAGTTGAATGCCATGTCTGTAAAATCAGGCCACTTACAAAACTCATCAGCCGTTGCAGTTTCTGATGTCATAGCCCTCATAGAAGGAGCCCCAAAACTAATGTTTTTGCACAGCATGAACCACGTGAAAATAGCAAGAAGCAGATACTATTAGATGTTCTGCACAAGCACTCCCAGTCTTCCCAGGTTCATATCAGGATACTGCAGATATCTTGGGTTTGCTCTGAAGGGTAATGTAAGCAAGACACCCCTTCTCAAATGCAACTGAAGTCTAGCCCTGTGCATCAGATTTTACCTCCATTGATTTTGGCAAAGACCAAATATGACATCCTGAAAGAGTGATTTATCCTAGTTCTACCTTAGATTGCCTCTGGGAACCACCCATGTCTTTCTACTGATTTCAGAAGCAAGATTTGCTTAAACTAAACTCCTAACTTTTGCAATTCTAAACTTCTGTGGAATATATTGTGCATTGTCATTCACTGAAACACATGCAAAACACACTCCACACGCATCCTTTTTGGATGGCTCTGTGTTACCCAACAGTGCCAGGATCTGCAACATGATCCAAAGACTCCTAAAGTAATCAATAATAATTCTGTCATTGGTATTAGCAGGTGGAATGACGTATCTCTTCTTGCTGCGATGCACAAAACATACTGGATTTCTCAACTACCTGAAAAACATTCTTTTGCAATTTCTATTCAGTAATCCTTTCTACTTCGCAAATACTAACCTTCTTCTAAACACTACAGCAGAAAAGAGAGGCAAAAAATGGACATGAATAACATCCTTACTTTCAAAATAGCAGTATCTGTCCTGTTCATAAATCACAAGAATCCCTTGTTACCCTGTCCATAAAGAAAACAAAACCATACAGCTCTTGTTAGTGGAAGACAGATGAGATTTTCCTCCAGCTTAAGTTTGTGGAAAATAGCTTGATCAGAATTATGTCTCATCCTGTCCTCTAAAGGCTCTATCACAGTCGTAAATGAGAACAAGTTTTGGCTTATTGAAATTGTTAGACTTGGGAGCCTTATTCTTTCTACAAATTGTGGCTCCATTAAAATACTGGCTTTCTCCATTGCATTAAAAAATACAGAAAAATAAATTAGAATACAAAATCTATTTATTCTTTTCTAACTGCGTAATCCTTTGTTGGCACAGCTTTTGCAGATAGTCCCACTGCAATAAGACTATACTTTATAAACACAAACAGTTTTCATGTTTCTTTATTATTACTATATTGTTCTCTTTAATATTTGGAATGTATAGTGAATGTGAGATCTCATGTATCATTCCTGTTGCACAGTCAATTATACTTTGCGTATGTGTATATGTGTGTATGTTTCTGTGTGTGTGTTTCTGTGTGTGTGTATTTCTACATTTCAGAAGCTGCCTGTAAGCAGTTTGCTCTGTTCCCAGATTGTCTGCTTGAGTCACTCCTGTGGCAGCTGCAGCAGTTTCTCCTAAGCAGCAACACATCCTGGAAAGGGCTGTAAAGACCAAACTATTATTTTATGGCAAAGGAGAACAGCTTTAATCAAAGAGCAAACCCTGACCAAATTTTTATAAATCATTAGCCAATAGCTGATGAAATATGATAGTTTTTATTAGTGTCACTCTAACTGTCATGCCAGACCTGGAAATCCAGGACTTGTCTCAGTTGGTGTAGATTCCCAGCATTTAACAAAAAACAAAAGAAAAAAAAAAACCCCAAACAAACAAACAAAAAAAACCAAACCAAACAAAAAATCTGAGATGTGAGTACATTTTGCTAAAACTATGTGCAAACAAAAGATTAACCAAAGGCTAGCTTAAGTTTTTAACGTCAGAGCAGAGGACTCATAAGAACTATCTATTTCCTCTCCAGCATATGTAAAAGAAATTACACAGAATGGTCCTGAACTATTATTTGAGCATGTTTCTCCTTAGTCCATAGCAGAAACTAAAAAGCATACTTAAACCTCCTGTATGAAGATGAAAGATCAAAAGCCATGAGACAATTACAAGAATCAGATACAAAGCACCTTTAATTAATCTCCAGTAAGCTGTTGCTGAATAGTTGACACAGCATCTAGTTAAAAACAGTTTCAGGTACCAGTCCTGCTTACATTTTTAGTAAAGATTTTGAATTTTTATTGATCCATTAAACTCATCTTTTATTTATGGAGTTCAGATAGTTTTTTAAATCAAACACAAGATCAGCTTACAGGGAAATATCATTTATGGATGCAATTCTCCAGATAAGAGATTATCTGTAAAAGAGCACTGGATCAATGAAGTTTTTAGGGGGTCTATTCCAGTAATTTCTTGCAGTCTTCTGGTCAGATTCAAGCCATCCAGTTGGGTGAAAGTTGTGTGGGGCCTGTATTTTTGCATCCTAAGTTTTGGCAGATTATATAACTTAAACTATATTTTAAATATAAACACCAGCTGTTTTCGTTTCTATTTTGAACCTAGAAAATAAGCAGGAAGAGGGACCACAATTAATTTAATTTTAAATTCTTGATTCTTGGCTGTTATGTTTTTGCCCTGTCCTTTAGTGTGTACTTTTAATGGATATATGGAGACAGGAATCTTTATCAACACATATTTTTGACAGACATAAATCAGAGAAGTAGAATATTTCCATACTATACATCTCGGTGTCATTAATTTTTAATTTCTTCTTTGTTATAGCCCTTGTGCTGTTCGTTTTCAAATTTCCAGTAGTTTACTTCCTTTCACCATAGTTTCTAAATGCTAGACATATTTTTTGTTGCAGTTAAAAAAAAACAAACTTTTTTCTAAACTTAATTTTTTTCTTTCTACTTTTCTTTCTCTATAAACATAGCATTTCACTTAACTGACTTCACAAAATTCTTAAGATTTTTTTTTTGCAGAACAATTGCAATGTTTAAACTTAATGGAAGATTTTATCACAAGCTGCTATATTGAAATGTTAGTGCCCTTATCCATCCACCTCATGTCCCCCATGTCTCCTTACGGCCACTAGACCAGGCATGCAGGAATAGAATATGCAGCCACTCCATTTGGCAGAGTTAGAGCCAAATATGAGTCAGATGTTTAGGAAGATGTAAGCGAACTACCACAATGGGCTTGGCAGAGGTCTGCACACATATATCCTGTTCTGCTGTTGCCCCCTGCTAAGTGCTGAGAAAGGAATACAAGGACGTACAACAGAGGGAACAGACAGTAAAACTAAAATAGAAACAGTAAAATAAAATAAAATCACAAAAATCCCTGTGTATTTGTCGCAGGTGAACTACACTTTACATTTTTACATATTTTTTGAGGTTTTTTAATATATTTTGCTCCCCTATAATTCCTTTTCTTTGCTAAGAACATTAAAAGTCCTTGCCTTTTTACAAAATCTCATGAGACTTATAGAAAATCCTCAGTTTATACATTCTTCAGATTAACAGAGAAATGTCCTGATGCTATAGGACAATTCACAATGAATTTAGTTTCTTGATCAGTAACCAGTTGGAACATCTCCAAATCTACTAATCTTTCCTTCCTATTTTCCTCCAAGTAAAATATGTAATTTCAAATTGACTATAATTTAGTCTTTTTTTTTTTAATGAATTGACTTTGTCAAACCTTAAGAGTGCAATTCTTCAAATAACCTGATTTTATTATGACTTCTGATTCTTGTTCTTCAGGAGATCAGACGTTATTATATTTGTGGCTAAAATCAGTTACTTTAAGAAAAATGAGGCATACCATACTTGTTATTGAACAGATTAGAAATATGAAGATTTCTATGAATCAATTAATGGTAAGGTAAATTAAACAGGTAAGGTTTGAGGAATTAAGACTTTAGAAACAGGAAGGCCACCAAAAACTAAAACAAAGCATCTGGAATAGAAGAAAAGTTTCTGAAATCAAAAGCTCAAATGAGCGTAAGGACAGGAACAAGGTACAATAACAATCAAGGAGGGACAGTGGGAGACAGAAGCCATGAGGTGAGGCTGTACAGGAGAACAAAAGACAAGAGGAAAAAATAAATGACAAAGCATCAGAATAACCTGAGGACTTGATTTTTCAGCAGTGCTGAGCACTACTGCAAGTCTAGCTCCTAGTTCTTAATGGACTGGTTCATCACAAAATCTTGCCAAAATACCTGAAGGATTTATGCATCCACTTATTTAAAAAGCAGAAACCTACACAAAAATAACTTTACTTAGATGAAAGGAAGCAACATGTCTAACTAAAGGATCATAAATTTAATTGTCAGGTGTGAACATAAAGGTACAAAACCTTAAGAGGGAATAAATGTGTTTACTTTCAGCCTGAGTAGCTAAGTGACATATAAGAGAGTGGCAAAATTATCTACCTTTATCCAGTGTTTACTGTCTTTCTGGGAATGGGTTGATAAGTTACAGAAAATTGTGAGTCTTCAAGTGTGGCTAATCTATTGACAGCATTACTGTAAATTAACCCACACAATTTATATAACTATAGCATAGTACAAGCACTTAAACTTGGCAGCTGAGTAGGTATTTCTCAGAACCATGGATCCATCATCAAGATGCCATCAAGTATTTTGAGTTTATACTCAGTATTTTGCCAAGTGATGCAAGTGAGGGGTTGCATTTTTAGCAATGCTGCATTGCGTGAAATTTAAAAATATTAACTTGCAATTTTCAAAATTAGAATGAAAAAATCTGATTTCTGATTGTTTTCAAACTTTAATTTTTTTATGTCTGCAAAATTCATTCCCATACCAAAAATTCCAAGTGTTATAAATAATAAGGTATGTATATGAACAACAAAACAGCTGAGCCATACAGGTCCAGGCAATAAAAGCTGATGTACAAAATGACAAAAATTTATGAAAGCCCATGAAATGCATGACAAATTTTGCAAACTGATCAGGTACTACGCCTCTTTAAATTCATAAAAGCATAAGATAGCAAAAACTATATATCATTGTGAAAAAAATTATACTGAGTAGCATATAAAAATCATGATGTCTTTCCTAAAAATATGTGCCCAAGACATAGCCCAGTGGAAAAAATGTACCTCTGATGCTCTTCCCTTACTAGTGTAGAAACAGGATACTTGTAGTCTCTAAATTTTCTCACTTAGCTGTATGTTGGCTGTGCATATGGAAGCAGACTCTTTCAGCCTGAGCAGAGTTTTGCTGAGCAGCCCCACATGGTTTCTGGCTCTCCATCTACCCTTTGGTTCCTTCCTGGTTTTCCTGCAGCAACTGGCATCTCCTGCAATCCAGGTATATGGTGAAAAGTTCAACTACTCTGTTAGAAGGCGAGCACTGTAACCTCCCAAGTTACTCTTAGAGGTTTCATGTATTTCTCTTTTATAGAAGAATAGCAGCAATAGTATTATTTTCATTGTTTTAACATAGGCAAATTGTTCTTTCTGTTTAAAAAAGAAATGGAAAAGTACTGTCGTCATGACATAATGAATACTGGAACAGTTAACAGACTCCTGGAGCACACTAACTATGCTTTTTTTCTGTTTATCAACTCTGAAACAAATGAAGGAGACAAGCAAAAGGATTGCATTGCTCCAAAGATAACATTGTTGTAACTATTTTTTTCTTGTGCCACCCAATGACTTGCCAAATCCATCTGTACAAGTTCCTGAACTTAGCTGTTATCCAGATTAAACTGGCTCTGGCAATCTGAAAAAAAAAGGATTTTTGATTTATATGCAAGGAATATGGTTTGGGTTTTTTTTTTTTCAGAATTTATCCTAACAGAGACAATTTGAAAGTAAGCAGAAGCCAGTCTGTGGAACTAGAGAATGAAACAGAAGACATCCATTTGCTTCAATACATTTATTCTCTGCCACTTTGTTATCTTTTACTTCAGAATTTTACTTTGTTATACAGCCACAGAAACTAAAAGCATTCGTGCAAAGTTCTTTTGCTTCTAACCTACAAAAAGGACTATTTCTGTCTTAGGTTAGTAGCATGATGATATTCCCTTTACCAAGTAATGAATTTTTTAATGCCTGGGCACAAATTTACCTTTTAGGCTACCTTTTGTGAAAGAAATCACACCTCAGAGTGGCTGGTGATACTAGTCAAAGATAGGCATTAGGTTCCCAATTCTGTGTAAGATACATAGTGATGGAGAAAAAAATATGACAGCACTTGGACACAGTACTATACAATAAATAGCCATATTGCTCATTTAAAATTATATAACAAGAAAAAATAATTAAATTCAAGCCATATTTAAATAATTAAAGCAACCTTAGCCAAAATATAATGGAATCATAGAACAGATCAGGTTGGAAGGGACCTCAAAGGTCATTCATCTCCAAGCCCCTGCCATGGGCAAGGGTACCTTCCACTAGACCAGGCTGCTCAAAGCCCCATCTAACCTGGCCTTGAACACTACAGGGATGGGGCATCTACAACTTCTCTGCACAACCTGTTCCAGTGCCTCACTATCCTCTAAGTAAAGAATTTCTTCCTACCCTCTGTAAGTTTAGAGCTATTCCCCCAGGTCCTATCCCTACATGTCCTTGTAAAAAGTCCCTCTCCTGCTTTCTTGTAGGTTCCCTTCATGTACTGGAAGGCTGCAAATGGGTCACCTCATAACTCTTCTCTTTTCCAGGCTGAACACCCCCAACTCTCAGGCTTTCCTCCATCCCTCTGATCACCTTTGTGGCCTCCTCTGGGCTTGCTCCAGCAGGCCCACGTCTCTCCTGTAATGGGGACCCCAGAGCTGGATACAGTACTCCAGGTGGAGCAGACAGTGAGAATCACTTACATGTAATATATCATTATAAACCGCTTTTGAAAATCAAAGGGCTGTCTCAATGTCCGGTACGTACCCGCCTTTTGCCAACCTGACTGTAGCAAAATAATTAAGTTTGCAGTTCTATGATGAATTTCATTCCCTATATCCTTTTCAGGACAATGAAACTCTAACTCTTTTGCCTCACCTTTAAACCACCCCTTCGAGTTTTAACCCAGGTTGGTGAGTGCTCAGGCCTGCTCTGTGAAGGGAGCCCAGCTGAGAGGCAGACAAAGGCGTGCACATACCCACGGCTGCCACACACCTTCCAAGCAGTCCCGATGCCACAGGGAGCAGGCAGGCGCCTCTCGGCAAGGCCGTGGTGGGCTCTGCCCCCTGTCTCTGAGGCAGCAGCTCTTGGGTGATGTGAGGGCAGTGCCAAGAAAGTCCTGGTGGACAGCAAGCTGTCCATGAGGCAGAAGCGTGCCCATGCGGCCAAAGAGACCAGCGGCATCCTGGGGTGCATTAGGAAAAGCACTGCCAGCAGGTTGAGGAAGATGATCCTGCCCCTCTATTCAGCCCTGGTGAGGGCTGCACCTGGAATGCTGTGTCCAGTTCTGGGCTCCTCAGTAGAAGACAGGTAGCTCCTGGAACGGGTCCCGTGGAGGGTCAATGAGAACAATTAGGGGAGCATCTCTCTTAAGAAGAAAGGTTGGGATAACTGGGCCTGTTCAGCCTCGAAAGGGAATGACTGAAAGGGAACTTAATTGATATCTACAAGGGATATCAAGAGGATGGAGCCAGGCTCTCTTTGGTAGTGCCAAGAAATGGGATGTAAACCAACGGGAAGAAACTGATGCACAGGAAGTTCCACATGAATACGAGGAAAAACTTCTTTACTGTGTAGTTGACCGCACAATGGAACAGACTGTCCACAGCGGTTGTGGAGTCTCTTTCACGAGAGATATTTCAGAACCGTCGAGATGCCAGGTGCTCTAGGATGACCCTGCCTGGGCAGGGAGGTTGCACCAGATGACCCACTTAGGTCCCTTCCAACCTGGCCCGTTCTGTGAGAGGGGCGGCAGGCGGGCGGCCTTCCACGCCGGGCGGCCGCGGCTCCCGGGCCCTGCCCGCCGCGGGTAGCTCGGGCGCAGGCGCTGCCCGTGC
>VXBC01024469.1:1680197-1764420 GCA_013399945.1 Ploceus nigricollis
AGGCAGCGCTGCGGAGCCTGCAGAGAGCGAAATCTTCGCCCGCACCCGCCGCCACCAAACCACCACCACCCCGGCACCGCCGCCATGGTGCTACGCACAGTCCTCACCCACGCGAAGAAGCACCCGGCCGTGAGTACCTGAGCCCGAGTACCCGGCCCCCCGCCCGCCCTTCTCTGCCGTCGCTCGGTGTCCCCGGCCGCGCCGGTCGCCTCCTCCTCGCCCATCCGTCTCTTGGCATTCCTGTGCATGCCAGGCCCGTGGGCCTCCTGGAGCTGATCGAGCAGACACAGCCAGGTCCCTTTTTTCCTCCGGTTTCTGCGGCCTTGCTTGTGCTGCAAGGCTCGACGTGGCCCTTCCGTTTTTCTTGCCCACCAAGTTGCCCCACGCTAGCCCTTTCATGTTTCTGTTTTTGTTATCCGAGTACAGAAGGTAGGGGCCGTTTTGGCAGGGAAGGGACGGTTGTCTGTCTCAGAAACGCGACGTAATGGAATTTTTGGTTTGGTTTTGGTCTCTCTGGATGTAGGACTATTTTTTTCATACCTGCTTTTTCATAGCTGCTAGTTTCTCAATGACCCCAGGGATATCCCGCGAACAGGGAACTTATGCCAGGGGTTTAGAGGGCCACGCGTTTGTAAACTCAAAGATTGTTCTTTGGCTTACCATAGCTGACATCAGAAGTGTTACGTATTAATGCTATTTTGTTATATCGTAGAATGATATTTAATTTTTTGTGTTGTTATTCCAGTTGATTCCTCTGTTTGTGATCATTGGATCTGGAGGTGTTGGTGCAAGCCTGTATCTTATGCGTCTGGCGATGTTCAACCCTGATGTTAGGTATGTATTCAGTAGTCCCCAGTGCCAGTCCTCTTGCTGCATATGTCACACTCCACTGCCTTGGTTTTTATGTTTCTGGAGGCCTTAATGTCTTGATCCAGTGTCACCTGACATTAGGTGTGTGGAGCTTTTCTTGATTCGGAGGTCTCTTTGTTTACCATGATATTTAGAGACTGCTGACAAAGGATAGTGCCTTTTTCTGTGGAAACTTGCTTGGATGGGTGACTCGATGACCTAATAGTCACAGTACATTTTTTTTTTTAAATTTTGAAGACAGTGTTAATATTCTCTCACATCTTGCATTTCTCTCAATAGCTGGGACAAGAAGAATAACCCAGAACCTTGGAACAAAATGGCTCCCAGTGACCAGTATAAGGTAAAATGAGAAGTACAGATTTTTATGAAGCATCAAATTAGAGGTGTAGCCTACTGCTTTAGAATGGTTGATTATATGGGAAAGTAGTTGGATGAGTCATGTATTCCTTTTGTGCAGCATTTTATTGTCTCTAGGGCTCTGAGCAGAGATGCCTGTGTTTGAGGTTTAAAACTCTCCTAATGGTGATTGATAATGGGGTGAAAAGAGTCTGTATGAAAGCAGTCATATTTATTGCACTGTAAGGAAAAGAACAACTGTAAGTGAGAGCAAGAATTTACTGGCTCATAATACTCAGAAATAAACTACAGGGAGAAGGACAAAACCCTAGAAGATCTGAACTACAGTTTTCTGAGCTCTAAGCTTTTGGTCTTTACTCATGAGAAGCACTGCAGGAAAATGTCAGTGTTTAGTGTAACCATGAGTTCAGGTTTGCAGTTGATTTTTTGAAAACGAAACAATATTGTAAGTAACTGGATGCAATAGAAATGTTCTTTAGCTGATATTCAACTAATTTCATTGAACTAATGAGGAAGCGTGCAAAGATGTCTAAAACATTTGGTAGTTTACAGGAGTCCTAAAATCGTAGACTCATTTGTGTTGGAAAAGACCTCCAAGATTATTGAGTTCAACCTTTGACTGAACACCATGTTGTCAACTAGACCATAGCACTAAGTGCCATGTCCAGTCATTTCTTCTACACTTCCCGAGATGGTGACTCCACCCCCACCCAGGGCAATCTGTTTCAACGTATGACAATCCTTCCAGTGAAGAAATTCTTCCTGAGGTCCAACGTGAACCTCCCCTGATGCAGCTTGAGGTTGTGTCCTCTTGTCCTGTTGGTGGTTGCCTGGGAGAAGACGCCAACCTGGCTACATTCTCTTTTCAGGGAGTTGTAGAGAGTGACAGCCTCCTCTGAGCTTCCTGTTCTCCAGGCTGAACAGCAACAGCTCCCTCAGACACTCCTCATATGACTTGCTCTCTATACCCTTCACCAGCTTCATTGTCCATCTCTGGACATGAATCATGTTTTAATCATGCTTTACAGAAGTGCTATGTTAGTAGATTGCTGTTAAGAAAATTTTAAGATTCTTTTCAAGCTACAAAAAAAACCTACTCTGTTTTCAAAACTAATTTCTTGTTTGGTACCATATACTACTATTCCAATCATTGAAATAAGTAGAAAAACCCCACAATTCTAAAATAAAACAGGTTGCGGTTCCCTTAAAAGTCCAAAAAGAACATTTCATTCTTTGTTTTCATTGCCAGTTCTGGAATGTTGATGGTTTGTAAATATCTAAACTCGGCAAGTCCTGCATAGTGCACAGCACAAATTCTTTTAAAGAGTGCATGACTTGGGTAGCATTCCCCTTCTGCCTTAACATGCAAACAGAGCTTCAGGGTTTGCCATATTTGGGTGTGAGAATCATTGGGGACATTTTTTCCAAATCTGCCTTGTGGGAAATGAAAAGGACATACATTCTAATTTGAGGATGACTCTTTAGTAAAAAGTTCTTGTTATACGAGTCTTAACTTTTGATGGGATTTTTTTTTCTATTGTAAACTTCTCTTTGTCATATTAATTTCCTCCGTCTTCTTCCAAAGAAAAGAGTTGATGACCTAAGCATTACTGTAGGAGTTGCAGAGAAAGTTGTAATTTGAATGTGCTGTAGGCTGTTGTGTTTTCTTTAAGAAAGTTAAAAAAAATTAAAAATTGGGTGTAACTAAAGATATTCAAACTGATAGTTATGCGCTTTTAATCTTCTTGTCTTTTTAAGAAAAATTGTACTATCACATACTTGATGTCAAGTCAGGCTGGGATGCCAAAATATGCAGCTAGTGTGTAAACTCATTGTCCTCCATCACTTTTTGGGTTGTTCTGGATTGCTTGTAGCAGGATCCAATTATAATAGTATAAATTGAGCATGTGAGCGGATCTGTTCTGACTTTAATTCCTCCTTGTCATCCTTTGCTGTTCTAGATGCAGCTACCTAAACCAAACTTGGCTTTTGTAGCACTGCTCTGAATGTTCCTTTGTGGCACTGTCCGTTCACAGACACTGTGCTTTGTGCCACATTGCAAGCTGGCTTTTGCCTTCAGTATACAGGAGCCATAGATTGTGAGCAAAATGGATAAACTCATCAGTACTGTAAAAAGTTCCTCTGAATAGACTTCTGATTCTGGGGGTTAAGAGACACTGTTGGTTTTCTCTAGTGGAAGACATGACCGCTCATTTTAAATGCAGAACTTCTAATACTGGGTGTAGAATTAGTATTAAAAAGTTACTCTTTATCAAAAGTTTTTATTTGTTTATTAGCACACAGTTCAGAGACTCGAAATATGATTTCAGTTTCCTGGTGTAAGTTCAATGATGCATATCTTTAGTAAATACCAAGGAAAATGTGTAGTCAAGATTCTTAATTAATATTCTTTCCCTTCTCTTTCCTAGTTGTTCTCGGTCAATATGGACTACAGTAGACTCAAAAAGGACCGTCCTGACTTTTAAAAACACAATAGTGTCCATAAGCTGCACAGAAAGGTCTTCCGGAAGCTGTTCGCACAAGTGTCATGCTTAATCATCCAGGAAATAATTAAATTTGCCTCACACAGCACCAGGTCATGTGTTTGAAACTGTTTTGATGAGGCTTAATAAATGTTTAAAACTTGAAGTGTCTGCTCTTTCATTTTGCAAAATGGCAATATCCTCCTATTAACAGTTTCTGCTGTATGGTTTGTCAATAAGCAAAAGCCAATTCATGTTTCCTCGACAAGAAAGCAAAGTTGTTGTGATGGGCCTTATGCTCAGTGTGTTGATCTCAGAAAAATAACTGCATGTCCATGCAGTTATACCAAACTTCAAGAACTTGAAAGCATGTATTTATATGTATGCATATATATTTTAATATATCTGAATTTATCTTCTTGCCACTTTAAGAAGTTTTGATTGCAGAAAAGTCAGTGCCAACAAGTCATTATCCATCAGGGAGGGAGCAGATGTTGCCATATGTTGCTGGAGGGAAGGAAAAAAACAGAGTGAGCTCTCAAAAATGTTTTGTTTCTTTTCTTTCTTTTTTCTCTTCAAGTTAAGCAGTTTTTTTTAAAAACCAGAAAGACAACTTTCAATATTTAAAAAATAAAATTCTACAAACATTGTCAAGATTTCCTGTGGATCACAGATTTAAGGAAGGCAAGCACATAGCAGAAGAGGGTACAGGTTTTGGGAAATAATTAGCTATTTATGTAAGAACAAAAATACCTTTTAGAAAGGGCAAAATCTTACACTTTAGTACTTGGCTGAGTCTTGCTATGGGAAGACTAAAAGAAAATATATTTGCAAGTCTGTAACTTAATGGTAGGTCCTTTGTGCTTTACTGTGAACATCTGGCACTTCCTTGGAGAAGGGGTATTAATTCTGGACTATCTGACAGAGTACAGCTGTTCTTATCTTGATACTCTCTGCTTAAAGTTGACTCCAAGAATGTAGATAACTATAGCAACTCTTACAAGTAATAAAGTCAAATCAAGCAGCAAGAACTTGGAGAAGAAAACTGTTCTGTGGTAATTGCAAAATAAGGGATATTTGCAAAGACTTCATATTTTATATGGAGCAACCTTGTAGGTAAAATTATGTTGTTTATTTGGTAGCAGTTCAGATTGTCCTTTTATTATGTACTGAACTGGTGGATTCCCTCACAGTTTTCATTTGCTTGAAAGGCTCTCATGAAGTCTGAATAAGAAAATGTGTGTTATGACATGAGACATAATTACAGTGGTGGGCAAAGCCTGTAGGTGTCCTTGGGGAATGGTTCCTCTCTGGATCCAAATAGAACTGTTGCAACACTTTTGTTCAGTTTTAAAAGTATGTTGTGTAAAAACGGGAAGTGTGTTTTATAACTTGGTACCTGGCAGTTAGTTTGAATTTTATCTCTTCAAATACTGATTCTCTGGACATTAAAAAAACCAATATCCAGGAAGTAAACCTGATTCATAGGTGAAACAGGGTTATTCCTTTGGTGCACAGCTGACAAAAGCATAGGCTCGTGTCTTTCTTAATAAAGGCACTTCAATGTATATTTCAAATATATTTAACAAGTGCTTAAGCTATTTAAATCTTTAAATACAGATAGACTAGAAAACAAGAGGCAATTAAGTCAATGTTACCTGTCTTTGCCCATTACAGCATACTTGCTCCTAAAAATACACAAAACTTAAAGTCTTCTAAGTTTAATTATTCTAGAAGCTATTAGCCTGAGGGGACACTTTCTCCTTTTTCTTTTAGGGATATACTTCTGTCCTATGTTAAATGTAGTGGACAATAGTCACCATTATTTGCCAATCTTAAAAGTAATAAATATCATAAGTTCCTTCCTTCCTTCCTTCCTTCCTTCCTTCCTTCCTTCCTTCCTTCCTTCCTTCNTCTAGAAGCTATTAGCCTGAGGGGACACTTTCTCCTTTTTCTTTTAGGGATATACTTCTGTCCTATGTTAAATGTAGTGGACAATAGTCACCATTATTTGCCAATCTTAAAAGTAATAAATATCATAAGTTCCTTCCTTCCTTCCTTCCTTCCTTCCTTCCTTCCTTCCATTTTTGTAGGGTATTGTTGAAAGAGAGCCAGCTTGGCAATATTTTATCTGTATTAAAATATTCAGGGATCTTTAGAGCTGCTTCTTTAAAACAATCACCTACCTCTTCACAAAGCCAAAGATAGAATTCTCTGAAGACAGCATGAAGAAGTGACTGCAGTTTGGATTCTTAGGATTACATCTTATATTTACCTTTGGCTGTTAACTTTTATGAAACAATGAAATCCCATCATTAGTAGGAAAAGTGAAATCCTTCATTAATTCCATGGCTTGTAATTTTGTTTGAGCAGATGCTGTGTTATCTGAAAGAGGCTGATATTCTGCTGTCTTAGATTTCAGCTGAGATGGATACAGCCACTTGGTTTTTTTTTGTGGCACATTTGTTTGGAATGGTGAGTGTGGACCTGGTCTTCATGTCCTTTTCATGAGCCACATACAGAAGAGTCCTCTCTTATTTTTGTATTAAAGCATTGTGCATGCTACAGCATTGTGCTTGCATCAGATTTCTGTTAACAGAGTTATTCTGTGCCTCCTTATCAGTGGTCCTGATTATGCAGCAGGGTGATTAAATCTGAAATTAATTCTGCCCATCTAGGATAGAAAGATTTACAGGTTTCTGTAGTTCTGGTACATGAACACATATTCTCTTCAGCATGTTCAAAATTGTTTTATTTGCCTGCAGTAAGGAAAGCTCCTTGTGGGTATAAAATATCTAGCTGCCTCTAAGAAATTAGAAGGGTTTGCCTGATATTAAAATAATAATTTAATTTTTTTGTGGGATTTATAGACAAATGTCATCTGGGGAATACATTTCAGATCTGTTTTCAACCTCTGCTTTATCTTTAAAGTTCGTTTGGTGCATGAGTATTGAATGACCTTTAAAATAAAGAAATGTATGTTAAATGCTGATTCACTTGTAATACTTTGTCAGGAAGAAAGATTGAGAGGTTATTACATGAATTTTAGAAATGTATTTTGAATGAGCTAATTGAAAAAAATTAGAGATGTGCAAGTGCAGACTGCGTTATTGTTTCTACTGACTGGCCAGCCTTACTATGGATGCAGCTAGATGAGCTGTAGAGCCATTTCTTCAGTACAAAGTGAAGCACAACAGGGCTGTGACAACTACAGATGTGTTCAGTAGCATCGTTGCCACAGTAGGGTTTTTTAATATTACTTAATAGAAAACTTACTCTTCAGTCCTCTCTTTTGAAATCCAGAAGTTGGTTGACTTGATGCTCTTGTGATCCATTCACTTTTCCTTAGAAGTGGTCTTGACATCAGTATTTAGCCATGAGAAGTTTCTGTGAAGCTCAAATCATTTAATATTCTCCTCTCATCTTTAAGCTTCCTAAGACTGTCTCTGGACACTGCTATGATGGCATATTTCCCAAATGTGTGCTGATTCTGGTGCTGTGCAGTTTGGAAGAAATTTGTTGGGTTTTGGGGTTTTTATTCAATAAATTTCAAGTGCTACTCTCTGTGGTCGGTTAGGCTTAACACTTTCTAAGTAAGGATGACATGAGCCAGTACAGTGCAAGAAGATACAAACCTCATCCATTCTTGAGAAGCAAATTCATTTTTAGCATCCAGAATAATGTTTGTCTGAACCAGAAAAATAATTTTTTTTTGTTTTTCTCCTTTTTGAAAGTTTCATTTAAATGAAAAAATAATGTTTAGACTTTCTAAGCTGACATAATTCTCACAGTTGCAAAGTGAAGAAGCTACGAGATCACCGCACTTCAATTTTCTTTTCTATTTCAGTCGGAATCAGTGATGCTTTAGGTAATGTGAAATGTGAACATGAGTATGCAAGTAAAGGCAAGAAGAGTGTATTCAAACTTTTGATAGTTTACTGTCAGCATTTACCTGACATTCGTTTGCTACTAGAATTGACACAAGACTGGCAAGTGGAACTCCTGCAAGAGACAAGTTCTGAAGATGATCAGAAAATAGTTTATTAACACATGGCAATGCATACATTACAAAGAAGAAAAGAAATTCTGCTGGTAATATTCATGGGTATTGTCAATGCTTTATAACAGTCACCTAAAATAATATTTCTAGGGTCATTAATTTGAATTACTTTGGACAAAATAATGCACTACACCATTTACAGTTCATCACTATAATGTAAAGACAACTTTACAAGAGAACTGCACAAGCCATAATCCAATAGACAAATTTATAGACTTGTTTTTTTCACATTGGAAGCAAACTAACTATGAACATGAAATGTTTTCTAATTTTAGTTTCTCTACTGCAGGCAAATGAAACAAACTGCTGAGATGGTAATGAAAACAGATTACTTAATGGTGAAAAATTTGAGTGCCATTCTTTTTCTACCAGTGGTGCCACTGCTGGAATTTAATGGAGTGGCACCAGTGTGTCTGAATGAAGATTTTGATCCCAGCTGTTTAAAAATAGGGTTGAATCTAATAAGATTTCCTCAGTACTGATGGCTTTTTTTCTCCCCCTACACTGAGAGCAGGAAGATAGAACTCATTATTAACATGAAGAAAGCAGAATTTCATCCCAGTTTCAAACTTCCTGCTCTAGTTCCATGATGATTTGTTTCAGATGTTCTTATCTTCGTGTTAGGTCAAACAAATTTAACTTCCTAGCTTTTTTGGAAGATTAAGGGAGAAAATCTCAGCCCAGCAATAAAGATAATGTGCTTAAAATGACCAAGGATCATTTAAGCTTTTTTTTTTTAATTTTCGTGTGAAAGTCATCTCTCTCCTACCCCTTTATAAAAGCCCAGGTAAGTTTCAGGAAATATTCCAGGAGGAAAAAAAAGAGCAACAGACTTGTGATGGAATAGACAGATGGAGATGCATCACATTTTACGTCAATTACAGTAAGTTCTTGGATTTAGTGCAGGAGCTTCCTTAGTTTATGTCTTTCAATTTCTGCATACATTTGGCAATGCAGAAGTTGTTTATTACACCAGCCATGACTGCTTGGCCTATTAGGATGCAGTGAGAATTAGGCTGAGAGTAAAGACAAAAGCAAAGACAAAAGCATGATATTCCAATGGGTTTAAATTACTGCACAAAATAATAAAGCAGTAGCAGAATAACTGCAGAAGAAGGTCTTGTGCACTGTCTTCTGAATTTAGATTACTAATGACAAGTTTGTATTAGTGCCATAGTGTGAAATAAAAATAAAAAACAATTTTATGGGTCATTTTGAAAACAGCATTTTTTCTTTCTGCATTGCCTCATAGAAGCACAGTTTCTAAAATGTTCCAACAATGTAAAATAAACATCTGAACTGTGTCTGAACTCTATGTATTTTAGTTTATGCTTTCTTGTAATGACTTAATTCTCAGTAACCATTTATATTAGTTTAAGCTCGTAGTATTTTATTGTTGCTATCTATGCTACTGTTTCTGAACAAAACTTGTCTTACGCTTTCAAATGGAAAAGGGTTTCAGAAGATCTTTCATCTTAAATGTAATTTTATTTTTATGTATGGAAATGAAAACCTGCATCACCAGAAAGAGTTTTTCAGCAGATTGTTACTAAAAGTATTGGAGCAGATACCCTCTCACTTCTTCTGTAATGAAGTGTAGCAAAGTAGGCAGTTGGGTATGACTCTCCCCAAAATAAGCAGAGATGAAATTTCCAGGAGCTGTTTTATGCTGGTGACGCAACACCTAAATATGAAAGTACTCTTTTTCACTAATGGATGGATGGATTCTGAAGAATGGCTACCTGACCTCCTTTTTATCCAGGTCCCTGGCAACTGTTTTCTTTTGTCAATCCCTAGCAGAGGGGCATAAGGTCAGGAGTTGACTAATGGCCCAGACTACAACAGCTGAGTACTTAAAAGTGATCTAGACTGCCAAGCAGTGTTTACAGAATGAGGATAAAAAAGGTGACTCAAACCTTTCCTGTTTTCCGTATCAAAGCAAATCTTTCACAGCTGGCCTGGTAGCTGGTGCAAAGAGTTGAGTTTTTACAAATTCTACAATTTATTAACCTGTGCTTGGGCTGATAATGCATAGAGAACCATGGGCAAAGTTAAAATGAGATCCTCAAATTTAGAGCATTTTGCCAAATAACTATTTTGACCACAGAGCACAGTATGCAGTGGTCAGGCAGTAGACATGATTTATATTGTACCTAGCAGTAGACCTCCTAATCTTGAAGTGTAGGTGCTTGCCCCGGCAATTTACTGCCTCAAGGAGCTTCAACAGTCTGCTTCAGGAACAGTGGAGCTCTTCTGAATGAAGCTTAATATTCCATTATCTACCCGTGTGCACATCAAATGCAAAATAAACAGTCCAGTAGTGTATCTGAAATTCTATTTGGATGTGTTTTACTGTTTCTCAGTCATTACAGAGAGCTTTTATGTGAAAGAAGAATGAGCTTTTGGAGACCCTAGGAAGAGAGATTTGTTACACCCAAAGCAAGGAGAACAGAAAGACAGAAACAAGCAGCCTACTCACTCAGGCATAGGAAAGCAGAGGATGTAAAATGTGCAGTGGAAGTATAATGAATTTCTCCATTACAAATTATTGTCACAGGGAAATGTTTTTGTACATGAATTCTGACATAGAAAATTGGATGGATTTTTTTGTTTGTATGTTGCATTTATTGAAAATGAGAAAAGTTCAGTGACAGCAGTATATGAATGTGTATAGGTATATTGCTTAAGGTCTCAATTTTTCTTGCCTTCAGTCTTTATTCTCTCATCTTCTCCTCAGCTAGATAGCCAGGGTTTCTGCTTACTACCCTGAGAAATCCACTTCACTCATATATCTTCCTCTTGTCAGGAGCTTTCCTTCTGTGAGGCTATGCTATTTCCTGACATGCTGGAATCACTGGCTACTTTTGCATTAAAAAGAAATAGCACCTTTCCCTATCAACATCTCATTACAGCTGTGTCACAGATTTCTGAGTAAGCAGAAAATTAAGTGATCCAAGTAAAACTTTTTAGAATTTTCAATAGAAAACTCACTTGACACCAAAATATTTACCAACAAATGGATGATCTGATGGGAGCCTGATCTCTCTGAAAAAGAAGAGATCTCATATCTTGGGCAGAACAATATCACTGTACATTAAATAGATAAAACATTGTCACGTCTTTCAAGATTGTACAAGTATGTTATTTGGTAGCATAAAACCAAATAAATTTAGTGCCATATACAGAAAGAATATAGTAAATATTCAACTTAAAAATGCAATGGTAAAGGACACAAAGGTATTTGTATTCTGTACTGTTTTGTTTTCTACTGAACGACTGTTAATACCAAGTAGAAATCTTTGTAGATCCAAAAGGGACACATACGGTGTTATTTGTCTCAAACCAGATTTTGTATTATTGTATGAGGTACCTGTTGAAATTAAAAGATAGTTCCCCATCAGCTACAGCAGGCTTTGTATTAGGAGCCTGTTGACTATTTTAGGTTCTGTGAGGAAGGAGGGAATGTCCATGATGACATTTTCATATGTCACTGTAGTCAAATGAAATTTTTTGGTTGTTCACAATGAGATCAGCATTTCCCTTTAGGACTGGATTTTCAGTAGGGTTTGGTGGTGATACACTCAATTTTCTTCATAGTAGCTAGTATGAAGCTGTGTGTTGGATCTGTGCTGGAAACAATGTTGATAAGGATGTTTTAGCTGTGGCTGAGCAGGTCTTGCTCAGTCAAGGCCTTTCCTGCTCCTCACCCCACCAGCAAGCTGAGGGTGCACTAGGAATTGGGAGGGGACAGAGCTGGAACACCTGATCTGAACTGACCAAAGGGGTATTTGACACCATATGGTATCATAACCAGCATGTAAGGCTTGGCAAGAAACAGAAAGAGTGGGACATTCAGAATGATAGTGTTTATCTTCCCAAGTAATGATTAGGTGTGCTGGAGCCCTGCTCTCGTGGCATGGTTGAATACCTACCTGCCCAAGGAAGCAGTGAATTAATTCCTTCTTTGTGACTTCTGTTCTACCTATTAAGCTGTCTGTATCTCAACCCATGAGTTTTTTTGTTTTTACTCTTCTGATTCTCTCTCCCATCCCACTGAGGGAAAATGAGAGAGATCTGTGGGACTTGGTTGCCAGCTGGGGTTAAACCCATGATAGGTAGAGGTTGTTCATAAAAGCTGCTTTACAAATCCAAGATGTCAGAGAGGACTCTGAGAGCTACTTCGTATATTTACTATTTTGTACAGGCACACAGTTGTCACACAATTTTTTGACTCAGTGACTTTAATTCTGTAGAATGCCTACTATTTTGCATTTTATCTCTGTTTCCTAAACCAAATAAACCTTGCATTTTTTTAAGCAATCTTGACTATATTAATTTTCTTAGGACTAATTAATGCATGCAACTTCCAACAGAGAAGAAAAATTAACTTGTAATTTCTAGTGAGAGGTGTACTTGGATGTTCTGGATAATGTTGTCAATTATGGACAACACAGCTTGCTTTCAAGTACACCCTAAGCCTTAAGGAAACTTATTCAGCAAAGTCCTGTGCCCCACAGCAGTGTTACTTTGGGCAAACAAGCCTGTTTTTCACACTAGTAGCAGTCCAGCCATGACCACAGCACACAGCATCTGTTCAAGCCGGCAGAGGTATCTCACACTGCTGTAAAGCCATGGCTGCTGGTGTCCAGGCTTTCTGAGAGCCATCTCAATTACTGGAGTGCAGCACTGCCCTCTGTCTTGTGAATTTATGTGGTCTGGAATATACTTTATGATTTTAAAGGACAAGACTGAAGGATTTAGACCATTTCATGAAAAAAACCAACCATGGGAATTCTGTGGCTTTGTGCTTGCAAACTACAAAGTGCAAACAGGACAAAGAACATTCGTAACAAGGAAGTGATTTTTTTTGTACAGCTGTGAGTATAAATACTTTCTACCAAAGTGTGCTCATATATGCACACAGTGCATGTTCTATATATAGATATAGTACACACAAATGAAATCTTTTCTAATATTTGCCCTTCAGGTGATATGTTCCACATTAATTAATATGGTGACATTCACGCAGCCACTACAGAGCTTACATACCCTGTGATAATTAAATGGCATATGGCCTTCTCTACTTCATGACCATGGTGTGTCCTTTTGCAGCCGAATCTCTACAGGGTCATCAGTCCTTAAAGGAGAGTCCCTCATGTTGGGGAAGCAGAAGGCAGGATTTCTTGGCTGAGCTCTGTGTTGCCAGGGCTGGAAGTGGTCCACCGAGCACTGTGCTGCGCCAGCCCTTCAAGCCCTTCCAGCTGCACCTACATCTGTGCATCATTACAGCAGCAGAGGCTACTGCACTCACCCAGTGGCTGTTTGTGAGCAGCTCTCTTGCCATTTTATTGCTTGGAAAGGAAAATTTCTCTTTATCTTCTCTCCATTGAGCTCCCAGTTGTGTGAGGTGTGAGAGGTGCAATGACAGTGATTATGCTCATAATGCATTACAGGTGATAAGCCTATTTCTTAGTGTGTTTTAATATTCCATGTTGGTATTCCAGCATACTTGAAAAGCAAATCTTGATGGTGTTTATTAATATTTCTCCATTCTTGCATGAAGTTCATGATTTTCTAAGTAAAGGAGGACTCTTTATCAACATTCTTTTAGATGCAATTTTGCTATTCTGTGGAAACGTTATTCATCTTGCTATAAAAGGTGCTTACTTGAGAGCTGATCTATTTCACACAAAATTTTGGGGTGTGGTGATCTTATGTTATAAATGGCAAAGCTTTATTATGAAACCTTTCGTTTCTTGAAGTGAATATTTTCTATGAACAGTCAATGCAGGCGTAAGCGTGGATTAATCTATACAAATTTTAAGGAGATTTTACTTAATAGTAAAAAGCCATATATCTAGGTATTTAGGAGTTTAACAGTTGTAGCAAAAATAGTTATCAGCATATTCAGTGCACTGGGATGACAAATTTGAAAGGGTTTGTATTGTGGCTAAAGGACAGAGGTAAAATTTACTGTTGCTTTAAATGGGGCCAAGATTTTGTTCTGAGTTATTTAAAAATCATTAGTGGAAGCTTTTGCAAACTGAACTAGTGTTTGCTTAACCATTGAGTTTTCAGTGGAGAAACATTTATGAAACATATATGAGATTGATTCTTGGCATGAAGAGTCCTGGCTGCTTTTTTTTCTTCAAAGCTTCTCAGCCTTGGCAAAACAGGAGTAACAAGCTTTAAACAGATTAATGGTTTATCTGATTTAGTGATCATCTTGCTCTAGGATAGAGTTAAAACCATCAGAATCCTTTCTTGATCAGAATCCTTTCTTACTCAGAAAGCAATATTCAAGAAGGGAGAAAGCTGCTTTTAGTGCAGATGTGCTATCACTGAAATTAATGCTGTTGGGTGTTACTGTGGTTTACTTTACTTACTGGTTGCTCTAGGATAGCCCTATTTTTGCAAATAAGTATCTATATAGTATATATAGTATATATACATGTATGTGTGATGTTTTACCTTGCAATAGCTTTTCAATATAATAAATTTTACAAGTAGAACCTTGAAAACATGCTTTTTTGTCATTATCTTTTTGTTGTTTGGTTGGTGGGGGTTTTGTTTTTTTAATATTCACAAATAAGACCTGTTTAAGAAAAAATAGCACATGCAATCTAGAGGGAAATGTCCAGTTCTGACAATCTCAGTCTCAATTTTTGTATGATTTTTTTAGTTGTTAATTGTTCTTTGAATACACTTCTGGTCCTTGAGATCAAAGAGTTAGAGGGCATATATTTTTAGTCAGCTGCTAAATTCTCCTTAATTTCCCTCCTTTTTATGTAGTGCACTATGCAGTTTTAGAAATTCCACACTCCACCAGCAGCTATAAATCTTTATCCCTGTGTTTATTCAATCTATTATTCAAAAACTCAATGTTAAACATTTGCACTATGGCAGCTCCAGGATCCAATGCATAGTCCTAATACTAGACTGACCTTTCCAAAAGAGTATACAGTCTGAATAAATAAGATAGAAAGGAGCTGGAGAAAGAGTGCGCGTTAATCTACAAATACAAAAATAAAAGTGTCAGTTTTGTACAACAGTACACAACCATTCTTTTATTGAATTGATTGCTTCACTTTCATTTGCTTTCATTTATTGGGCCTGCCATATGGCCACACTTTTTTCTTCACAGCCAGTGATATTATCTGCTTTTCTGTGCCAGTGTCCTAGCCCTTGAGGTTGTTTATCCCTGAAAAAAGAGAAGATCAAACTTGTAATCCACTGCAGCAATAGTCTTCCAGACTCAATCAGATTTCTCCTTAATCTCCTTGACAAGCACGAGTGTAGCTTCCTCTGCCTGAAGAAAAGCTTAGAGTTCACCAAATCTCTGGTTCCCAGCATGGATGGTTATAATTCTCACTTTTGAACTCTGACAGCTGAAAACACGAAGTTGGTCCAATTCATTTTAACATTGGAACTGATAAACATTATAAAATTACCTCAACCCTAAACTCAGCATTGTGGACATACTGTGAATAAAAAGAATAGGAAAAATAAATTAAATAGATTATATATAGAGGCAAGTGTCATGAAGGGAAGGGAGGGGGGAGAAAGAAATTAGAAGAAATTAGTATTTTATTAGTTTGCACTTGATTTTAAGCAATTTCTTAATTACCAGATGACAAAAACCCAGCTGATAGCATAGATGTTGAAAAAGGTTTCTAGACCTGCAGAGGAATAAAAAGAGGTTCTATTTAAGAAACTGGGACTGTGAGGAGCACTTTTGCATGAAGGTTATGCTCAGCACCATCCCTACACAGCACTAAGTCCTGTGCAAAGCTCATATAGACTACCTTTTCTAGTGCTGCATTATTTCTTACACCAAGCAACTCCTTCTGTGAGGAAAAAGTAAAGTATTATATCTAATGGAGTACAAAATGTTCAGGCAATAACCAGAGCTGCATTGTTATGTTACAGAGAAACCCAGTTACTATTGCAGAAACAGAAAAAACTCCTAGACCTTGAATATGAAGTTGTAAAGAAGTCTGCTGGCTAAGAAAATGTTCAAAACATTTCTTCTAGTATCTGTACCATTTACAAAGTATAAACTGATGAGAATTATTTGTCAAGGGTCCAACAGACATGGAAAGTTGACTATTTTTCCACTTGCCTTATACACCTTAAACAAGGTACATAAAACCAAAGTCACTGTAAGACATCCCAAAAATTGTAATGCATGCAGATAGTCTTTGCCCTTATCCACTGTTGGAAGAGGGAGCTGAGGAGAAAACTGCATGATAAGCAGAGCTGTTGGATACCTGGCCAGGCTCAAGGGCTTGCTTTCCATTTCCAGAGGCTATCAAGGTGGGGAAAAGTGTGATAAATTTCTGTTCAATGACTCTTTCTCTTTGTGAGAGAAATGGAAAATCTGAAAGCTTCATGGTGAGTTTTTACTCCTTTAAATGAAACCCCAAGGAATTCTATATAGAATTCAAATTAAGCAGTGATTTTAGGTATACTTCTTCCTGATAAACTTAAGGAAATAGTAAACTTAAACTTCTGGTAATTTATTGCAGTATTTTAAAGTATTCTATTTTATACCATGCATAGGGCAAAACACAACACAGGGTAATATTAGTACATAAACTTACAAAATTGTCAGAAATGTGTTGTTTTAGCTGTGATTCAAACCAAAATACTTAGATTCTAAAAATAACTGTGCTCTTTTTTTAATAGTAGTTGCACTAAAATGTAACTGATTCATGTAAGTCAATTTATTAAGGAACTCAATAATTTTGGGGTTTTTTTTTGTTTCCAGAACTTATTGATATTTGTTATTTGACTATATGAGTATCCTGTGAACCATATGTGTCTGGGTCAGTTTTTGTGTGTATGCCTTAGCACCACTGAGTTCACTATATGTTTACACAGTTTAGTGTGGCTCAATAAAACATTATGCAGCTTAAAATTTTGAAACTTGTGGATCTACTAAATACCTACAAGGTCAGTTCAATCAGTGAAAAGAATTTGCTTTATTAATTTCACATCTGATATTAGGAATAACATTTATTAAAATGGTGAGTGGATTCTGTTAATGTTCTCTTTAGAATGCTATGTAAAAATATGTGCACATATATTGCCATCAATGAATACATTGTGTATACAACATTTGGGCCCTGGATATGTGCAGTTAGCTGAGGTTCAGGTGAGCCTTGTTTCTAGAAATGGATAGAGCAAGTAGAATTTTGTCTGAAGGAATAAAATGACATTAAATAAAACAAGTTGCTAACTCCTAAATAAGAAATATCTTTTTTCTTTTTTATATTTCATACTTGAGATAACACAACTTTTCATCCTTCTGCATCTTGGTTTTGTCTCAGTGCAATTTCCTTTCCCTGCCAACCACACCCAATGCCCACACTGCCCAGATACACTCAGACCGTTCTTTTGATAAGCCTAACACAGATCTAGAGGAATACGAGTGCTCTGAAGGATCAGCATTAAAGGTTTGGAGGTACTTTAAAGCCCTAAATGGCTCCTGTCTTGTAGTTTAAAACCAAATAGGAGCAGGCACATCCTTCTGACATGAAGTAGACTGAGAATGAGTAGCCTAAAAATGGGGCGATGAGCCCAGTGGTCTCCAGCGTCTTAGATGTACTTACACTATCAAAAGAACTTTAATAATGATATATTCTAAATGGATTTGCTTAAGTCAAGTTAGCTGACTTGCACTGAAACATTGGGTATTTTACTTAGTAGCTTGTATTAAAATCAATAGTGAAGTTACAGTTCTCACTTAGTTTTCTGACCAAGTTAAAGCATAGTTGCTTTTTTTTCAGTGCAATTTCACCAGTTTGACTTGTTCTGAGAATATTTTGAATAACCACGTAATTAGACCAAGATGGACAACTTTTAACTTAAAAGCCTAACTTATATAAAATGAAACATTTCTCTTGCTGTGAGATAAATGCTTAAAAATTACTTTAAGAACTGACTGTTGTGGACTAGAAATAGAGCAAATTTATCTGCCTAGCAAGAATGAATAAAAAGAAACACTTCACAGTTTTTGAACCCACTTTAACATAGAAAATTGCATGTTTTCAGGTTGTCACATTCTGAGGCATGTAGTTCTGGGGTAACACATTTTACTGCATTTAGTATGTAAATTGATCCAAAACAATTTTGTAGTAGTGCTTAACTATAAGGAATGATGAGGAAAAAATAAGGTGATTTGGGAAATAATTTAGTCAGTGAGAAGCAAAATGAGTACAAATGGAAATAAATGTCAGAATGAAACTAACTCAGGAGGAAACACTACAGTTTCTAGATAAACTCCTTTGTTTAGCAACGGCTGTGGAGATAAACTGGTGGTTTTGTGGCTCTCCATCTGCACCAATTAGAGCATCTTTTTACCAAAGCTTTTACTGCACTACATAAGCACCCTTGTTAGAACATGAAAAATTACAGAAAAATGAAGTCCAGAAGCAATGCTTTCTGTTTGTTAGTTTGTTTACTTATTTAAATGACAAATACAGAAGTGAGGAAGGGAAGCCAGCTACTTCAAATTTAGCTGAGTTGTAGATATATATTAAGTATATTGCATGAAGAGAGAAATAACTGAGACATGAGATCCAAGTTAATATATGTAAAACAACATGCACAGCTTTGCTTATGTGACTAGCCTCTCTGTAACCAAAATGTGCACCCTTAAATCAATAGGCAAGTTCTTTGCTTGGGTATGTTTCCGCAGGATCAAACCCTTGAAGTGTAGCTACTGTGCAGCTAGTTCCAACTATAAACTTCATGTAACCATTTGACCAAGAATATCTTTTGCCATGAAGCACAATGTAGTCTGTGAATGCCATCATTCAGTCCATAAATCCCAGCAGCAAACCAGCAGTGCCCCAAGTATTTGTAGACGTTTGTGGCGAATTACAGGTTAGGGGACAGGGTTATTGAGTATGGAAACATTGAAATGGTTGAAACTTATTCATGCTGTTCACCCAAAACTGTCTTCTCTAACTGCCTATCAATGCACCCTCCACAAGAGACTTTTAGCACTTTATCTGTGTCACACACTACAGCTATTTTAAAAACTGGTGTTAATAAGATGTCTTCCTAGGAAAGCTCAGAAAACGAAGGATGAAGGATATATTTGGGTAATAATGTAATGTGCAGGGATTTTTCTGCTTCCACATGTCTGAGTAGTCAACTGAGAGAATTTAGTTTGACGGCAATCTCTTCCAACTATTTTACATGTGAAATTTGCAGTGCAGTCATTTAGTGGCACAGGAAACTGCTGGCTTGGATTGCTTTGTTATTCCAGAAAAGTCAGTCATCTTCTGTGCAAGTTTTTGTAGGAGCACTGGAGCTCATAATGCTTTCATCAGAGAGCAGAGCATCTGAGCAAACAACAGCATAGCAGTCGTGGTCTTATTTTTATTTGCATTTTCCTCAGTGCCATACCTACCCCTCTTCCACTGAGGAATCACAACAGGTTTCCTGTTCTCTACTTCTGAAGACTTCCAGTTGATAGCTACAGATTTCTCAGGAAGTATCCACAGATGGGCTATTAGAGAGAAGTGTTAGGGACAAGAGCAGGCAGAGATGAGCAGAACAGAAGATGGACACTTAGGCTGTTTTTATGCTTCCCTTGCTAGCTCTGTACTGGGATCAACATCACTTCATTCTATGTTGCAGTCAGATGTGTGCATCTCGCTGCAGGATTCCCATTGCCCTGCATACAAAATCTCTGATTCCAGACTTCCTAGTGACCATGGTCTTGTCTCCTCTCAGTTATCATAGTAAAGGCTGACATTTATTTTTCAAGATTTGTACACTTTTTTTTCTTTTTGTCGTTATTTCCTTTTATCAAAAAAATTAGTACTGTTTCCCCATCGATTTTCCCAATCCCATCCTTATAATCCATTGTAACATTATGACAAATATTCTTAGAACTAATTCACCAATTTTCATTTTTTCTTCATTATTTTTCTATTTCCTCAAAGTTCAAGATATACATATATGTATATATATATGTATGCATATATATTTTAGAAGTGACCACTAACTGTAATACTACAGTAACAAACACTTAAGCACCTAAGAGCTTAAGAGCTCTAAAATACTTGCAATTCTCTATAAACAGCATGAAACACTTACTCATTTCTACAGCACCAATAGAGTAAACAGTACTGCTGTGGTAAATATTTGTCATGGCTGACAGGTGACATCAAAAAAGAATATTTGAAGGAAAGACAAAGCAAAATTCCTTGATGAATTAGTCTTTATTTTTTTAAAAATTGCCATAAAATTCTGGTGACACACTATGGTAATATTATTTCAATTGTTTTAATATATTTTAGTCTAACCATTGTAGTCATTAATGTCACTAATTAAATTTTCAAAGCTTTGCATGCAGTAGTCTCTGTAATCTTGTTAAAAGCAATGAGAGCAGTGTTTCTAAATCCCAAACAACTCCTTGGAAGTTTAGTAATTATGTCAGATAACCTCATCATGAGGATGATCATACTGGAACACATTAGGGAGACAGTGGTAGCTTCATCATCAATCTCAGCATTTTGGAAGGAAGAAAGGAAATAAGTCAGAGCTGCAACATATAGATGAATTTCCTAGTCCTATATGGGTAGATAGATGTTCCATATATAGTGATATTAAAACCTTTCTTATATTACACATAAGAAATGGTGTAATGATTTGAAAAAAACCCCTGTTTAATAGGGCTTTCTTCCCAGAAATTGCTTTACTATCTATTTAGCTCTTAGAAAGCATGAAGCAGTTATAAGAGTAGCAATAGTAGTAGTAATAATATTAATAATAATCAAGCAAACTTGCAACTCAAAAGTTTTCTCCTTTTTTTCATTAATTCAGTATTTATCTCAAAAGATTTTTATGTCAAGCAAAAGGATCAGCCTGACTCTGTTAAGATTGTTGTAATGAACTAGGGAGAAGGAGGTGTGGGAAAGGTTACAGTCAGAAGCTCTGCAGTGAGGAAAGGAGATGGAGAATTTGTTTTTTGGGAAAATAACATCTTTTCTCTAATACAATCCTCTACTTACTTGTAGAAATTACTTTTTCTGTGAATCTGAAAGTACCCCATTGAAATCCACTTATTCCAGGAACATTTTATTTGTTTGCTATACACTTGTAACAAATATTCCCATTTAAATTAAAAACTCCCTAACATCTTTGAACTTTCAAGTGCATGAATAAACACAATAAAGCAAGTTATTTTGTGGGTCCCCTAACTCTTCCAAGAAAAGTGAGCCTAAGTTTTCCATCATCTCATGACATGCACCAGGAGCACGTGCTGTGGCTAGCCAGGGTCCTAGATGTGTGCTTGTGCAGTCATCTGTCAGATTCCAGCCACAGTCAATAACTGTCTCCTTCTGCCTGAATTCCTGTCTCCCTTACATCAGAGATGTTCGTGTGGGTCTCCTCCTTCCAGCACACAGGTTTCATGAAGTTTGTAGTAATCTAATCATTGTAGAAACTTAAACCAGTCTTCATTCTTGTAAAAGTAGATCAACAGATCTACATGTTAGTAGAGAAGAAGAGATGGGCAGATATAGAAATGAAGTCTTAATTAGTTTTGCATGAGAAACCTTAATTTTATTTCAGAAACTGATTAGAAAAAAGTACAATCAATTACCAGACAGATTTTATTTATTTGGGCACAGTTTAAGTTGAATCAAGCATGATAGTACTTCTTAAGCACTGGAAGAATAACGAAATGCTTCTCAGCAGTGGGAAGAGTCTAATAGTTTTGGATTTTAAAGTAGCAATAGTAGTAAGAACATATTGCTGTGTGAAATTTGTTGTACTGGAGGATAGCTTGATATTTCACAGAGTTTCTGTCCCAATGGACCTTTACCTGGAGTAATTTGTCATTCATTCAGCTTTCAGGAACTGGTGTAGCTGCTCATATTATTATTATTATTATTATTATTATTATACTGCTTATACTATATTATTATATATTATACATAATATATCATTATTATTATATTGTTCATAATCTATTAGCTGTTGTCCTGGAGACCTCTGATTCTAATTGAATCATGATGCCATCTGTGAGGCATCAGACCAATGTATTTTGAAGAATTTTGTCAGAGAAAAAGAATTCCTACATCAGCAAAATGTTCTTTATTGTATTCCGATGGATCATTACTACCAAGTGTTCTATTTCGTGTCAAAATAGTGCTGGAATTAATTGATCTTTTGGTTATTTTGATTCTTTTACCAAGATATCAATGTTTCATCTGTGCCCAAACTACAAATGGACATTTTTTTGTTGTCATTGTTCAGGTAATTTACTGATTAATTTTTTGTACAAAGGTCTCCTCTCTTAAGTACAACATAAAACATACCCAATGTGGCATCTTTCAGGATGAAGGACTCCAGAATGTCGTTCTTAAAGCAGCTCAGAGCTTTTGATCCTTATAAACTCCTTTTTCTTTACAGAAATAATGAAAAACATCAGGGAAAAGTTCAATTTAGATCCGGAATTAGACACTCACCTTGCTACAACCTCCTTTTGAGTAGTCAGTGAGAGGACTTAACAAACACGTGTAGTAATACCACAGTCAGGTAGTTTTTAACTCCTTAAGCCCACTCATAAACTTAGTAAGTGCTATTGGGTGAAATTGGATTGAATTTCAAATGGATTTGAAACAGAATCATTGTAGTCCATGCTTTTTATCAAGTATAGAGGTTGTAGAGATTGCACAATATAAATGTGACGTCTACTTAACAAAAAATAAATAATATAGAAATGCTTCTTTGTATTGAAGCTTCTATGGAAAAATATTATTTTAATAGTCTATAATAAGTTGGGAAGAAACAGGTATTTTCAAGCAAGTGCAGAGCTCAATAGCAGTTAAATATGCTGAAATTCCTCGAGGCCGTCATCATTCCCTGCAAAATTTTTAGCTCAGATTCTGGCATCCTACACTGTGTGTGCATGTCCAGTCTGACATACACACCATAACAAAACCATCAGCTCTCAAGTTATACTCAAAAAATGTGATGTGCAGACCACATCCACAGCACCATTCTCACGGTTATCCTTGCCCTACATTTATCCAAATATGCAGCTACAACTCTTCACTCTTTTTCACACAGAGAAAGGGTTAATACCCAGAAGATTTATAATCTATATAAAATACATGTGAGGGATAAGAAATTACATTTAACAAGGACAGTAATTTATCCTACTGCTCACATTATTATTGACATTTAATATGAATGTTGATATTGTTTTTTAATAGTCAGATGATAAGTAGGTTGGTGTTTTTTAGTCTTCTAGAAGAAATAATTCTACATATACAGGCAAGGAAGGTATTTCACCGACTTAGAGAAACATAGGGCAGCTCTGAGACAAACTAACTCAGGAAGCCCATAAGCATTAAAAGCAGGAAAACTTAGTAGAAAAAGCAAAATAAAGATGAACGTAAGAATGAAGTTTTACTCAAAGGCTCTTGTAAGTGTTAATTAGTGTGAATAGATGTGTGAGTATCTCACCTCATTTTCAGTTCTTGTGTGTATGGTATTACATATTTGAGCTTTAACAGAAGATTGTGTTTGAAATCACAATCACCAAAAATATATATGGCAAGAGCAAACCTTGGGATTGCATGCAGCATGTATTTTGAGTGTCAAAGGAACAAACAACTTAATTCATTTTTGTGGTCCATTCTCCAAACATTCATGTCCAATCACTAGCCTGTGGCTTAATGTGGTATAAACTCCTTTCTTTGTCTGAGTGCATTGTGCAATTTTCCTCTTTGCCAAGGATATTGTAGCAGGACAAATACTGTAAAGCCATAAGGATATACAAGGTAAGTCGTAAGTCATATGGGCCAACGAAGCCAAGACTTGGCCTTGCCTTTGTCAGAGGTTGTAAATTTGACAACATTGACCTACACAAATGGGCACAGCTATTATTTAACTCAAGTACATCCCCTGAATGCTCTGCAGGGGACCACTGGCTAAAGCTGTTCTTTTCTGGCAAAGTTTTTGAAGGAAGGCAGCATTGCTATTATTCTTTTAAAGGTAGTGTAAGGTACAGCCAGACTGAAATTCACACTGAAGCTCGCAGTTGTGCAGACACAAACCCAGAGACATTTCAATAATTTTAACATTATGATTGTGTTTATTCTGCACCAGTGAATACTATTACTCTAAGCATGCTCCCAAAATCCTGTTTATAGGCAAAACCATGGGGTGTTTTCTGCTGAAAATCTCTAATGGAGGAAAAAGAACTTCAGCAGTCAAATAATGAAAAACCCAAGTAGATATCTTGTTTATTCTTGGTATAATTGGTCCCCTGTAGTGTTGCTAATAAAAAAATGACAGCCAGAAAGCAAGTGAAAAAACAGAACATCCACCCCTTTTCTTTGCAGCAGCTTTCAGGAGGCCCTAGGCTTAGATGATGAATGGTTGCTAAGTGAGAAAAGAGATTTTCTTTAAAAGACCAAACCTTCCTTTAAGCTTTTATCTGATATTCAGACAGAAACACTATGTGCAAGTTATAAACAAAAAAATTCATGTAAAGCACTAATATATTTATAGATGAGAGGAAAAAAAAGGATAAATATGTAAATACCATGCCACTAATTAAAATTAAGAATTTACTTTCCTGTCGTGTTTCAGAGCTGCTACTATGTGACAAGACTTATTAATTAATACAATGCATCAAACAGTGGGGATACCAGTACAATTTCATCCTACTTNCATAAGAACACTTAGGAGTCTTGGATTGCTTCTGATGGTTTAGAAACCTGGTGGTTGCCTCATTATTCTCTTAAGAAAAAGTTACTGAAATAAGGCTTCATGCAAGAAGGGTGTTTTTTAGAAAACTTGTTATAAGCTTAAAGCATTGTTTAGCAAAATGAAAAATGAGTTCCTTAGACCATATATCCAGCAGACATTGACAAGTCTAATCTTTCTGATTATCTCTTCAATAAATCTTAATTTTAGAAGAAAACTGCCATTTCAAAGTATTCTTTTAGCTAGCAGAACAATAAAGAGGATGATGGAATTCCTATTCCATAAATCATATTGCAGCACATCTATCCAGCTCAAAAAGTATGTCTTCAGCAATATTTTTCTGATCCTGTTTCAGATGGATGAATCCTTTAAAGACTTTTTTATATCTTGTAATAATCTAATGGTTTGCCTGTGTTTTCAATAATTCCTATCAATACTGATACCTCTCAGACCAGGCCTTTTTTGCCTGAACATTTATGATATTCAGTTTTTATGAAGAAGTCTGGGGAATGACTTAACTGTCTGCTACCTACCAAACTCATGCTGGGAAACCTGTAGATGAGACTTTAGCTGCATCTTAAATGCCTTTATTACTGTTTNACCTACCAAACTCAAACCCATACCTGCCAAACTCAACCTGTAGATGAGACTTTAGCTACCTCTTAAATGCCTTTATTACTGTTTTTTTGACATTTTCAGCCTAAGATGAAGTCCAGTGTAACCACACTGTTGGTGATATCACTCTTATTTACCTCATTTTGAGGGCAGTTGCCAATGTAATTTCTTCAGCCTCACACATACCACAGTAATGAAACAGCCTCTTATTTTCTTTCTGCATTAAAAACCACCAAAAGCAAACAAACAAATCATGGAAAATTCTTGAAGAAGTTTACACAAAAATACAATCCTTGCAGTACCAGAATTTTTTCAGTACGAATTGGTTCTGGTTGTTTACCTACTCTGAGTCCTTATCTTACTTGCATCATGTATTTGAGCACTCGCAGGTAAAAATATAAGATTTGAATATCTTTAAAGTAGCTGTATCTTGTGACCATTTAGTAAATAAAAAACCACTCAAAAGAATCAAAGTATCTTCACAGCACTCAAAGTGACACCATGACCAGATCTGGTTACCAAAATGTCAGCCAATGTACTTAAACAGTGCATTTTCTTTCTTTTGTTCCTTGAAATTATTTTAATGCTAATATTCTGTTATACATTAGACTAGATTTCTGATAAATATTGCCTGGATATCAAGATTGCTTGCATACCCCCTTTAGTTACCTATTATCTAGTGGACATTAACCTTATATGGAATTTAATGAATACTCTGGAGGAACTGATCCTTTGGAGCAGGACTGATGATGTAAAAAGTATGGCTGTAGCTTAACTGTACTTTTGGATTACTCCTATATTTGTCTGAAATTGCTTTGTATGAGCTATTCAATTCTAAGATTTAAGACTAGAAAAGAAAATTCCTTAGTCGTTAGTAGAAATATGGAAATCACCTTTGACTTGCATCCAAGTTGACAGGTTAATAAATACAAAAGCTAAAGAAAAAAATAAAGAATTCTGATTTATTAAATTCTAAATGGCATAGCATCTTTACACCCAGGTTTTGTCCTGTGCCTTGAGAAATATTAATATGACATATTATGTATGTCAACTTTTCAAACATATGTCAACTTTTCAAATATACTGGTTTGTAACATATTATGTCCATGGAAAAGTATGATAGCTTTGAATCAGAGAATTACTTAAGAATATAGTTTGATTCTGATGGTACACCTCGCTTCAGTGTTACTATTTTGGATGCAAAATTATTTATAAAAATTATTTTACAAAAGTTAGGCACAATTTTGTAATAAATATATGCATTTTGTAACAAATAAATGCAAGAAACATTTCTATTTAGGCTTAACTCTAAACTGGAGTCAAAGCCAATCTTTTTTTACAAATAATAGCATGCTGCATTCATCCTAGAAGGTGATGCACAACCTAAGAAACCCTTAATAATGGAAATAACAATAAATAAATGTCAGCTTGCATACTTAGGAGAGGAGATTGGTAAATCTCAGTGCAAAAACATTCAACTTGGTACTGTACCAGAAAGACTATACCTTTGAGAAGGTATCTGCAACATCACAGTGTTGGTGTTGCAGCTCTTCAGGAGTGCAAACTGTAATGGAATTTTAAGTTTTCTGGCAGTTTGAAAGTTCTTCTTCAATCTCCTTTAAATGAGCTTATCTGCATTTTCACATTCTATTTCCTGAATATTATTTTTCTGTAATATCTGTTTATATGCTGTTTGCTTAACCTTTTTATTTGCTTTATAAACATAAAAAAATAAAACACACTTTTCATTTCCTCTTTTTGTCTTCTGTAATACTCTCTCTCTATTTCTCATCTGTATGGTACCTCTGCATACAATTTGCAACTGGCTTTCTTCTATACAAACAACTTATGATTAATATAAATGAGCTCAGATTGATTCAGATACAATAGGGGCTGGAGAGTGATGGCTGATGCAAACAGGAAAGGGGATTAGCATTGTTCTTGCTGCATGATGAATTGCACTACATCATGCATTAAAACAATGAATTGTCCTTCAGGATATCAAAGACATTAGCAAACAACATGATGGCAAATATACAGTCTTTTATCTGATGGAGACAGTATTCTTCACAGAAGATGATGAGGCTGGAGGAACATCAGCAGGATTTTTGGAATCTGGCTGCATGGAGGCAGAGCAGCTGCTTGGTCTATGAAACATACTGCCTGAAGTAAACCTTTCACAGTGAGCTCTCTTGATGCCTTTTTTGAACAGTTGTTTTTTAATGATCATCATCATCATCACTATCTTCCTCAGATGAGTGAAGGTCCAATCAAATCAGTCGAGGGTGGAGATTGGAAAAAAAAACAGTAATTGTCTGGTGCCAGTCTCACAGAGGAAGCCCCTTGAACCTCACTGGCAATGTCACAGCACTAGCATGTGCTAGTCTATAGCACTGGGCCTTTGGTTTGTAGACAAAATTTTCTACTGCTATGTCAGTTGTCTTGCCTTAAATAATAACTTCTTCATATGCAAGACAGTATTTAGCAAAATGGGCTATGCTACTACAGCACCTTGCCTTTAAAGTGTTTTTTTCTTGGAGTTATTTTATTAAATTTCCTTTTTATGAATATATCACACTGCATGAACATTGCAAAATACATTTGTATTGATGAATAGCTGATGAGCAAATTTAATTGGCAAAATGCGCCTCCAGCACAAATGCAAGAATAGAGTAAAGTAAACAAAGTCTTTCACCTTTAACTACCATTTCCAGGGATGATCTGGTGGTCTGTTTACAGGAAAAATACTTGTGTTATTACCTCACAGTCAATCAGACTCCTCCTGGGGCATTACACTGCAGGTCTAATTGTATCTCTCTCACTGTTATGGAGAGTTCAAGCACCTTCATTTTTATTTATACAAGCTGTGATGAACTTGTTCATCAGTGGGTGTTCAGAACTTTATCAGAAATTTAAGTTCACAATTTAAGTTGTAGAGGATCAAGATTTCAAACGATGAGAAATGTAAAACGTGGTTGTAAGTGCACAGTTTTCACTTTACATAAAAGTAGTACCCAACACACTACAACAATTTAAAACCTCGTTCCTTTATTCCTTCTGAACAGATAATTAACTTTGGTGTTAGGCAATTTTTTGCCCAATCAAAAATAATCATCCCAATCAACTCTAATGACATTATGTTTGAAATTGGAATATTTTGCTTTATCAGCTCCAGGGTATTAAAAATTATATTTCCTGCTAGGATAGACTGCATTAGTTCTTGTTCACTTGCTTAATTTCAAGGGGAACTCTAAGGAAACAGGCACTAATTTTCATCTAATTGGAATGCCAATATTTACAACTCTGTACTATTTAAACATTTCAAATTTCAGCAGTAATTTTCAAATTTTCATAATGACTTACATTGTTTGAGACAGATATTGAATATTTTTTCATATGGTTCTGTCTCTGCCAGAGGGGTTTTTTAGGTGAAAACATAGTTTCAGAAATGTTTGAAATGTGATTGAGTGATACTTTAAAAAATATCAAGGTTCTCTCTAATAAATCTGATTTGTCATATGCATACCAAATCCACAAAGAATGACAAAAATTACCATATTGAATCCCTGTAATCTACTCCAATACTTGTCCTGCAGCTGCCAGATGTGGAGTGGTTTTAAAATCCTATGTTTAATACTCAAACCTTCTTCTCCATTATGGATATCTCTTTGGATTGAGGAATCCAGGGTTAGTCCTGACTTTCCTCCTCTGCTTTGAAGTCATTTACTTTTATCTGTCTTGCCTGAGACAGCTGTTCCATTTCACTGATAGATGTTATGTCACCTTACAGCTATCTTGGGCTTCTTTCACTTTATGAAGGCTGTTTTCATGTACACATTTTCATTTCAACTCTTGTCTTCTTATATAAATGATGAGCTCTTTAAAAACATACTACTGTAATCTGTTGGCACAGATCAAGAAGTGTCTGCAATCCACAAATGAAACTAGTGTGTGGGTTGTGGTTATCTCAACTCTATTCTATTCTAGACATCAGAATCATAAACTTTGACATTTCACAGAGGAAATGAAATGGTCTTATATTTTATCTGGCATAACTATACCCTCATTTGTTTCAATTGCCTCAAATTACACTGGCAATATATACTGTTTGTAGCAAGGCCAGTTATATCAAAGATAATAATAAAAATATGTTTGCTTCAGACTGAACTGCATTTTCAATTTGATTGCTTTCCAAAATAGAGCAGCAGTAGATGTAGTATATTAATCTGCACAATTTAAGCTTTAATGGGCTAGGAAATGTGCTTTTAGATTAATATGATTTAAACCTAAAGTACAGCAGTTCTATTAAAAATAAATCAACTTCTGCATGGATGTCTGAATAACCAAAGTTTTTTTACAACTAGCATTGCTTTTTCTTTGCTCTAAATGGCAGAGACAATCCTGAAGAGTCTGACATAGGAATTTCAAGCTGCAGTCAAAAATGAAAACCATATATAACAGATGAGGCATAAAGCAAGTGCTCTAAGTTTCCTTAACATTTTTCTGTTCTCAAAAAATATAAAGCAAACAACATGAATTAGTGGGATTTGTCCTTTCTCACACCCATCGTGTTGCTGCTCATGCAGACGCCCGGCTCGGTGTAGGGTTGGCCCACAGCTGCGATGCTCGGTGTACGCACACATCTCCTGCTCTGTGCCAGTGCAAGTGCCTTCCCATGCAGCCTTTCATTTCCTCTGTTTTCCTCTCTCCTTGCCCAAGATCTACTTTGAACCTGCTGGTTTTCTCGATCTGCTGTAACTATAGGTCTTTTCCTGTCTGCAGGGGTGTGAAAGCTTTTCCGAGGGCCATGGCAGAAACCTGAAGAGGGGTGATATCCCATTCACCAGGTTGCCAAAGTCATGGGTGATGGAGAAGAGTGTAAGCAAGAACAACAGGAGGGAGGAGAGCAAATATGAACTGGGCACTGGAGTTTCATTTTGGAAACATCATAAATTTTCATGACATTTTTGATATGGCTTTTGTGAAGATACAAATAGGAAAATTGCTGCTGTGGTGAATAGTGCGAAGCAGTGAAAGATAACGGTGAGACTTGGTTTCCAGCAATCAGTGGGAAAAAACGGGCTGGAAGCTTATCTTAATTTGGCACTGATTGTTAACTGCATGCATCAGAGAAATGAAAGAAATATTGAACTTCATTTTATGAACACAAATCTACTCTTTATTAGCATCACTGCATGGGGAAGTAGAACAGTGAAATGCTGATGTTGATGTAGTAATATATTTTTGGTAACTTATTGGAGGGTTATTTTTCTACTTCAGTAATAAATAATTTTATTATATAATTTATTTTTTATTTAAATTAAGCTCATAAGAACAGATACATATTTTATGAGAGCAGCTTTTACTAATATATAAATTATATTGGAATTTTTTCCTTTCATATGGACTTCTTAAAAGTGGCAGTTTTATAATGCTTTGCCTTTACTGAACCTTAAGTACTTGTCTTCCACTTCTGGAGTGTGATGAATATAGCTGTGGCCTGAAGTATACCTAAGTATACCTAAGTATGCTCTAAGTGGGTATGACAAGCTTTAAATATTCAATCAGAATCTTCATTATAAAACTCTACAGAAAAAAAAAGATGTCAAGACAACAGTGCTGAGATTATAAAGCCAAGTGTTTGCAAGTAAAGACACTCCAGTGTGCAGTGGGATTTATCCCCCTTTCAGCTGTTAGTCACTTATTAAGCAATTGAGTAGTCACCTTTTCTAACAGTCAGTTATGATATATTGCTTTAGCAGTCTCTGGAAATTAAAATAATTAGTAATAAATGGGACACAGTTCAGTCATATACACTGCTAATAATAATTCTAGAAATTTAGCCAATTGTTCAACTAAAGTGATAGTGGTTTTGCACCTGAATTAGCTACCATTTTAACCACAAGAAAGAAAATAGATTAAATTAAGGAGTAATCAGTAATCAGGAGACTATCCTGGTTCATGAATGACATCTGAATGTGGATTTGAGGCTTTGTACCAAGAGCAAGCAAACACACCTGGAAAAAAAACTGTTCACAGAGTGGTCACATCTAGCAACTAATGAAAGATCAATGTTAAGTTCAGGACATGGAGAGTGTTCAAAAATTCTTATGAATATGGCTTTTTAATATTTAGTCTCTAAATTTAACTATTAGATAACCTTTTCATCTTCAGAAGCATTAAATCATTAGGAGCTCCTTTGCCAGGACCTAGCACTAAAATTCTTCAGAAACAGTTAATGTGGCAATAATTGTCACTGTAATTTCATTAATAAGAGACCGTAAGTCAGTGAGAAAATAGGATTTCCAAGTTATCTTCTGGCTATTCAGATACTGTAAGCATCTTGAAGAGATGTAAATCCAGTCATTTGATCTCCAGCCCAGGCAGGCTAAGCACTGGGGAAGGAATCTACCTGGGACATATTTGTGATTAGGTTGTTAAACAAGAAATGCTAGAGGTGGCCTGTAGTATTGTGTTTATTGTTCTTTAAATCCTGTTCTTTCACTCCTTGCATAGATTAGAGCTTGGCAATAATGGAAGAGTTGATATTTCTCCTTTCTGCTACTTTCTGCTAATATGTTTATCATGTTTTGGTTATATGACTGCTATCCCTACTCTGGAAATTCTTTATTATAAGACAAAGAAGATATGGACAAGTAATCAATTTCTTTTTAATGACCCTATGTGGTAAATGACAGCTATTTTAAATGTTACATGTAAATAAATGTGCAGAAATAACTGAGAGGCTTAGGATTTTCATAGGTAAAAATATGGAAAGGACTTAGTCTGAAAACCAAAGAAACAGGGTTTATTTTATAATAAATGTGATAAAAGAAATTATTTAGACTGGGACAGGGTGTTTTCTAATGAAGCCTCATTAGCAGTGTATTATGTAGCCACACTGAGATTGAGGATTCAGTCCTATGAGTGAGTGAGCAGTGATAATTAATCTGCATTTTCTCTGGCTCAGGCCAATTGTTTTCTTAGGCGGTAATTAATGAAAGATCTATTTAGGACTCATGAGCTTTTAATACAACAATGAGTAGGTATTCCACCTTAGGGTGTAGCACAGATGACTAAAATTAATTTGCTTTAACAGACAGCACCTAGTCTCAATAAAAACATTTCAAATGGAGTAACACTTTAGCCTATGCATTTAGAGAGCTCCTTACACTTTCATAGGATGCCAGATAACTACAATGTTTCCAGTGACATCAATCAGCTTTGGATTAGGACTATTGGATCAGCAGTTATTCTCTTTATCTGTGTTCGGGGCATAAAATGATGGTTGAACATAGCACAACATTTTAATTGCTTAAAAGCTCAATGCATGCTTAACATTAGTCACAAAATTTACATGGGACATCTTTTTGTTTGTTTGTGGCAGGATAATTTCCTGCAGCATAGTTTTCTTTGTCTCTTGGAATATACTAATGCTATCCAGTTAATTTTTGTCATTAAACCCCGAAGCTTTTACTGAAAGGAAAAAATTATAATTCTATCCCTTACACAGAACTGAAAATTTGCAAACCTAAGATTAGGTAGAACACATTAGCATGTGCACAAGTACTTAATTACATTAGTGATGCAAATGTTTTGCAATACTGTGGTTTTGTAAACAAAATAATCTTGTTATTATGGAGAATTTGCAATGTGAAGGAGGCTCAGACACTATGAGAACTGAAACACACTACCATGTTTAGTGTCTGAAACAAAGGTTTCTTAAAAATCCATTGAATTCCCAAAACAGTATATTTAAAAAATCACTGTTTATTTTTGTATGGTAAATTTTGTAAAAAATCGATTTAATTTTATTCTTGTTCTGTATGGATTACTTCAACTTCAGTTGAATAATTACTTCAACAGTAATATATTCAACTGTAGCAATTTTTTCCCAGCTAAGCTTCAGGATATTCTAAATCCCCAACAATCAAAACCATGTGCAAAGAGAGGAATAATTTCACACCTTCAACACTACAACTAAAGATATGTATTCATACATTTACTTTGCAAAATATTAGAAAATATATTATGTGGCATGAAGTATGTTGCAATGAATAGCTATAATTTTTAGGAAATAGGGGATCATTTCACATTTACACCTGGTAGATTATAGTCTGCATCTTGAAAACTGATGCCTACCTGTCTAAAATATTAACATTATTTTCTATTAGCCTGAAGATATTTACTAAGTTTCTTATCTTAACATTAAATTGTTGATTATAATTTGTTATTAAGAACAATTTTTTTTGCTTTCCTTTCTTTGGCCGTATTTCTTGAAAGTCTCCAAATTTTCATTGAGTTCCATGGGAATCTGAGTTGACCAAAGGTAACAGACTTAACTGAAAAATATTTTTATTAGTCAAATACAAGTAATTTTGCTTGATTATCAAATAAGAGAATCTGAATGTAATTCTTCTTTGGTGACCTTTAAAGCTCAGCATGGTTTTTTGCCAGAGGCATCCATCCCAATTTCACAGCTATCAATACCCTTTTGCCAGGGCACAGTGAGGGCTGGCTGCTCCCTGAGGTACAGGGAGCCAGCAGCAAGTCATGATGTGAGAGGCATTTATGCTGTGGAACATTTAAGACTACGGGGAGAATTATTTAAAATCAGTTAGATTGCAAAATCACATTCATGGAAATTGGGGTGCACCAAGTTATTTTAGCTGCTTCTGTTAGCCTCCTTCCCTTTCCCTGTGTGATCAAGTTGTGCATGGAAGAAAGACAGTGTGTTATGCAAAAAATAATGTAAAATTGATTAAGCCATCATTAGATTTTTACATAAAGAAGCAGAAAATGCACATTCAGCACTTTTTAAACATGAAACAGTGATTTTGAAGACTAACCCTCCATTGTTTACAGCAAAACTTAAAGCATTATTTTTTAGTTTCTTTAAAAGGAAAGACTTCTAACCACGGCACAATCCTATTTTTCCTCATTTGGCTGTGAGCTTGAAAGCTGTGACCCATTTGGGCTGAGTTTCAGCATTTCAACCATGTGCCAAGGGAAAGCTAGTATTTCACTGTATTTTTGCAAGAAATATGTTAGGATGCCCAAAACCTTAATTGGCACCTTTTATCACTTTAAATCTAAAAAAACTGAATTTTTTCTGAAGAGATAAGCCTGGGTTTGTGTCCAGAAACACTGTAGTACTTCCAGCAGTTCATGGCATCTCTGGTATAGCATATCATGAGGGGACTAGTTCTGGAACAGTTATCGGGAAGATAGCCTAAAGTTTTATGAGGAATCCAGCCATTGCAAGACAAACTCTGATTTTAACTATGTTCAATAAATAAAGAAATAAATCCAGCTAAGATTGCTATTTCAAAGCAATCTCCTTTTTTTTTCTTTTTCCCCCAAGGATTTTCTCTTTGCTTTCTTGGTATTTTCATGTTGCATCAAAGGAGGTAGAAGATATAAAAAGGCCATACAATATTTTATAATGGAAAAAAGACAACCTAAGGTGCTCTCACTTCAAATTTCCTTATATGTTTCCGTACATGTAGCTGTAGATGCATCTATATCTATATATAGACCTACATATATGCACACATGCACTGCCAGATCCTCAGCAGATGGAAACAATGGTTTTACCAACCTGATTTGTCACAGGATGAGTATGTGTCTGGTAAGGACATATACAAGGCCATGAGTATAAATAATAAAAGTTAAACAATACTCTTCTATTTCTGTATTAAAATATAAATATAAATGTGCATTTGTATAGACATGCAGACATATATAAATATGTATGTATACAAATATACAAGAGACTGCTTTGCAGCTATCTGTCCATTTATCGATGTAATTTCAAACAATCCTGTAATACCGTGATGCTTTACTACCATGAAACTCATTTCATATTCCATCAGTCCCTCAGAAAATGATGAAGTGAGATCATTTACCCCATTCTTGTTAATGGGCTGGGCTTTTTATTCTTGCTACAACAAAATGAGAGCATAGCTTGGCAAACTCATATCCATTACAGAAACAGATGTACTGCAGTGATATTAGTCAGATCATGTTTAATATTTGTGCTAATAAAGAAAAATATTCCATCATTTGACAAAGTCTGAAATGAGAAAAGTTGACGTATTTTCTTTCTGTTCTGCAAAGCCTCAGGTTCTGACTGAAAGTAAGCCTGACCTCCAAATTTCATATATTTTTATGAATACTGCAAAGTTCAAGAATGCTTAGGCACATATGGCCTTACCTGGGACTGTGTAAGTCTGAAGATATTTGCCTATAGCATGAGGTTGTAATTAATGACACTTTGTGGGCATCCAAATACCTCAAAGTCTTCTGCAAAATTTAATTAATACAACAACCTGGAGAAGTAGTCATGGGAGATAAAAGGATTTTTTCACATGAATTGAAATGCAGCTGTCCTTGGACTGGCATGTAGCAGCTGTTTAACAGGAGGTGGAAGCACAGATTAAGGCTGAAGATGAGCTAAAATCAAGAGGAAATTTCTGTAATAAAAGTATAGAATTGAAGGTTAGTTGAAGGTGGACATTAGGTCAAATCCTCTGTTGACTGTGTTATGATTTCATATGTGTGGCTTATGATAATAGTATTTTGTTGTAGTTTGATTAGAAAAACAGACAACTAATAGATGCCTTCTATCTACTTAGATGGACATATAATTAATTAAATTAATCAAATGCAAATGAAATTTTATTTTGATAAAAATTGTGCACTTAACAGGTACTTCTGATTTCCCTAATGTGAGAAAAGAATCACAAATCAGAATAAATCTATTCCACTAGTTTTGCAAAAGTCTCTTAAGGATGCATGAAGGAGCAGAATCAATATGTGTTTAAAATAAAGCTGTCATCTTAGTGCTCAAATAATAAGATGTCAATAAAGAAAATAAGGTAATTTCCTATCATAAGATCACTATTGATAGAGGTGTCTTAACATTTGGAGGCCTTGTTTGCAGTAGTGACTGGAGGTCTTTGGGCAGGTAAATGTGTTCACAGCACAATTCTCCATAATATGCAATTTGGAATGATGAGCATGTGTGTAGGAGTTATCAGAACCATTTCTCTATATAGAATAGTCTTTTTCCAGATTTTCTGGCAGTGAAAGATGGCTTGTCATTATGAAAAGACTGTGAAGAACCACAGTTTTCTCAGAGTTAGAGACCCTCCTCCCATAGCACTGGGGAACCTTTGGATGTTTACAAGAGATCCAGGCCCATAGCCTGCACCTTTGGATGACTCTGCTCAGGAGCTGGCTTTCCTGCCAGCATCCACTGTAATTCACTTTCATTAGTGCCACATTAAAGACTTAGAAGCTAAAACAAACTCCATAACTCTCCATTTTCTGCTGTTGCAGTTCATACAATATTAATATATTAAATATAATTTCTTCAAATGACTTGTGATAAAGGCAGTCAGTGATACTCTCTCCCCTGGGTTAGTTTCTTTGTTTAAAGAGATATGCTGCTGCAGAGCTTTAGTGGCAATAGTATTTTGACAAACTGCTATAAAACAAGAAAAAGTCCTGCTTTCCAGTATTAATCCATCAGGAATCTGTTAGGGATTCATCTTGTCTGAAATATTCATAGGCAGCAAAATGTCCTGAATGCCCTACAGAATTTGTGCAGAGTCAGGCAGGTGATTGATAGTGAAGTTCTGTTCCGAGTCACTCACAGTATGTAACTCTATTTGTCTTGCCAAACACTAAAGAGCAACCAGCTCATAAAACGTAAAGGTAACGGGGCTGCTCATATTTTCCCCAATTTAAGAAAGAACCTGGTGTCTCCACTTCACTGTATGTCACTGAAACGAATTTCCATTAAATCAAAGGGGAAAGGCACAGTGCTCCTAGCAGAGAACATAGAAGATGAATTAGGCAGGTGTCATTTATTGTGCTGTATATACTTGTCTATATGATTTTTAGAAAAATCCTCTACAATTTTCTATTGTAAACAGCTGAATTATAGCTGAATTGTTGAACTTTCCCCCCATTTCACCAAACTGAGAAATTAATTAAGTACCAGTGAAATTCCTCACAGGCTTCCAGAGGAATTCGCAGCATTCCTCAAGAAAGTGGACCAGGTAACATGTTGCTTTCCCTAGTACTTTAACAAGGTACCCAGTGACCTAGTGGTTTGTGCTGGATATTACTGTGTATAGTCCACAGTAGCAAAAAAATGTTTCCTCATTCTGGTTAGCAGTCTGCATTGCATGGATGAAATTTGGGAGATCCAGAGCTCAAGCTGATTGAAACTGGTGACCTTTTTAGTAGGAACATTATGCATCTCTTCATTACAAATGTGTCCCACATTTTCTAAACATGGGTGCTGTAGGTTGTGGGGAGGGAAAAATGTGTGCCCAGGACCTTGTTTTCATATCAACTGAGTAAATTCAGCTATTTCACCTCTTCTGAGGGCAACAGATCCTGTGAAAGCCTTCAGGATTTCCTATCTTCCCCTCTTAGGAGTTGTCATCTTCAGCTTCCTACTTCACACTATAGCCATGTAATGCAAATGCAACCTCATTTGTTTGAGACTGAAAATGCCACTATACAGATACAAAGTAGGCATTAAAGAAGTGCTTACACTTGGAAACTGATCATGTAATAAAGATAAATTGAGCTATATACTCAGTTTTGATGGAAGAAAAGGAAAAGTAGGGGAAAAACAAAAGAAACAACATGGGGTTTATCCACCCTTTACAGAGGGAAAGTCAGATTAGAGGCAGAAAGGAAAAAGGAAGGAGTTAAGGTCAGGGGGTTGCAGAACAACACAGAATACAACCCTATCCATAAACCAACTATTTTTTACTCAGCAGCATCTTTCTGTTGCTCTACAATACTCGTGCTTTAGATAATGTTAATCTGTTAGCTTGTTCGTTGAATAATAACCCCGTTTTTAAGAATAATTATTTCACTTGGATTTTTCCCCATTTGCTTACTTTTGCCTATTAAATGAGTGGAGAAGAGTGTGAGGCTTTCTAACTCCATAAAGAACAATTCTATCTGATGGTAAAATTATGCATGGCACAAAATGGCTCACAGAATTACCCCAAATTACAGACCAATTCACCCTCCCAAATGTAGTTGAGATGAACCAACAAATATACTATAAATTCAGAAGCATGTCCACATGTGAGCCTGTTTTGTTGCATCCTTATTCCTTTAAGCCTTATTGAAATCAGTAATGCAAACATCCTCTTCCAATCAGCAGCAAAGACAATTGAAAAAAATTACAAAAACAATAAACTGTAAAAGAAGGTTTAATGCCTTCTGGCAAGATATTAATGGCACTGATTACACTCATGTCTCAATAAAGAATCAAAGGCCAGATTCTCAGCTGACATAAGTGGTATCAGCAGAACTGTGTTACTTTGTCCCATGTGAAGATCACACTCTATTTAGGGAAAGCCATGTTGCATCCTTAGTTCCCAAATCTATTTAGGCAGAAATACGGGGGAAGAGCAGAAAATCATGTTATTAAATAGGTCCATGTCTGAGTAGATGAAGGGTTTATTGTCTGTTCTAAACTGCACTGGTGTTAAACAGAAAGATACCTGTGGAAGGTACAGTTGGCCAAAAATTACTCAGCTGCTTCTCTGCTTAAAATTTGAAAATAGAAAGAGGGATAAAACTCACACTAGGCATTGCCTGGATTCTGGGTGCCTCATGAAGCCCATGTAACCTTTGCTCTGTGATCAGGCTGATGGATGAAACTTTGGTTTATACCAGTGTGACCAGTACCACATTGTGAGAAGGATAGCAGATAGATCCAGGCTGTGATTTCTGTGCTCTGGGCAAGTGTAAAAGGAAGTGGAGTAAATGCTCTCTGAAACCATTTTTGTGGGCAAAACCAAATGGCAGAAAGGTTAATTATGTACACAGTCTGCCAATGGTGTAAGAACAACATGTGTTCAGGACAGGAGTCAGATTCCTGCTGAGGAATATGATCAAGACAAAACAAATGCCGTGAGATTGATAAAACAATGCAAATGACAGCACTTGCCTACCTTGGTAAAGCAGATGGAGCAGAAACCCCAATAAGGTAAGGTCATTCCACAAAGAAGTCACTGAATGGAGGCAAGACTATCTAAAATAAAAAAGCTTGATAAAGGACAAAAAAATAATTATCACATGAATAGAATACACATTTACACAAAATGCTGTAATATATAGGTGGTGTGGTATTTTGACAAGTGCTGTAATGAAGAGCTTAGTAAGGGTGAACAAAAATTGGGTGAGCTCTGTGTTGAGGAACCAAATTTTGACAAACTCCAAGAGACATCAGGGATGTTCAAACAAAAAAGCTTCTAGTACCAATTCACTGAATTCCACTAAAGTATTAAACACACAAAGGGAGAATTCAAACAAACTCTCTACACATTGATTTTATGCCTTTTGGAAGTTTGAAAATAAACATGAGTACTTTTGAAAAAGAAATGGCTATATACTCAGTTTTGAGCAAGGGAAGATAAAAGGAAGAAGTGGGGAGGTATTTCCATTCCTGTTTATGCTCAATAACAGCCATTCTCTGAGGTCCTTTTAAACTGAGTGGTTCATTCTAGAAAGCCAATATATCATATCACTGTAAAATTAATCTGAATTCCAGCAGAAGATGTTCAAATTGAGTAGCTACTTGAGTACAGTAAGTATAACTAGAATATGCACATATTATTATATACTTTTCAGAAACAGGTAGTAAGGTTTCATGCAGTAACTTGTGACAAAAAAAAAAAAAATTGGAAGCATGTAATAAAGTGATTAAATTGCCAGGGTTGTATATTTTTGGCTCAAAGAAAGGCTGCAAAAGCAAGGAAAAATATTTCTCTTTTGTTTGATGTCTGGTTGTCAAATTATGGACAAGCCTAAATATATGATCATACCCTCCATTTTCAATACTGAGATAATTTGCTATTAATTACTATTACTTACTTATAAAAATTGGTGAGGAAGGAAGTTTAAGCATGGATAAAGCCATAGAATTCTTCTCATTCTCTGCCAGTGGAGAATTACAGCTCTGTTTAAATACTAAAAAAGGCACTATTTCAATTATGCCGGGCCAGGTATTTCATATGAACATGACTTGGTCATTTTACTAAGGAAAAGAAATACAGAAAAAAGGCAAGTATGTGGAAAAAAAAAAGGGATTTGATTTTTTTGTCTGCTTAGTCAATATGGGAAGACAAAGTTCTTATAAGTGATAGGAAATCTGTGCAAATCCACACATAGCCAAAAAACCAGAACCCAGCTTAGCTGGAATATTGAAGAGAGTTTAGATAAGTGCCATTAGATAGGGTTCTCTGATGGTAATTGAACTGATTGTTCATTGAAGAGCAGGATGGAGAACAGGACAATATCTAAAAACAGTGAATGTGAATGACCAACAATAACAAAGGTCAAGTTGATGAGGGAGGGGGCTGCAGCAAATGCTCAGATTCATATGGGGGGTCTTCTCTAGTAAGGGACCTTCCTTGAGACCAGAAATTAATGTGATTGTAGCAGCCAAACACAGAAGCATTGATCTTAGCAAAAATCTAGCCACTAAGTGCCTTAATTATTGCTAACTGGTTAGCAAAATATCCACGATGTTTTATCCTCAGATGTAATTTCTAAGTATTTTTCAGTACTGTCTAATCAACCGACACTGATGTGTGTATCCGTGAGCAATATTCTGCCTTTGTTCTATCACCATAGCCATCGTCATCCCTGTTCCCTGTCTCTGTTACAATACCTTTTTCATTGCAGATGTACATATCACACATACACCTTTGTAGACCTTATTGTCCCTTATATTTAAAAGTAAAATGTAGTCTCTCATTTCTCTTTTTGAACAGATTCTTCTCCATTCTGGCAATGGCTGATACAGAACAAAGATTCCCCTCTTACGGAGATTTTTTTTCTGCTTACCACGTTATCCACAGATTCCCTGTTTTTCACCTTTGGTATTTTAAAAGGCAGAAACTGAACTGGGTTTGACACATTTCACTTCATCTGAGGAAAAAAAAAGAAAGAGAAGGCTGAAAGCTTAAAGATGGACAAAAGATTATGGGAATCTATGGCTTCTCTTGCAGCTTTGTCATTTGTAAGGTTTTCCTCAAAAATTAAGAGCTGTTCATTCAGTAAAATGTATAGCAGAGAAAAACACTGGAAAGTCTCTTTTGCTGCATTTAAGAAATACTATAAAATGTGCTATCATTTTATAGACCTATGTGGAGGACTATTTTGACTGCTTTGGTATATACAATTTGACAAATTGTTGTGTTTATAACACTGGATATTCAAATGGGTTACAGAGTATAATGTAAAAAAAGAAATACACTCACTTACCAGGTATGGGGTTTTCTTCTCCCATTTGCTTTTCTTAACCCTGTGGAGCTATTTACTTTGAAATTGTAACAAATAGAAATAAAACTTTTTTCTTATCCTGATAACTTGAATTTTGTGTTTGGTATCTGACAAGTCCCTTTCCAACAGTTTTTCTTTATGTTGTTCTGCCTTCAAATACAGAGAATGTTACAATTTTGGTCTGACTTACAAGAGTTTAGGAATGTGTTTTCCCTTCCTTCCCAGGGGGCATTGTTAACGTTTAGCAACTCTATTGTCTGGTGCAGCAGAAGGAATCTTACCACTTTGATGTGGATTCCTATTAAAGCAGTACAGAGTATTAAACTAGTGATCCAGAGCTGCAGAGATTTGAAAACAAGCAGTGCTGTTTCAGAAAGCATTCATGAATTCAGCTTCAGGAAAAAAATACCCAAAAAACCAACCCATGGCCAAAGCATAGAATAGCAGTATTAAATTTTACATTTTGATGGGTAACTTAAAAATTAGTGATATGTATGGCAGCATTACTGAGTAAATTGTATCCTTATAATTCTACTGTGATTCACCTGGTGAAAAAAATCTTATTTTCATAAATTTCACTGAAATTATCTACTTCAGTTTAAGTTTGAAAGAGAAGGATAAGTTCATCAGAGCTACAATAATGCTTTGGTTGAGACTTAATTAGTGGGAGCCATCAGAAATTTCATTTTGCATGTAATTAATCTTTTTCTACTGAAATTGTTTTAGCAAATTGCATTTCACAATTTTCAACTTGTATTTGGCAGCTAATCCAAATTCTCAGGAATGAAACTGGTTGCTCTAGTTTACTCTCATGTGTGGATGAAAAGTTAAATCACACCCAGTTACCACCTACTTTGGCACAACTGTATATGAAGAAAAAACCAGAATTAGAATAACTACAAACTAGGAATTAAATGAATTATTTCTATAAAGATACATCTTGGCATAATCATGTTATTATGCATTTCTTGGACTCAGTAGTAAGGCTTAAATTTTGAAGATGCATATACTGCAGCCAGAAAAACCCCTAACTATACAAATTTCTATGTAGAGTATAGGAACCTGCTTCTAAAAACCTTTACTGGAATGATGCAGATGTTAGATATGAAACCTGGCTGAACGAGGTCAGGCCCAGGGAAGCCAGGCACTAGTGGTATACCACAGGGATTGGGACTGGGACCAGTGATCTATGACACCTTCATCAGTGATGTGGAGGATGGGAAAGCATGAACTCTCAGCAAGTTAGTATATAAAACAAATCTGGGATGAGTGGATGATACAGCAGAGAGTTGTGCTGTGATCTGGAGGAACCTCAACAGGTTGGAGAACTGGGCTGACAGGAACTTTTTGAAGTTCAACAGAGAGAACTGCAAACTTCTGCATCTGTGGAAGAATGTGTGCCATTGTGTGTTGGGGCCACCAGCTCGAGAGCAGCTCTGCAGAGAAGGAATTTGGGATCATGGTGGACGACAAGCTGTCTGTGAGCCAGCACTGCCTAGTCATGGCAAAGAAAACCAACAGTATCCTGGGCTGCATCAGTAGGAGTGTTGCCAGCTGGTCAATGGAGGTGATCCTTCCCTTCTCCTTCACTGGTGCGGAGACATGCCAAGCTCTGGTTCCTGTTCTTGTCTCCTTGATACAAGAGAGACATGGATATGCTGGAGAGAATCCAGCAAAGTGCCACGAAGATGATGACAGGACTGGAGCATCTCTACTGTAAGGAAAAGATGAGGAAGCTGGAACTGTTTAGCCTAGAGAAGGGAAGGCTCAAGGATATTATCAATGTGCAAAATAACTGACATAGGACAATGTAGAAGAGAAAGCCAAGCTCTTTTCAGTAACAGGACAAGAAGCAATGGACAAAATTAAGAAACACGAAATTCCATCTTAACACAATAAATGAGTGAGTCTGGTCAAACACTGGAGTAGTTTGCCCAGACACAATGTGGAGACAGTCAGAAGCTGTCTGGACATGGTTTTGGCCTACCTTCTTTTCTTAATTCTGCTTAAGTAGTGAGGTTGAACTAAATGATCTCCAGAAGTCCATCCAATCCTAACAGGCTGTCTGTGATTCCTTGTGATTTGATGGCATATTAAGGATTTTGCATTGCACCATTCATTCAGAGCTTTGGATCAATAACAACATTTGCTTCAAAACTAAATTTTATCTTAATATTTCTGGACACCTTTCTTCATGTTCTTGGTTGACATACTATAGGTTTTACCAGACAATTCAATGGAACCCATTGCTAGAGACTCAAAGACAAAGCCAACACTAGATCTCTGAAGCCGTGTCTCATGCCAGGGACAACAGACATTAGTTTTCTGAATGAATATACCTCAGAGCTGAGCTAGTGCTGGTTTATGCCCTTAGCCATAGGCATAAACCCTGCGAACAAGCTGCAGATATGATATTCCTGGCTGGGAAAGCAACAATTGAAATGAACATTAGAGATCATATCCCATCTTTTGGCTGCTTAAGCTCATACACATCTGTCAGCATGGCAGTATGCCTTTTAGCAGTGCTGTATGCCAATTTTTTGGGTCTTGGGATAAACTGGAGATACATTTAGGTGGGCAGCTTGAGCATGACACTAAAATATAATCTCTTCTGCAGGGGTCATTGCTTGGATGACATCATGATGATGTCAATGCCTACCTCTTGGGACTTTTACTTACTGACATAAATGCCAAAGATGTTATAGACAAGTAGTCAAAACTAAGAAAAATTTTAGGAGCAGTAGGAAGGACCGTTTGCATTTTGTGGACAGTGTAAGACATTTTACAAGAGTGCAAGAAATGCAAAACACAAGCTTTGGGGTCTAGGAACATTCATAATATTTTCTTAAGAAAGTAAATGCATAGGCTGTACTTTTATGAAGGGAATTCAATACATGATTTCAGCTACATGCATTCCACACCATCTCCCAATGTAATTTTGTGCAGCTGAGAACTTAGACTGCAGTGCATTGAGTCATATCAAGCTGTGATTGTTAAAAAAATTTTGCTGGTACTTTTTTGTTATCTCTTTATACAGACAAATTTAAATCTGCTCATAAACGGCTTGCTATCAATAGTATTCCTGTAGTGTGGAGTGTCCTTTAAAAGAGGGAGTTGTGCTTTTGCTTCTTGGTATCAGCTCTGCTACAGGAAGGAAATTATGTTCCTAGATGTTTTACTAGAGATGAATTTGAAGTTTGGCATGAGTTTAAGTGTTTTGTTGAACTGAACACTGTGAGTATAATCTTCATAAATTGCTTGCATTAATCAAAAAAGTGATAATTAGTAGCTAAGCTTCATTTTTGGAAAAGACTGCATTTATTTATTAAGTTAAATAAAAAATCTCTTCCCTCTGAGTGGCCCATGTGAAGAGGATTGCAGATCACAGCCCAAATATTGAGGGGAGCTAAGAGCTTCTTAATAACAGTTTCCAACAAGTAGATCTCACTAGGAGGAGGTGGAGCTGCCTAATGCTCCATTATGTGTTGAGTGTTGGATATCTGCCGAGATGCAGGACAAAACAGCTTTTTAACCGGCAGCATAAATGTTGAACTTCATGGAGCACTGTTTCTTATTTTTTTTTTTTTCTTTTTCACACTATGGGGCTGTGTGAAGCACCATGAGCTGAGTGCCTCAGTCCTTGTGCATCATGATTAAATGGATCATATCCATTTGAGCCGATGGTCAAAGCCTGTTGTCTGGGACCACTGGAAAGAGCAGACTTTATTTTGCTTGGATCTGTGGGCATGCAAGCTCCATGGAAGCAGCTATCAGCATGTTCTGCAAGGCTGAGACTATGGTATACATGTCTGCTGCTCTTCCATGCATAAAACCGCCCTGCATATGTGGAGCTGGAGGAGCAATAAGAAAGCACTAGAGGTGTTTCCAGTGTTTGAATGGATTTGCTTCAAAAGGTTAAATGTAGATAACTAACAGTGAAGGTAACCATGGAGATGCCTAACAGTTTTTGAATTTAAAAAAAAAGAAAAAAAAAATTATCTTTTAGGAAAATTGCTGCAGCGACTGTCTATTGGAACTAATCCATCTTCCTCTCCTGTGCATGTGTGCATTCATATATTCTCCCTACGTGGTGCATGAGCAGCTTGCATATCCAGTCTCTGACCCCTTGTTTAGTTGAGCCCTTGTCAGTGTGCCTGACTTCCACAGTGATCACTGAAGAACAGAAACGCAGATAGTTCCATATGTGAATGGTGACATGACATAGCTGTGCCAGCAGCATGGGATTTCAGCTGAGGAGAGGCTTTAGTCCTACTTCTTCAGTAATCCCTGACTCCTCATCTCCTGTTTACATAGATCCAAGTAGTTGCAGCTTCACTCTGATTGATGAGTTTTGTCAGGGGATATCTGGGAATTGGAGAGCAGCTGCAATACTGTAATAAGAATTCAGGTGTCACGAGAGACACCTTCATCCCACTCCAGGAAAACTGTGTCTGAAGAAGAATGAAATATTACTTAATTTTCATTGCAAGAAGAGGTACCTTTCTGCTTGTCCATCTGCCTGCGGGTTGTTCTTCCACTGTCCTAGTGAACAGTGAGACAAATTCTTCGTATATCCAATACTTGAATTCTCACATACGCCCCCTCTATTCTCCAGTGCAAAAATACTTATTCCTCTTTTATAGATATGAAAGCTGCCCTTCACACTGAAAAGCAAAATTTGCAGTAAGGATTTTATTTTTGCACAATTTAATCTCTTCAGGGAGTCCAGCATTTATGATCTAAGCTGAGCAGTCCACTCAATAAGTACTGATCTCCTAGAAATATTTGTAATGAAATGAGTGAAGAGAGAAATAGAATTTCTGTTTGCGTTGTTCATGACATTGCCACTCAAACAATTATTGAACTGTTCAGCTTGAGACTTACCAACAGATTTAACAGGAAAAAATCTCCCAGAAATTTTATGAGATCTTTATTTTTCCTGCCAGAATGTGAATATTGAGTACATAAAAGTAATCTTCCGCCTGCAGTTTTAGATAACTTTAAGTTTTATTTTTTTTGTCCTTTATTACTCTTTGAGATGCAAATTTACTTCCTATGATCAAACTTCTACTGTCTTTGACAGTAGTTCTCCCAAAATAAAAGTATATTTCCCCACTGTCCTTGACCAACACAAATTTTCATTAGAAACGGTTGAGGATGTTCTTTTAATATAAAAAAAATCTAAGAAGGACAGTGTTTGAACATATGACATCTGAAACAATTTTATGAATAGCAAACAGAATCACTTGAAAAGAAAAAAATAATATTTCAAAACCAAAAATGATTATAAAGGAGATAAAGTTTTAATCATGAGGTTAAAAGTTATTTGTTTTATCTATGCTCTTTTAAGATCATGCAGTTCAGTTAACACATTCTAAACAGTGACATAGCAATAATTTAACAATGCAAATATGTTGGGGTTTTTTGTTTATGATTTTATCATAAAGACTGATTTTTTTACATCAGTGACTGACCACTTTCTGGTTTATTTAGTGCAGTCTTCTGCTTAGTGTCTTTAGAGGATGGGTTTTAATATACTGTAAAATTAAAGTGAGACTAGGTGAGCCTTCAGCTGTTGTATACGTCAGTGGCACAAACAGAACAAAAATTAAAAAATCAAACCACATTTCCAAAGGAATGCTGGAGAGCTTTCTGTGGCAGTTGGCAGATACATAAAGGCATTATTCTGCAGATATTATTGTTGATAGGTTTGATATACAGCATGGTTTGTCTGAGCCAATGGGATATTGTCCTCTTAACAAATCTCATCATGCCAGCAGTGTTGCTTCTATAGGATGGCTTATCAGCTCCAACCAGAGTCTGCTACACTTGCACTTGCCTTCATAGCCTGAGAGGAAAATAAATTGTTCCCAAGCAGTTAATAAGAAAGAATTATTGTGAGTGAGATGCATGACATTATGAGAAAGCATGGTGTTTTACTGACTAAATGTTTCTTTGCAACCATCCCCATCTTCCCTCACTTGGCAATATTCCCTCTTCTTTCCCCCTCCCTCCTAACAAAACAAAACCAAAAAACCACCTCAGGTTTAGTGTAAATGAAATGAACATTTCATTTTTGGAACAGAGGCTCTTTAAACATTGTTACTGATGTGCCATTCTATTTCAAGAAGTGTATTTATGACATTTCTCCTCTGCATTTTAATATAGACATTGGAGTGAGCTGGAGAAATATTCCAATATTGCCACTGTTATGGCAACATGCATCTTCATTTCTGCTATCTATGCAGCTAAAAATGAACATACGCAAATATATTACACAGTATGCAAATATTAGATCTGAATACAGCTCTCTTTTTTCTGTGTGTTAGTAGAGCCACTCCTGGAAAATTAAAGATTTATAGTACTGAATGTAAGCAGTTTATGGGCCAAATGCTTCTTACCTTACATACGTAAGTGCGTCCATTTAAATTAATGGAGCCACGCAGGTAATAACAATGAGTGACATTTGGTCTTTTAGTGAATTCCTCACAACCATTGTCTGGGAATCAAAAACAATAGGTCTTTGGTAAACTGTAAGTTTATATGGAGGCTGGTAAATACAAAGGGAAATGTAGGCATGTTTTTGTACAGCTTTATTGTCTTTTATTGTGCTATATACCTAATGTCTTGCTTAGCCAAGCAACTAAGCAGCTCTTTAGCTTTATACCCCTGGTCAAATCCCATTTTCGGTAAGGAGAAATGCAAGCTATTTTCTTAACTGTGACTTTTTACAGAGCACATATGGAAATCAGTTGTCATATTTTTAATTTCATTTATACAATTCTGATTGTTCACAATTCAGCCATCTGCCATTTCTTATCCCAGTGCTGGCTGGCATGTCAGTGCAGGGTGTCTCAGAAAGAACTGAGAATTCTTATGCAGAAACCACCCTCTGAGGGAATTGTTCAATTTTTTTTTTTTTGCTTTGAAATGGAAAGTGACTGTGAAGATCAAAGTACAAGAGAAAAACACTGATAAATACAACACTATTACAACTCCTAAATGTTCTGGACTTCCTTAGTACCCGTAATCTTAGACCTCAAAACATTTTCAGATATTATTTAAACCTTTTGACATGTTTGTAGACAGAGTTATTTAGGTTTATATAGTGATAAAATTAGAGGCAAAATTGATCACCTAGTCTGTCATAGGCATCAAATGACACAATTGCCTCGGGTAACAGGGGACTGACTGATAAAGTACCATATAGTTATGCATATTTTTGAGGCCACACAGCTAGTTTTTAAGATAACTGGAAATTGAACTTTTACCCTTCCTGGCAGTATTCCACTTCCTTTATCCTGGCTTTTGTTGTGTTTAGATTTAGAGCCTGTCGAACTCATGATGGAAATTGCAAAGATCATGAATTTAAACACATTTAATTGCTTTAATGCAATTCTGTATAGACTTTCTTGGGTTTTTTTCAATCAAAATTGAGTTTGTTAAGCCAATATGAAAATATCAATCTTAGGATACATATAATTTCACTACAATATTTTGATAACCTATAGGCAAGTTTTGGAACTTCTTTCAAATTCAGCTCAACAAAAGCTTTCCCTGACATCAATTTAACAGTAGAAGAAGAATCAGGGCCTTTTTCCAGTGAAGCATCTCACATATGTACAGGATGTGTAAGTATAATATTGAAGCGTTGCACCAAACATGCTCAAGTTCACATACTTTTCTTAGGACTCTAGTTGAATCTTCTCTCTTCTCACTATATGTAAGGAAAGAAATTATTAGGTGCCTGAGATTTGCAGAAACAGTAATCACACAATGCATCAAATCTGCATGTGTTGGCGAAAATAGTCACAACAAAATGTATTATGCAGAACAACCGGTCAATTTGATTAATTCCTATTCAAAATAGAAAAAGAGTAGGAAGATTTATTTCTTTTTATTATTCTGCACTACTGAAGCAAGTAGGAAGAGAAGGGGATAAAGGATAAATTGAATTCAAATTGAGATTGAGACAAGCAACATTCAGAAATTCATATCCATGCTGTTCTCCCAGAGCTTCACAACTAATTGCTTTGAATTTTTTCTCTTGTTCTTATCTAGGCCATCCTCCATATGGCTCCATATGCCTGGGTTTTTTCACCTTGAATTAGTTCTCTGTGTTTTCTCCCCTCCTAACCATAGCCTTTCTTAAAACTCACATCTGAGAACCTTAGACTTATCTTCCTTTTGCTAATAAAGCACACTTCCTTCTGTTAATAAAGAAAATATTAAAAAAAAAGGTCTTTAAATCACCCTCTAAGTAAATTTTTGGCTAAAATGCCTACTCAGTTCCAATGTAGCAATTTGCAGTCGTAGTCAGTATATATCAGCATATCTCTAATGAATTCAGCTCCATGCTGATTCTTTAGTATTGCCATGTCCAGTCCAGAAGTTTGAAACAAAATGCACAGAGTAATTAGGAAATCAATGTCTTTCTGAGACTATTTTCATGCAGAGAAACATCTGGGCCCCTAAAAGAGAGTCACAGAGTTAAAAACAGGTGGGAAACAATATCCACTTTTTTACCATGTTGGAGCAGAGGAACATCCCCATAGCAAGTTTTTGAAAGAAGAAATAAAATTAATTTCCTTAAATGGCTTAGAAGCAATCAACCTCAAATAAATAAGTCTCAGATAGAGACTTGTAAGTGAGAAAGAAGGAAGATGAGAGGACAGATAGTGCTGAAGAGGGCTTCAGCTCCAGCCAGTGAGAGGAGCTGGGGAATCACTGTGGAGTCCCATGGTGTCTCTCTGCTTCCACATTCTTGTTGTTGATATGAGGGGCATGTGCACATGTGTGTGCATGTGTGTGCTTGCACCTGTCTGTGTGTCTGTGTGTCCATGTGTCTGTGTGTCTGTGTGTGCAGACACTCATGGAACACGGCTCCTCTGCTCACACACTGTCCTGGTTTAGGGCAAATCTGGGAGAAAACCTCCAGAAGGGCCCCCCCCCTCCCCCAACCAGTTCAGGAAAAATTTCCTTGGTGAGGAGTGGGAAAAAAATCTGTTTATTTAACAGGCAAAGCACTCCGAGCACAAAAAATGAATACCAGATTACAAAACTCATTCGTCGCTCTGAAGAGATGACAAATTTAGAAAGTCTCTCCGGTGGGTGGTCGCTCTGTTATCTGTCCCTCCGGCGCTGGGAAAGGCTGCCGCTGCCCAGAGTAGGCCCCGTAGGCCACAAAGTGGAGCTCTCGGTGTTTCCCCGGATCCCAGTCCGGAGCAGGTTCGAACAGTTCCAAGAAAAGGGAAAGGAAAACAGTCCAGGGAAAACTTGGACTGCCTCAGCTAGCTAAACTAGCTAAAAAGCAAAGGAGCGCAGTGTTCTGCCCCGTCCGTGCCCAGACAACACAGTCCAGCAGAATGTGGAGGAGTGAGTGCAGTCTAATAACAAACTCCATGCTTCTTCTTCTCCCTGCCTTTGCTCTCAGAGCCAGTCTTGAAGGCACAGAATATAATATCCAGCATAAACAGAACACACGACTGGGGATACAAGCATCATAAAGTCACCCTAGGACACACACAAAGGGTGATAATCGTACATAGGGAAATTGGAAGTGAAAACAACCCATAAAGCACTGGATACAGTTCTTTTAGTCATATTTTAAGGCGAAAGGGCTAGCTTCTGGTTAAGCTGTACGATAATCCCTTGTCCTAGAGACATAGCTGCATTTAGCAGACTGTACTAATAGTATACCTGGTAGAACCTGCAATACTAGTAGGGAGACTCTTTCTTTATATGTTACTCTTGAACTGGAACTATGTGACAACATTACTTTAATGTTCATGAGAAAACAGTTTTTTTGTCAATTAAGTCAATCCAAACTTCCCTGAGACAGAAAGATGCATTGTACCAAGCAGAGGATATGAAATTTAAACTGTCATTTGAATGCCGAAGAACTAAATCCAAATTAAAAAACCCCAATTTAAGTCCCTAGCATGTTTAGACCTACTTTATTAAAGTCTTAACTGGATTGTCTTATCTGTGCCAATGATAGTTAAGCTTAAAATTAAACATGTACGAAATTATTTGGACATGTTAAACAGATAACACACAGTACAGGAAAATTCAGTCTATGCTACTTTCCAGTTAAGGTACATGTAATATTTCTACACACCTTCTCAGCCTACAAAGTGTCCTCCTGCTGAGATAGGCACTGACACTAACCTCGCTAAGCCTTAAGTCTATAGCACATGCAGGCTGAATTAACAAAACTAAGGAAAATTTAGTTTTGCCATTTCTTGATTTCTGAATTTTCAGTCAGAATATTTCTTCCATGTTCCTTTTTTTAATAGTAATTTCCTTTTAATTTATAGCAGTGATTGCATCTGTCAGTTGCCCTTGATAACAATGCCTGGTATCCAACTGTGCAGTTGCATTGAGAATGACTGGATGCTTCTTTACACCAGCTACGAGCCTGGTCTCCTTCTGCCAGCCAGGAATGGACTCATGAATTTGTCCTGGCCTGCCCTCTTTGCTTAATAGTATCCCTGGTTCAAAATACCAATATACCATGTCAAAACCTGAAGCAAAGCAAACCTGAAGCAAAAAAGTTTAATCATAACTACTTTGGTTCACCAGAAATGTGCACCTGTAGTCTTCTCCACAGATTGTTCAATGCATGGCCTATAGCACATAAGTGAAATTTTTTTCAACTTTTCCCTGTAGATAACAATCACATATTGTCTTCACTTAGACTCCTTGCTTATCATAGGCCATGATCATTAAAAAAATGTGGTAAAATAGTAAAGGATGAAGAGAATAATAAGAATGGAGAACAAAAGAAAAGGCAAATAAAAAGAAGAGGACCTAGAAGAGCTTGGTCATATCAATAGCAAGGTGAAAAAAAGGGCAAAAAGGTGAGAGGAATGAAAAAACAAAACAATTCATTGTGCTATTGGGTTTCTTGCATGAAAGAACAATATATAAATCTCGAGAGTGAATATGTTTTAAATATTATGAAATTAATGTCAGAATATAGATTTATGTATTTAGTACAATGTTCTCTTACCCTGGGAGTTGGAAATGTAGAGTGATTATTAGCTAGGTTTCTGTTTTTCTTGAGTAGGTATCTTTTCTATTATTACTCTGTTCCACTATATGATCACATTTTTTGCATAATTTAGATCTGATATATGCAAGTGCCTCCATTTTGAACAGACCATATGGAGAGCTCCATGAGTGCCCAGGGAACCAGAAGTATGCAATGATTAACCATGGTTTCTGTTATTTGTTAAGCAGATGAAAAGAGCTGTGAAATAAAAGGCATTTTATGATGGTTTCTATGTCCTTGTACTGTCCTTTGTTTGGTTGTGCTGCACTAAGGGGGGGGAAAAAGAGGCAAGTTTTAATATAGCAAAGGAAATTGCATAGCCATTCACAAGATCCAAAGCCAGAAACAAAGGAAGAGGGCACTGGAAGAAAAGGGAAGGATCTATATAATAGGTCAGTGATGACAAAGTAAACGAGAAAAATCTAGATTGCCCATGTATATATTTAACCTCTATTTAGTTAAGACTTTATATAAGGTAATTTTATTAATTTTATCTTTCAAAAGAGAGAAATGCAGCATAGTAAGGCTTTTACTTCACATAACATAATTTAGTTTAATATAAATTAATATGTCTACATATTGACATATGTAGCAGGTATTTTAAATTGGAATATTAATGTGACAATAGAAAATTTAACATTAGATATTTTCCAGATAATCCATGGGTCATATTTTTCTTTACATAATGCATCATAAAGGATGAACATAATTGAATATATTTTATGCAGAAGAGATGAATTTTCACTTTTGGATATAGTTAGGGCACCATATTATGTTACCTGCATGTTAACTGTAGTCTGTTGCTGCTAATCTGATACAGAGACTTTGGCTGATGCTTTCAAAATAGGAGATATTAATCTCTTGTAAAGAGGAGGAAATATAGAAATCAGTAGCAAATGAAACAAAGAAAATGAGTGAGTAGGGTAAATTAAATTATTCAGGTTAATTTACAAATTGGAGAGAAAAGAGAAAATAGAACTGAAGACATGTAGACATTCATTGTGTTTGATGATATGAGATAAAAGGAGAAATTATTCTGATTTTTTTGGCAGACAGGAAAGAAGAATAAGGCTCAATGATAATTTTTAGCAAAATGAGAGAGTAAGTATCTGTTGTCCTAGAGTTAGCCCTTGGTCTGACGTTTGATTTTTTAATAATATTCATTAAAGAGTTGAATACTGCAATAGATGAGACAATAGTATTTAGCTTCATTGAGACTTCAAAACCTTGATGGAAAAATTTGGGCCTGATGTAATTCATGAGAGTTAACTTGAAATAAACTTGTCCATTAATTAAAAATTGTGCATTTATTTTTACTCTCTTTTTAAAAGTATTTTAACCAAAAGCATTACTACTATTATATTTTGACATAGGTGTTACCGCCATGTGCTGTGTTTCCCTTTAATATTTCTATGGACTTGAAACTTCTAAGTATTTTGCTGCCCTTCTGTAAAGCTTCCAGCTTTAGCTTTTAGGAAGGATCTAGATACCCACACTAGAATAATTTAATGCAAGTGCAAAAGCACAATCCCACTGTCCAGAGAACCTTCTAATCTAACCAGTGAGATTTGGGGATGATGCGAGATGTAAAGGCATTAAACAAAGGTTTTAGAAACATAGTTTTGGCACATGGTGCAAGAAGTGCATGTTATGACTATTTTCGGTGTCAAAGTCTTCTTTTTAGATCACTTGTTTCAGTAATTATAAACTAATTCATCCAGTGTCTCTTGTTCCATTGCATCTGATAGACTTGATTGTCCAGCTTTAGATATTTAAGCATGATAGAACAGAATCATAGAATCATAGGATCATTTAGTTTGGAAAACAGCTCTAATCATTTACTGAGCACTGGCACATCCACCACTAAACCATGTCTCTAAGCGCTACAGCTACTTTTAAAAAAATCCTAGAGGGACAGTGGCTCACCCTTTCCCTGGGCATCCTGTTCCAATGCCTAACAAGCCTTTCTTTGAAGAAATTTTTCTTAATGATAAGGAAACGAAGAATGAGACAGCAAAAGGAAAGAGATTTTTTGTTCAACAGCTATACTAGACTTGTTATAATTTTAATGGAAATTTTTAAGATTGCTATTTCTTTCTGTATGTGAGATCACTGTGCATCATGTTCTAGTTGACCTAAATACCTAACTATGCATCATATATTAAAAAGAATGGAAAATGCTCCTCTCAGGAACTGGTTATAGATCTTGAGAATTTTAACTGTAACAGAGACAAAAGAAGAAAGAAGAGATCCATAAATGCTGACAGAGAAAGGAAGAATGCCACAATTCATCTTGTATGACATAAATGCTAACTTTGCCAGTACTGGGAGAGAAATATTTATTTCTTTCTGAAGCCCAACACTTACATTCTTTAAAGACAATACTATATGTAGGATCTATGATAATTTGACAAGTGCTCAACAGCTTGTTCTAAAAACTTGTGTGAGAGATTTTATTATAATAATTATATGCTTAAGAATAATTCTGTCAATCGAGCGTGATAATACTGCTTATAATCTTGTGGTTTTTAATTGGTATTACTTTGCGGATTTTTTGACTGAAACCGTATTTTGTTTAGCCATTGAGAGTAATTGAAGTAAATAAAATTTATTTTCCAGTCAAAATTAAAGAATCATAAATGGTTTGAATTGGAAGGGGTCATCTAGTTCCAAGCCCCTTGCCATAGGCAGGGATCCTTCCACTCAGCCAGGTTGCTCAGAGCTCCATCCAGCCTAGTCTTGAGCACTTCCAGCGGTGGGGCCTCCACTACTTCTCTGGGCAACCTGTTTTGGTGCCTCACCACCCTCATAGCAAATAATTTCTTCCTAATATCTAATCTAAGCTTGCTCTCAGTTTGAAGCCATCCCCCCTTGTCCTGTCACTATATGCCCTTGTGAAAAGTCCCTCTCCAGCCTTCTTGTAAGTCCCCTTAAAGTTCTGGAGGACTTCTCTAAGGCATCCTCAAACCCTTCTCTACTCCAGGATGAAAACAACTCCAAAACTCTAAGCCTTTCTCTTATAGGAGAGGTGTTCAGACCTGTGATTAGCTTAGTGACCCTCCTCTGCACTCGATCCAAGTGGTCCATATCTTTCTTTGTTGTGGGCCCCTGAGCTGGATGGAGTACTCCAGAAGCAGTCTCACAAGAGCAGAGCAGAGGACAGGGAGAAGAATCATCTTCCCTGACCTACTGCTTTTGGTGCAGCCCAGGATGCAGTTGGCTTTCTGGGCTGTGACAGAACATTGATGAGTCATGTTGAGCTTCTCATCCATGAACACCTGCAAGGCCTTCTCCCCAGGGGATAGTCTCAATCCACTCTCTGCCCAGCCTGTACTTGTGCCAAGTCAGGTGCAGGCCCTTTCACTTGGCCTTGTTGAACTTTGTGAGGTTCCCACAGGCTCACCGCTCAAGCCTGTCAAGGTCCGTTTAGATGGCATCCCTTCCTTCCAGTTTGTCATCAGCACCATGCAGCTTCATGTTGTCAATTCCACTGTCCATATCACCAACAAAAATGTAAAAATGTGCCAGTCCCAATACTGGCCACTGAGGAGCACCACTCATTGAAATCTTTGTAACTGCTTTAAATGAAAATGATGGAAGCATATCTATGGCACCTATGCAAATTAGAATTTTCTGAGGTCATTGTTATTCCTTTTATCCAACTCTTCAAACTTCAGACTTAGTTATGGACAGATGATCATGACTGATTCTTCAATATTTATTTTAGATAGCTACTTTAGGAGACTTATAAATAGAAAAGCCTACATTTGGTCTGTTGAACCCTCCCTACAGTGAATGCAGACATACTTTATAAAACAAGAGGCTAAGAGACAATAAAAGACATGGTTATTTCTAAGAACATGTCATTCTCTCTAGTTGAATGACCAGCCTAGTATCCAAATCCTGAGACATGTATCTTAAGAAAATTTGCTTTTCCCTATGTTCACCTTTTAGAAAGGAAGAGGGAAGAATATTTTGAAAGAGTAGATAAATAATCTCTATTTCAAATGTTCTTTATACTATGAAGTGCAATAATACCTAAAGTATATATTAAAGTTATAGATATACTAAGAGTCTACTTTTCTCCCTCTTCCTTGAGAAAAAAACCTCACCTTTGTAAACCTTATTAAAACATTTGAAAATGCTCTTTAAAAATATTTGACAAAGAATCTCAGGCCTTCATTCTTCAAAGGTCTGATAAACACATATTATTCCTGCTTTCAGGAGAGATAAAACATACAAATCTGACCTCATACTCTAAAAGGAGTGCACCACAAAGTATCAAGTTCCATTAAGGCACATTTGGGGGCATATTCATAGCATGTTGTGTCTAATCGAAGGTCTGATGGTAATGAAAAAAATTAAAATCTTAGCTTTGAATGGATTGTGAGGCTTTACCATGTGAGACCAAAAAGTAATAATAATACTGCTGTATATGCAGAAACTGATCACTAATTCAAGCACCAAATTGCTGGTTCTCAGACTATCCCATAAGAACACTGAGATGCTAAAAGGTGATATTTGTGATACAATCCTCTCAAGACCCTAAATGAATCTTGTTTCTTCAGTTCTATTCTCAGGAATAATACAAAGAGAGACTACTGTTTTCTCTGAACTGAAATTCAACTTTTATTATTCCTATTAGTGCTGTATTCTCACTCTCATCCACTATCTCTTTGGTACATTTTACTCATTTCAGCTCTACAGGAAGCAGAAAAACAATACCTGCAACAAGACAATGAAGAAGACAGAAAAAAAATACCAACACACAATTTCAGGACGCAGAAAAATATCTACCATGACATGACAGAGCAAATATTGCATTTTTTTTCTAGAAGAGCACTAAGATCCCTTTTTCTAGAGCAATTTTAAGAATTGTTGAAGTACTACTATCATTGCAGGTGCTGCCAACCTTTGAGCTGTTTTAAGTGAGCATTTGTGGAGAGAAGTTAGCTGACTACAGTAAGGAGAGCAAAAATGTGAAAAACTGGAATCTGCTCATTCCATGAAGCATCCCATAGGTACTGGATTATAAGGTCACACTTGTATACTTTCTTCCTCAAAGTCCTTAAAGAAAGAAGCGTGCGGCTCTTTTAATTTTCTGTTCTTATGTATGCAGCATTTGATGTTGTTCCTTTGTGCAAATGATATGATAATGTTTCTACCTTTGGGATACAAGCTTCTAATAGCTGAAGGGAAATACAGTCTCTCAAAGGAGCTGATGCAAAATCAGTTCGGGTGTAAACAGATTCAACCAATTATTTTCAATGGAGTTGTATGAATTTTGAGCTAAATTAAACCTATGATTGGCCCAATGCTATAAGCATCAGGCAAAATTGTTATAATCAAAGTTTGCAGGATGTAACTATAAAAAAAAGAGGACTCAGAAAGCTGCATGTCCCATTTGTCTTTCAAAGGGAAATTGTGAGCAATTTTCCCTTTGATCACAAGGTCAAAAAGTATTTTTGCCACTTGACACAACATGAAAATACAAATAATGAGCCAAATCTGTAACTGGTGAAAGTACAAATTCAATTACGCCATATCTGAGTTTAGCCTCCTCATCCTTTGACTGGAATTATTAGTGATGACGTAATTAATTCTCTTGCCCTCAACATTAATGTGCGAAGAGAGCAGATATAAAACAAACTAACCAGTCTTCTTAGCTAAAGTCCCAGGGTTTGTACATATTACACTTCATCTTCATCCATGCTATTTAACTACTAAGTGCAGCAATATGTATGATTTTTTTGCCTATGGAAGCAATTGCATTCTTCTGGTCTAATAGACTGCACCATCTTTTCAAGTTAAGAACCTTTCTGTAGTAGTGTTGTTAATACTCATGATTTTATTCCAGCTCTCATGGTTTCCTTATCTTTTTTTTGGAAGCTCCAGCTTCCAAAGATGAGAGGTTATGTAGAGATCACTTTTCTTTTTTTTTTTTTTTTTTGCTTTCAAACTAAAATTCCTGTCCTCTGGGTTATAACAAAGCATGTGAAAATAGGACCTCAGTGAACTTCAAAATAAATAAGAAGAGATAAAATATTTTAAAAATCTATTTTAAAATACTTTTATTTTTTAAAGCCAATTTCATTTCTTATTAAAACTACACTTGAGATTTTTTGAAGACTTGAAATTGGTGGACTTCTATCTCCCCACAGCTGCCAGGTTGAAATTCTTTCCTTACCCATGACTGGCAGATACTGAGAGAGCAGAAAATGAGTATGCAGCCTCCCAGTTGGCTTTCTGTGAATTATTTATAGATGACAGAAACATTAGAGAAGTCCAGACAGCTGGACTGTGTGTAAGACTTTCAGTGAATGATTTCATTTAGAATGTTGTTTCAGGGTGATAATGTAATTAATGTAGTTGGGAGATGAGAAATCTCACACACTGCATCTGGAAGTTTCTCCTCAGGAAATCCTTGTAGCTCGCTGTTTCTGTCAAGCAGTGTAATGTGCCTGTAAAACGCTTTTGACAGAAAACATATTACTGCATCAGCAGAACCAGAAAACGACAAAACATACACAATGTGGAATAGTGAATGTCAGTGTCTTTCCACCAAGCAAACACATTCATGTAAGCAAAAAAACCTAAAACAGCTGAAATCTTGTAAAGAGAATGGAAGAAACAACCTCAGCTGAGATATTCCACTGGTTCTTTTACTAGGTAAACAAAACACTTTGAACAAATGAGGAACATCATTATTAGCACAGTAAGCACCTTTTTTGCACCAAAAATGACAGAAAGCCACTGCAGCAGGTAGTAGGTTTGGGGTTTAATTTTTTTTTAATTTTTTTTTTTTGCCATTGTAACTGTGAGGAAACAAATAAATCTGAGGGCAAGTATACACATTTTGAGATCATTAAAGTGGCAAATTTGCAAAACTGAGTATTCAAAAGGCTCCAGAGAAAATAATCTGTATTTAACTCTTATTTTGGCTATTGACTTTCCTGCCTTTCAAATCACATTTTCAAACTTTTACTATTAGCCATGAATCCAGAAATTTAACATGACTGTAAGGACACATTGAAAGCTTGAAAGAAAAGTCAAAATTAGAATACTGTGCTCAAGTGCCAGTGGCTGTCTGCCTTCAAAACAAAAAACCCAACCCCTCATCAAATTCTAGGCTCTTCTAAAGCTGAACAAATGCTCTATGCATACAGTTTTTTTAAACTATGAAGATGATATAAAAGAAAAATATATAATAGTCACTTACACAGATGTGTTTTTGATGAAGGTGGAATTTGAACATATCATTATCTTGAATTACGCACAGAAAGAAAAAGAATCATCCTAATATGGAAAGAAAAAATGAAACCAAACAGACGTAAATCTCCTTCAAAAAGATGCGGGTTTTTTATTAATTACTACTTTTTGTATTCTTGATATGTTATATGCTTCAACTTCTGCAACAAGAGAAGAAGAAATATTTAATTTCTCTGCTTACGCAGATCTCTAAAAGAACAAAAAGTTAAAGCAGTAGTCTAAATGAAAGGATGCATTTTTAAAGTAGCAATCTCACATTTCAGACTGAGTCTGTACTAAAAAAATTTAGTCTTTTTAATAACAATAGTAATTTTATTTAATAATAATTGGTTTATATATTATGCTTTCAGACTGTATTCATCTTTCTTAGACATATTCAGAGCTCTCTTGAAATAATCCTAATTTGTTATAACCAAAAGATGGCAGCACTCCATGCAACATACACTGCCTTCCACTCTTATTTATTTTCGCTGATGTCTTTGCAAATTCCATTTTATTGTGCTGTAGTTAAGTCATCCTAGGCAGAGAACTATTTAGAAAGCTTTCAAGAGAGAACACACGCTCATTAATTTGGGAAGGTTAAGGTCATTTTGGAAAGATTAAAAATCAGTTTCTTTAAGTTTATTTTCTTCAGTATAGTTCCAGACTAGTCAGTATTAAATAAAGGAGTCTGAGAAGCTCCAAGCTGAAGTTGGTTTTAGGAAAACCTATTCTCATTTTCTGGAGACTTAAGCAGCAGGTAGTTTGTCTCATCTAGGTCTCCTGACTCTTTTTAGAATATTTTTTCCTTCTTTTTTTCCCATATCTTCTTTTTCCTCTTCTCCTTCTCCTCCTTGTCCTTTCTCATTCTTTACTGTCTTGTGGTCTCCTATTGGGCAGATCTCAGCATTTGTGCCTAGTACCAGCTCTGTGGTGTAAACACCTCCTTTATTGTATATCACTGCTCATCCTGTGGCTCTGTGTTGTCTGGTGTCTGCACATTGTTGTACCCATAGTTGTCCCAATTTATGTTCCTCTGTGAGACCCAACAAAAACAGGGCACCTCTTTCCCAGTGCTACCAGAGTTTGATGGGGGTAGATGGTTACTGGCTGTGTGGCCTTGACCATGTAATACAAAAACATGAATGAAGAGGTTGAGACCTTCAGAGCACACTCCTTGCTTTTTGGAATGAAATCAAGGGGGCATGTACAATGGTCACTAAGAAAGTTGGATTTTTGGTTTTGTTTTAAAGATGAAATTAAGAACTGAACTGGTTTACTGAACCAATCAAGGGGTGAAAAGGAATATAGAAAAAGAAACCAAGACCTTACTGTACAAAAGGAGCAAAAAAATTGAATTGCTAATAAATGAACAGCACAAATGTGTGTTCAGTCACCCTAGAAAGTGCCAAATACTTAATGAGTAATGTGATCCTAAATAAGAGGATAAAACAATGAAATATGTACTTATATGAAGACTTTGACAGAATGGAACCATTAGGCAGATGCATGTGAGAGCCCACATGCAAAATATACAAAAAGTTAATAATAAATCATTATGGTCTACTTTATTCCTACACAGGTATGTCCAAATAAACAAGAGTTCTCCCAAATGGCACTGGTTGCTAAGCTGTAAATTGAACAGGTAAAAGCCACTGAGAAGCCAAAGCATGGTGCAGAATAAGCCCATCCAAGACAATCCCAGTGGCAAGACAAAGATCAGCCACTCCAATACATAATTCATTGTACATATGGATAACTGCATGGGGTAATAAAACATGTATGGAAAATGCTCTTCAGTGCAAAGAGTATGAAAAACTAAGTTTTCAGTTCCATGATATATGAAAGAGAATCACACAAAATAACGTAATGTGAGAGACTCCGGAATGTGTAAGGAGTCACATTGTTTGGCTTTAGGGTTTTTTTCCTGCTTCTTGTTTTGTCATCTACATTTTCCACTGACTCTAATTAGACTCAAGTCTAATTTTATTGTTTTCTGATACTTATGCTTATTATCAATACTTGTGGATATTGTTGATTTTCAGAACTGTTGCCACACTCATTAAGTGAAGATTCTCCTCCACTCTGTCATAAAGTTCTGACTTTTAACAGAGGCTTATGCTGGAAAAGTGGGATTTACATGCCTTCCCATGCTGAAGTTGGTTTCACTTAATGAGCTAACAAGTTTTGTGACCTTAAACATTGTTGCATGGCTGACCTGAAATCCCAGGCTTTGATAAAGGGGAAGTAGAAAGAGGGCTAACCATGGATATTCTGTGACCTTAGTGCATGTTAATGTAATATATTTCAAGTAGTTCCTTTGCTACCTGGAAATTGTGTTTCATTACATGTTTTATAGTGATAAAGAGTCTCATGGGAAAACAATAAAAGTACCTAACAGTATCTTTCCTCTTTATATAGAAATAAATATTAGGAACTATTCAATATCAATTAACAGCTTCATTTTCCACACAATAAAAAACCCCAAAAAACTAGCAACAAAATAGAGTAGAAGAAAAATTGAAATGGTGAGGTTTTAGTTATGTTTAGTAAGAAGATTCTGAAGGTAGAAAGTAGATATTCGCATTGTGAAAAACAGTAATGATCAAAAAATCCAAAGCACATGTAATTTTTCACTGGCAGGAGTCTGCTTTATGTCACAAGATGCTACAGGCAGTAGATTTGATAATAATATTTACGAATAGGTCTCGTCCAATTCAGAATACTTTGTGAAACTGTGATTCTGTGAAACCAGGTGCTGCTGACTTACTCCCCACTCCCTGCCTCCCCTCCCCTGTGGTGAGCTGGAGAGGAAAACTGGAGACACAAAAGGTAAAGATCACAGATGGAGATATGAGCAATTTACTGGAAACAGCAATGAGGTAAGAAAATGACCAGTAAAAGCAACAACATTAACAAAAAAAGTGCACAAGAAAGGCAAGCGGTCACCACAGTATCTGACAATACCCAACTGCTGCCACACTACCCTGACCTGGAAGGGAACCCTTACCCTGCTCCTGGAAAATGATGTAGTCTACAATTCCTATTCCTAGCCATATGCCTGGATTCTAAAACTAACCCTGTTCTGGCTGGAACCTGGACATAAAGGTAATGCAATCATAGTATGTAAAAGAACAAGACACCTCAAGAGATAGAGACACACATTTACATGTATCCTGGGTGAAAACACCAGTTAAGTGCTTTACTTACCTAACCTAGAATGAACAGGATTATCAAAGCACCTAAATGTAAGTATAGGACTGAAAACCTAGCTGGACTTTTGAGGAATTTGCATCTGAGAAATTATGCTGATTACATAATCCTGTGAGAAAATGGCCTTAATAGTCATTAATAGTCTATGACTTGCACTACCTTGTGTAACTGTGGTTACACTATGAAATATCAAGAATTAATCTGAGGACAAAAAAATGGAGTCTTCTTTAGTAACAAATAAAATTATTACTATCATTAAGTATGAAGTCCTGTGAAATTCAGCTCTAGAAACTCTTTTATGCTGGGACCCAACACTTTTCTATGCAATACAAATATATATCTATGATAAATTTCTATGAAATCTATGGAATAAGAAATAATTTTATTGCATTTCTTTACTATAAGAGTACAGCAGGTGACCTCCTGAAGGGAATATCAATGAACCAAATGAAGCAGCAGAATGTTCCAGTCATGCTCCATGTAATAGTGGCCATTAGCCTGGGGAGCAATTATCTTTTTTAATCCTTAACATTTAAATTTGCAGAAAATATCTGGCATTTAAGAATATCAGCATGTGAAAAGAAAGCAGAGAGCAGACTATAATGAGAGAAATGGAAAAGTCCATTCCATTTACACAGCATCACTTTACTATTATATTGAATAAAGTGCATTTTAATTTTTAATCAACTTTGAGTCTGCTCACTATTGTAATTCAGCACAAGATAAATGAAACAATTATTGTATTGCAAAGTGACCCTCTCTTGAAAAGACAATTGTGCTATAAATCCTGAGTACATGCTATGTAAACCTACTTGTGTTCCTGAACTCAGTCCTTTCCATACTCTCTGTCTGTAAAACACCCTTCAGCTATTTACCCACAGTAGTAGCTGTGGTAGTAGTAATCAGAAAAGAAAATTCCTTGTAAAGATATTCAGATAGGAGATATTAAAAAGAGGGCTTAGCAAGAATTCATTAACATAGGGATTTTGAGTACCTTTACATAATGTCTGCAAGTTTGTCTGCCTCCTGCAACACTTTATTCTGTATTTTTTTAGGTAATATTACAAAATACATTTGCACACCATGTTATGTACACTGATTTTCCCCTAACTGGCCTCATGTGTTTCAAATGTAGATGCTAGCTGTGCAAAGCTCACTGAAATTAAAAAATCAAACTTTCTGCTAATATGATCTCTTTTCTATCTGCCTTCTGAATAGAAAAGCTTAAAAAATAGAAAGCACTTTGTTTTAGTTGGGAGTGAATGAAGATAAATACTTCAGAATTTAAAATTAAATAACATCTTTGGATATGTTACTGAGCTTTCCTCTGCAAGCTTTTCTAAATTTCCCTTGCTAAGGCTGCAGATTAACAGGCTATTACTGACCCTTTGTTTTACTGCATATATAACTGTAAGGTTTTTTTATGTAAAATAAATATTCCCAGAAACTTTAATTTCCACACACAGTGTTTTTCATTGGATTTCTTTTTATGTAAGCAGTACTTGAATTGTAAAGATAATCTCATGAATAAGAGATTGGTATATGGTCTGGGGGATTGAGATTTAGAGTCAGTCTTTTTAGAAAGACTCAGCTTTCTGTGAAAGTCTGAGCAAGTCCATTGAACTGCCTGGACTTCTTTTTCCTGTTTGTACCTTTTGGATAGTGATTGCAAGTTTTTCTGTGTTGACACATTAACAGTATAGCCAAAACCCAAGTTTTAAAAAAATAATAAGTATAGGCAAAAATAAGGATAAAAATCCACACTTTTTTTCCCCCTCTCCTTAGCAGTTATTCTCTGTTTTTTGGATCTTTCAGTTTTGAAGTTCTTCTCTGTAGCCAAAAGACACGGAAAACTAATTTTAGATTATTTCTTTCTCAAAAAAATGAAAATCTTGAACCTTCACAAAACTTCAGACACCAAGGCTGTAAAAAACCACTAACTGTGATTATATTTATAATAAAATTTTATTGTTGATGTCAGTGTTACCTGTTCATGATTTCTCACATATAGTCTGACCATATCATCCTCAGCACCTGTGATAACAGCTATCTCAGAAAAAATGTGTTGAAAGTACTCTGCATCAAACTGGCTATGGCCATAGAGCCACTGAGCAAGTCCTGAAATTTGGAATTTCTTCCTTTTAATTTAGTTAGCAGAAGCAGAAATTATTTTTTCTTAAATTTTTTTTGGCAGGGAAAAAGTCCTTCAAACCACCAAAACCCTAGGCATTGTTTAGAAACAAACTGTCATGGATAACAATGTAGCAGTTCTAGTAGGAAAAAGCAACCTCTCCACCCAACTTAAAAAAAGCCCCACCAAAAGCCTTGACTTTATTTCTGTGGTGGTTAACCTCGTCAGTGCGATATGTGCCCTGCGATCAAAAGATGTGTTTATTGTAAATCTCTAATAGATTATACAGGCTTTTCTGTTCCCTGCAGATCTTTGGAATGCAGAAACATGTTTATTTCTTTGTCTGAGAAATTCTGATACCACAATCCACTACCAGCCCTCTCTAAATTTGCTGCCCATAATAGTAGAATGATTTCAAGATGGCACTGTTTGTTTCTAAAAACTTTAAAAAATTGTTCTAATGAGGTGTATTACAGACCTCCCTCCTCTATAATTACACTCATTTTCATAGCAATTTTGGTGTTACGTATTAAGTTATAGCAGTAAGAGCATACCTTAGGTGTTGCAAGCCTGTAATTGAAAGCATATTTTGTTCTGGCATTTTTCAGTTCCTGCTTGTCCTTTTTTTGCACAACATCTGTCAATTTGTCACTTGGAGGCTGTTAAGAAACTACTATTTTAGTTGGGCTGTTCTTTTATAAACAGCCTCTTAAAATCCCAAGTGTCCTCTTTTCTTTCATGAGATGTGATTGATATTGTTTTTACTATATACACATAATTTACTGACCACATTTAGGTTTTCCTCCCCCACTGATTCTCCTTTACATGAACACAGTAAAATGACAAGATTTTTTTCCGGATCAAATATCTGCAGCAAGGCAGTGCAGCTCTTCATATTGAGTATCCTCAGACAGCTTCAATATTGTGAGTCCAGAGATAAATAACCAGAAAGAAAAAGAAAACATATAGTGATGAAAACAGCATTATATCATTTACAGTAAGCTGGAGAATTCCTATTTAAAGAGAGCTTCCTGCCCAACTGCCATCAAACAGGTGCAGTCTGTAAGAAATACCAGCAGAAATGATACACCAGAAGTAGCTCTAATCTAGTTTAAGCACAGAAAATGAATACATAGAAACTCATCTTCCATGAAAATTTTGCAGTGCATAACTGGGATTCTGAGTACTAAAGAGGGTCAGTCTTGATCCCAGCATACTCACAGGCAAGATTATACCTACATCACTTACATTGACTTGCCCTGGAATCAAAACTTCTTTGGCTGAGTAGCTAAGCTAGAGATGCTGGAAGGAAAAGTAAATATACCAGACCATGGAGTTGCTTGATAGATACAAGGAACAGGCCAATGCTAGTTGGCAAAGAAAGTGGAAAATGAGCCTAAACTAAACTGAATTTGAAACTGTGGTCTGACAAGGTAGTGGCAGAAAGGGCAATATTTCACCCAAAGTCTACAACATGGATACATAGCATTGTGGATGTCAGCAGAAACTGTGCAGTTGACCAGTGTAACACAAAGCTTTATGGCCTGAAGAAAGAGTTTTACAGGCAATTCTTTTTCTCTTGCTAATATCTCTTTAGACATAATTGTGTCCATCTCAGATGCTTGAGGATTCATGTATCATACTCTGATCTTAGTCCATTGCTCTACTTAGGGAAGTTGATCATAATAACCAAAAGAAAGAATTATGCCTTTGTTGGAATGCATTGTTACTTTCCAGTCCATTATGAAAGAAGAAAAACTGTATCTCCTCTGCAGGAAGAAACTGGGATTCATTGGGGTTTTTAAAAACATTAAAATAAGTAGTAGATAATATTTTTGTCTGATGTGAATTTACACTTGAGAGTATAGAAACATTTTGTTTAGTGCTGAAAACCTAGCCTAAAAGGTATTATGGACATACTATATACACATGACATAGGTATTATATGTTCCTTATTAATGTTTATCTAGAAAGGTTTGATGTCTGTATGGCCAATAACTGAAGTTCAGTTTAATTATTAGCAGCCACACGAGCATGTAAACATCTAATCCAGAATCTCTGAAATTACATTAATCTGAAAGCCTCGGATATCCTTCATTCTATGCTCGTAAATGTCAGCCTTCAAAATTATTAATGTCTGGGGTATGAGGCAATTTAGTCCCCAGTTGAACCCAACACTAGAAGCAAAAGGAAAACAGCAATATCTATTATGCCATTTTGCATCAATTGTTAATGATCCGTTTTGCTAAATGACGACCACACTTACTACATGCATTGTCTTGAAAATGGAAAATCTTCCACCATGTATAGGCCTAACAAATTAATTCAATCAGCATGTATAAAATGAATGAAATTGACCAAACTTCTTCCTTCACTTGGCAGAAGCTGCTGAGTTGTGCCCCTGTACAGAGAAGCAACATCTTCTGTATGTTGTTAATGCTTATGCTTCTGCCCTCTCAAAAGTGAAGACTTAGTCACTAAGCTGCATTTAAGGTTAAACCCACTGAAAAAAATGAGAGCTGAAACTTACACTATATTGTCTCTTATTGTCATATCAAAATGAAAGTAAGTAGAAGGGTGGAAAAACTTGAGAGGTAAAGGAGGAATAAAAATATTTTTATAAGACTGGAAGATTAGGGATACAAATTCTCTACCTTGTATGCGGTGGTACAAAGAATAAATATGCTGTGCCCATTCAGATCTCAAGATATCTGACCCTTGTGTACTGAAGTGTTGAAAGAAAACACTCATGTCATTCTATCAGACCAAGGTCATGCCTTGCTTCTTCTACTGCCATGAGGAAGCACAGTTACTTAATCTTTTTCCGTAGGCAAGTATTAATTGTAAGACTAATGCAAAGACTGACACAAAATTATTGCTAAGAAAAATCTTAGCATCTTAAAGGACATGCCCAGACAGTTTGCTAAATTCAAAGGTTCTGCTGGACTTACTAAATTGAAGGCTATTTGATACAACCTTTAAGGAAACCACCCTTGTCAAGATCGTTTGGAAGCTTTATGAAACAAGGTATGAGAGGAAAACTGTCTCTTTAGAATGACAAGTGGCTGCAGTACCAGACAGTGTTGGAAAGAAATTAAGTGGAGCAGAATAAACATGAAGAAAATGAGAAGAACAAACCATGTAAGAATATAGTTCTGATAGGAAAGGTGTAAGGGAGAAATATAAGTGAAATAATTGAGTGAATTCACTCAAAAGAGTGAATTTTCATAATCATGGGAGAAGAAAGATTTAAAAAGTGCTGATGAGTCACTCTTCAGACTCACCAGTACAGCAGAATTTGGGGGTTCAATATGACTTGGTTATGTATCAGTATACATCACCTGTGGCAAAGTGCAAGTGGTTCTGCACAGCTGCACTGGAGTACATTACAACTAATCTCTGTGTTTATGCTTTCAAGTATATCAGAAGAAATTTTATTGAATAAACAACTCTGAACCTCTTGTACCTTTACTTTGTGCTGTGATTAGTTCAACGCTTATTGCAAACCTATCTGATCTCAATTTTTGTTTACTCTTGTATTTTGTCATTATGACACTTGTAATTACAGGCTCTTGAGTTCCTTCTCTTGTTGTTTGCTCTTCTGCTAAACACAATATTAGCCCTTCAGAAATGCATTTATTTCTACTAGCTAGCTACAAACCACTTATTTGCCATGTCACAAATGAGTAGTCTCTAATTAGCCCATCCATTAATTGTTCAGATTGCTAAAACTTTATTTAGACTACCATTGCATAGTCTATGGTCAGTAACACAATCTGAGAGCATTTGAGTTTTGTGTTAAAAAAATCAGTCTTGCCCAAGTGGTGCAGAAATCTTACACTGGAAGAATCATTAGACAGGATTACAAACTTGCACTCCCACAGCTTCCATCTCATTTCCACCATCTGTTAAATGCTGCCAGCCACAGCTGAGTCTGGCACAAGCAGTTGCAGGGTGACAGAGGCTGTGGTGCCATGCAGAGTATATTCAAAGCAATCAGAAAACAGGTTCTGGGGCCAAAGCCCCAAGATCTTATAACTGTCACTGGTGATGCAAAGCATAGGACAGTTCCATGCTGGGAAAAGTGGTGGAAAATACCCCTTTTCCAGAATCTTGATATTTTAAAGTAATACAAATCATTGAAATTTTACAATCTGCCTCATATTTTTGCTGAAAAACCCACAACTGAAAAGATAAAAATTGTTTACTTCTATTGTGAAATAGAGGACTCAACAGGATCTTAATTTTGGCCAGTATTATTTCTACCAGAACAAACATGGAATTACCTTGACTGTTTCCTTCAGTTTCCTTTCAGAGCTAAGGAGAAAATGACTTAAATTCATTCACATTTGATGGACAACTTGACTTAAACTATTCACATCATCAGGTATATAAATGGTTAATAGATTGCCATATGAAGCTAAAATGTGATAATGTTATTTGAGGTAAGTCATAAAAATAAAGATGATACAGACGTAATGGCCATGGAGAGCCTGTGTGAGCCCTCCAGAATTTATATAGTTGTTTAGCACTGATAGCCCTGTTTCCCTTTAACTTTTTCAGGTATATACTTTATAATATATACAAAAGATGGTTTACCTGTCTTAAATTATCTGAGTATTTATGCTGCATTTAGTGGCATTAGGTTTGCAGCCTATCTCTTTGTTGTTCAGACTGGTCTTTTCTCACTTGCTATGGATCTCATGTTAGCTTTTCAATTACAGATTTCAGGGAATGGTGGTTTATCTTTGAATGTGACTCAGCAATTCATGAATACATAACCTTGTCAGAACAGCTGGAGCATATCTCTTACCTGCTCTGTGGGATGTGCTAAAGACTTTTTTCACAAAGTGAGAATTTGTTAAAGTGTTACTCCAATGCAATAAAAATCACCATAGAGAACTGACCTTGGAGGTGGTATTTTAAAGAATTTTTTAAGTCTTTAATGGTACATCTTGTTCTGAAGGCCTTTACAAAAGACTGGTAATCTGAAGGTAACCAGAACTCTGTCTTGAACTTAGTTATTTTAAATTTAGAAACATTCTGTTTAATAGAAAATTGAGGACAGCTGAATTGAGAACATTTCACAAGGAAATGTTCTAATTTTTCAGGAGTTATTTTGGTATTATTCAACCGCATTTTTCCTTTCATCACTGAATTTGCAGTGGAGTTGGCACAAGATGTTGCTTGTACTTACCCAGCAGCTGAATCCCAAACTGCCATGGCTTAAAGCCAAGCCTGAATGGCTTCACTGCCCCTCATACCTGAGCATGCTGCAATTAAGACTAAATTTTTCATTTGTACAAGAGAGTTTTAATGGTGTCACTGTCAACTATCAGACAGATCTGCTAATAAGGCATTCCCAGCATTTCTTGTAACCTACCATAGGTACCAAAAATGAACTTGTTCTGAATTGTGAATTTCTTTCAGTCATACTCTGATAGCTCCACAGACACATCTCTGAGTGGAGGCGACGGCAGGATCAAGAATTTTCCAGCAAAAAATCTGTTGTGCTGAAAACTTGTCTTTGCCTATTTTTGCAGATTTCTTCTCCCACCTGCAAGAACATTCCTTCTCATGAGTGGTTTACCACTACCAAAAAGGAATGCCACAGAAGGTAGCATATGCCAGAAGGTAGCATATGCCAGATTCCACTCTGGACAAGATAATTTACACACCTGCCATGGCTGTCTCTCTGTTAAAAGAGACAAAAGTGACTTCTGTCTTCCATTGTCACAAACATCACCAATACCAGTATTAGTATTATCATCACTACAGCTTTTCAGAAGGTCAGGTTCAAATCTAAGCCTTTTCCCTAAGGCAGTAAAGTAAATTGCACTGTTGTCTCCTGCAAAACCTGGGAATACAGAATATCAAGTCTTAGCAGGCTGTCCCTCCCCTTTTGTAGATTTAGAGTCTGCATATAAGCTGAGAACACCTTCTCTTCTGGGAGAGGGCATAGTAAGCACAGCAAAGATAAACTGACAAAATATAAATAACATTTGGAAAGTTATGCTAATTCTCAAAACCCAACAATGAATGAAAATAAATCAGTCCATGGAGAATACTTTTTAAACCTAAAAATTTTTAGGCCAAATTGTATATGATTTGTGAAGGTTTTGGTTTGCAGTGCTATTAGTATTTTCAGCAGGTGCTGCTAACATTCTAATTAAGTATAGACATGTGTCTGAGTAAATCGGTTTAGGTGAAATAGTAGCTTGCAATACATACATGAGAGACAAAAATACGACTTCTGGACACTTCAGGAAACTTTTCCATCCATATTTTACATTGAAAAACCTAAAAGAGTTTTAAGGTTTGCATTCCTAGATTTTACCAGAATTTTTTTCTATATAATTCTCCTCTGCAAAGTTTTATGAGTTTTTCTTTTTCTGATTGTGAATCTATGACTGCAAAAAAGGAGTAACAAACTAGAAAGTTGAGCTTTAGATCAAATCTTAACTGGAAGCAATTGAATAGTCTATAAAAATATCCATCAGGCTTGGGCAGAAGTAATACAGTAAAAAAAAATTGTCATTTTGTTGCTAAGGATGAATATACAAAGATTTAGTTGACAATAATTTCACTGAGCGAAGATTAAAAATACTGTATATTTTGCCAGGTATAGATATCATACCTATGGATCGCATTTGTTTCTGTTTTGGATCTCCAGCAAAGATATGTCATATTATTAACTACTCTAAAAAATATTTCAGAATGGCAAACCTACTCAAGTAGCTTTTATTTATAGGCTCCTTTTTTTATGGAAGAAAGGCTTAAATTCAACACCAGGGTACATCAAGTAATGCCTCTGATGCCATTAAAACACATATTTTAATTTAATTGCAAGGTAGACTAAGAGTAGCAGAGGGCATGCATTAGTACAAGTAGCTACTGGAAGCAGCCCAAATAATACAGCACCTAAAGGTAATTGCAAGAGAAATGAATCCATGTAAAAAGTAAAATACTTAAAGCATTCCCTGGTGTGAAAGTCCTCTTTAGCTTTAATGATGCTAGCAAGTGCTCCTGTAGTACTTATGCTGTATATTTTCTACCATCAGATAAGATAAATGGAAATGTCTTTTTGTTCATTGACAGTATTGTCCCTTCTGACTGAAACATTTTATTCAAGTCTGAAATTTTAACCCTACTGACATGAAATCATAGTTTTCTGTCATCATGTCAGTGACCCACATTAATGTTACAGAAGCATTGTAGAGCAGCAGCACCTGAGTTCTAGTTTTTGTAAAATAAACCTTTGTGGAAATTGGGCCAACAGCATAAATTTAGCACAGACCTTACTGCTAATGCTTTATCAGAAAAATGCTTATCTTGAAAGCATACTGCATGCCCCAGCCAAGCCATGAAATACCTGGAAGGATTAATTTTTTTGGTAAACCCCTTCTAGGCTAACTGTATGATGTGGAAGGATGCTCTAGGGAAATTTATTTATGTTACAAAATAATTCATTTTTAACAATTTGAATTGCACTCTTTGTAGAATTATATTATATTTAGTAATAAAGAAAATTATTCAGTACTTGGCAAATTATGAACATGATTTTACTTCCTTTGGTCACATGAAGTAGATCTTATGCAAAAAAAAATTTCAACAAATACCAGAGTTGGTATTTATTCAACTATAGTTGTTATTCAGATGAGCTGGATACTTGAATGTAGGCAAGATTGGAACATTCACAAAGACCTAACTTTACAGTTTTCTTCAAGCACAGATTCTTAAGGTTCAAATTCCTAATTCCTGCTCCCTCTTCCCTTGTCTTGTAGCAAGCACTACTCTACCTTCTTCATACTAAAGTGCATGTTCAATTTAGCAATGTAACAATTAACAACTACAATAACATTTTAAAAATCCCAAATGAAGAGAGTTATTATTGGCTCCTTATTTACCTGTGTATGAGTAGAAATCAGATCCCTTACAGGAAAATGTGGTTTGTATTTGGCGTCCTCCCTTACTCTTCATAAAAACGTCTTCTCTACTGCTAAAAAAAATAGCTTGTTGTAGTATCATTTGCAATTCAGGTGAATTCTTACAGAAATGTTGCTTTTCTACAGTGACTAGTATATATGTTTAACATATTGATAATACAGAAGTTCTGACAAGTTTAGAATGAAAATGATGAAAAACTAATATCCTGTTTTTATAATTTTTTGCTTACTTTCTTATTCCAAGTGAAATGTTTCCTCATTGCGCATGTGGAATTTACAGAATAAAAATTATGGAATGGTTTCCATGGGTAGAGACATTAAAGATTAAAGATCATCTAGTGCCAACCCTGTAGTCATGAGCTTTCCTCTAGACCAGGTTGCTCAAAGCCCGATCCAACCATGCCTTGAATGTTTCCAGGGATGGGGCATCCACAACTTCTCTGGCAACCTGTTCCAGCACCTACACAGTAAAGAATTTCCTCCTAATATCTAATCTTAATCTACCCTCTTTCAGTTTAAAGCCATTCCCCTTTGTTCTATCACGACAAGCCCTTGTAGAAAGCCCCTCTCAAGCTTTCTTGTAGGCCCTTTAGGTAGGAGAAAAAATCTACTAGTAAATGGAAATATATTCACATTCACAGCAACAGAGGAGTGGAAAAATGATAATACTCTTATATATTTTCTGTTTTAAATTCTGAATTTTGTTAGCCTGTGTCCTGAGCTGAAATTACCATTAAGTCCTACTGAATTGTTTCCATTTTACCTGTTACAGCTGTTTGAAGAATCACACCAAAACTGGAAATAGGCCTGTGTCAATTGGACTTTGTTCACTCTTTAAATGGCTGGAAAAATTTTGTCTAAACTGTGAGAGAAAAACAATGAGAATCTTAGGGTGAAAGAAGTATGAAAATCAGACTGCTTTTCTGGCTAGTTTAAATTTGTGGAACTCTACTGCTGTCCATGGTTACAATTCCCCACACAAAATAAATGGAATAGCTCCTCTGCTTTGCCTAGCTGAACATCTGTTCCAAGATTTTGCTTTGTAAAAGTGACAGACTAATGGTGTTTCTCTTATTATCATTTGTGTTTTCTTGGTATCTTATGAAACAGCATGAGGCTGAAAGTAGTAACTGCTTTTAAAAATCACTCTGTACAGATTAGTACAATTTATATTAGAATTAATTAAATGAAAAACTAATAAATAAAAAACTAATAAGAATTAAATAAAAATTATTAAAATTAGTAAATAAATTAAAAATTCAGGTATTTCTAACTGCTCTGTGTATGTAATTTTTCAAATTTGTTTCTCTAAATATACAGGGTAGGATAATCAAGAGTGAGTTAACAGCAGACCTGTGAGGGGGTGAGGGACTGGGCTGAAAAGCAAAGGACTTGGAGTGAGCTGAGCACAAAATCACCAAGACAGAGCTCCAGCAGACCAACTCCTGCACTTTCAAGTATGCAACGGACTGCCTGTTCTGGGGCAAACACCACCACCATCCCAACTCTTTCTGACAGCCCAGCATGTTGAGGTGCCTCTCAAAGTGCTGCACACTACTGGTACAGCATGGGGAACAAATCTGAGGAGATCTGTGTGTGTGCAGCTGGAGGGCTACAATCCCGTTTGGATCACAGAAGCTTAGTGGGATGTCTGCGATGGCTGGAGGGTTGCAATGGAGGGATATACAGTTTTCAGGAGCAACGGGCCTTTATGTGAGAGAACAGCTGGGATGCATGGACTTCTGCCTTGGGATAGATAGGCCAACTGAAAGCTTATGGGTAAGGATCAAAGAGAAGATCAGTATGGGTGTAGTGTCTGCTAAAGCCACCTGATAAGGAAGAATAAGTGGCTAAGACTGCTGGACCTCATGGGTGACTTCAGCCACCCTGGTATGTGCTGAAGGAACAACACAGCAGGGCATAAACAATCAAAGATGCTTCTGGAGAGAAGCCATGACAACTTCCTGACCCAGATGAAAAAGAAGCCAATGAGTTGAGATGTTCTGCTGGATCTTATGCTCAGAAACAAGGGCTCATTGGAATTAAAAATGTTGGAGGCAGCCTTGGCTGCAGCGACCATGAGATGTTGGAGTTTGGGATCCAGAGAAAAGGGAGTAGAACAAAAAACAAGTTCACAGCTGTAGAGTTCAGAGAGCAGAGGCCAAATCCTTGGCCTCTTTAAGGATCTGATTCAGAGAGTCCCATGGCATAATGCTGTGGAGGAAAGAGAGGCCCAAGAAAGTCGGTTCATATTCAAAGCTAACCTGCAAGTCCTGTCAGGGTGATTGGGCACTGCAACAAGTTTCTTTAAGGAAATGAATATCTCCATTGTTGAAGATATTCAAAAGGAGTCTAGACACAGTCTATGTATCCTGCTTAAGCAGTGGTATTAGATAAGATGACCTCCAGAGGTCCCTTCCAACCTCAGCCATTCTTTGATTCTACAATTCTGAGATTCTGTGAACTGATACATAAAGATTAAGAAACAATTTACTTGACCTACATTTTGAAATATACTCAAGATGGCATGCAGGATAATAAATTTAATAAGACAAATATAAATCTTACTTTGACTGGCCACACTATTCCCTTCCAAACTATCTTTTAATTCTATACTTGATATTTGTGTGGTTTTATGCTGAGAATTAGTAGCTCTTTCTAAAAGAGAAAAATATATTCATAACGTGCAGCATCTAGACAAAGTGATCTATTCTGTTTTTGACACAAGTTATCCTCCAAATGAAATTGAAGCAGGGAATTAATCAGAAGGTAGAACTACAGCTGTGTTTGGTATATAGCTAATCAAAGAAAGAAACTGTTTGCTTTGATTCTTATCCTGCTGTCCTGTAAAGAATTAATGCAAGCAGCTGACACTCTGAGCATTTACTTTGTAAATGGGAAAATCAAGGAAAAAGACAAAAATCACAGCACAATTACAACTGTCCCTGAAAAATGGAGTAGCCTAAACAGCAATGTGTTTCCTCAGGTTCCAAGGTTTAAAAATTTAAAAAAAAATTACATCTTAGCAGACTTATTAGTGCTCTTTATCATCTGTCATGGCTAAGACTTCTCATATGTAAAAATTCACCTTTAAATTATGTAAAACTTCCCTTCACAGTGAAAACAATTCCAGAAACTCGACAGTAGTAGCACCAAATACCTGTGTCCCACATCTGCACGGTGGACATGTGAATAGATGCTGAAAAAGTCAATCTGAACTCTTCTCTTAATCCTTCCTGAGGCATTATATTTTTATTATTCAAACTGGAAATATGCAGTCTCCTAGGCACAAGGGTCAATTATTCTGTGCATATGTTTATGTTTGTGTATGGATGTAAATATATAGCTAAACCACAGAAGAAACTAGGGCTCACTGTTCCAAAGACTAAATGTTCCAAAACTCCTTGGCAGTCAGCAGACCAGATGTGTATGCTTTTAAAATTTTTTTTGTTGTTTTTTTAAAGAAATGAGATGTTTAAAAACAAACATTTTCACTGACTGGAGAATATGATCCCATTACCAAGGTGTGGCAGAGAAATGCATAGATGCTTGTAAAACCTATTTTTAGGCACTCAGATGCTGTTGTAAATTGTATGTACCAGTGAAAGGTATAGAACTGTACATCCAGATGGAAATTAAGGCCCTAGTGCAGACAGACTAGCAAGGTTTTGAGTCAAAGTAGCTCCATATTGTTGTGCACACTGTAAGCTGTATTCGTTTTGCATTTTTTTCATCAAATACATGCCTGATTTTTTTCCACTAGGGCAATAGATGATTAAGGCAGTATACACCATGAAAAAAGACAATATCTAATAAATTACTCCGAGTAAGAGTTGTAATAGAGAGGTTCTTGCAGCCTGAACTCCCACCACAATATACCTGTCAGGCTCCTGAGGGCACTATTAGGCTACATTAGCCCTGATCAGTACATATTATTGCCATCAAAATTTGCAGGTTTGTCAGTGGCTACAAAGAAAGTCCTGACTCCTTCACTGTTTCATAACTATTTTGGAGAGCCAATCTGGCAGATCAAGAGAAGAAACTGGGGTGTGACAGGGGCTGCAGACTTAGTCTCTGTCTGGTCTGAGATTGAAGAGAATTTAGGAGCAAGGTCTAAGGATGTTACCAAAGTGCTCTTTGTTCCTAGCCCAGACTGTGCCCATGGCTGGGCTCCAAGTATGGCACTTGTCATCAGTGTAGGCTCCTGATGTACCTGACATGCAGGTGTTTCTCTCCCACAGCCCCAAAGCCCTCAGTCTCTGCAGTGGGGCAGTCAGGTCCTCACACCAGGGTGGTGGCTCCCAGCTCCACTGCTGCTCCCTGCCAGCAGCCAGGGCAGTTCACGGCCTCCCCTCCTCTTCCCCAGCCCCCACCACGGCCTGCCAAGGCGCCAGAGCTGTGGGAGGACAGTCTCCATTCTCGGGGGGCTTGGAAGCAGCTGATGATCCCCTCCTGGAGAGGAGCTGCAGGATCCGCAGGTGACAAGTGCGAGGTGTGTTTAACTCAGGCACCCAGGCTGAGCTGGAGCTGTGTGTCAGCCTTAAGGACACGTCACCCAGGCCTCTGGATCAAGGGTGGGTTAAGATTCATGATCAGAGTATGGATATTAGAAACAGCAGCCTGCAGAAGGTCTGTGGAGTGGGATGGGCTTCAGAAGACAGTGGCACACACTGCGTTAGAACTGAATATTTTCATACTTGTGCATGCGGAGCTGCCTTGGATGGTGAATGGTCAATTGCTCTTTCCTGCATTTATGGGCAGAAAAAGTCATGACCAATGTAACTGGACTTTATTATTTCTTTTTTCTTCTAGAAAACCTAATAAACCTTCTGCAGTAGGTTAAGTGCAGCTCCTGAGAGTAGCTCCTGGGGCTGGCTCCTGTAAAGTTTAAAATTTTCTCTTTCAGTAGTGTGATCAGAGCTGCCCATCAAACTGTGAAGCCTCTAAGACCCTTAATACACAATAAACAGAGAGAAGTCCCCCTTTAAGATCAGTTTTCATGCTTTTTGCAACAATGCAGAGAACTGTTAAACATTGCAGACGTCTCTGAACTATTTGTCAGAGATGAAATTGCAACTTAGCAGTACCTCCACCTCCATTAATATGCTTTTGAGAGAAGCAGAGCTTGAGAAGTATGTGAAACGTTTTTTTTGCTTCCCCATAAAATGTCTTAGCTCGCATTTAATTTTATCCATGATTATTTACAATAAAATTACTTTCATCTACCTATAAATCCTTACCTGGTACATTCTTTTTCCAAATTGCTTTATTAATCCTCAGTTATTATTAATTAGAAATGGCACAAACAGCACAATCATTTTCTTAACTCTGGCCAACAGCTGGGCTTTAATAAACTACAAAGCATGACTTTGGTATCTGGATTTTATTTCTACTCTGCATTAGCAATGTCACATGGTTGCAGAAGGCAAAAAAAAATAAAAGAGATCTATTTCTGAGTGTCATTTTTAACTATATAGAGGCAACATTTTATTATAACTATAATGGATTAAAACTCATGGTACATTCTGCAGAAATAATGCAGGCAGACAAAGCAGTTAGAGCTTTGTATTCACAATTATTAGTTGGGGTTTTTTTATAATTTTTCATAACCCTTTACCGTAAGTATAAGTTTACTTGTGTGCTATTGGCAATATTGGTCTCTCTATGCCATGTTTGTGGGACCCACAGATTATATGATGTGTGAAACAAATTTTGTAACTTCTCTGCAGTGACAATTGATTTGGCAAAATATTTATGTTTAACAGTACAAGATACGGGTAATTTCTTGGTTCGGGAAAAGCATGATTTTTCTGTGAATACTATTCATGCATTTGCTGAAGCCGTGCTTCTTTGGCTTCTTTTAGCCACCTGCTGGAAGTCTTACTAAGGATATAAAAGTCATATAAATTAAGTACCAGGGATGGACATCTTTCAGGCTCTACATCTAAATAGTAGGCAGAAGAGTGGAAGTATGCTGATAACACTGAAAATATTTTAAGTATTTGCATTTTGTGCGTATCACAAAATGAGTGGTTTTTTCCCCTGAACAACAGTGTTATTCCTTTTAATGATATTTTGCATCTAGACTGTTAACCCACAGGGTAAAACTGAGACTGGTTTCCCAGCTGATATTACCATATTCTCAAGTTCACTGTACATCCTGCTTCAAAACACAGAAGAATTAAAGAATTCTGATCTTCTTCTTTGTCCAAGCATTTGTAGAAGGTGCTTTGGAAATTTGCGAAAATAACCTACTTCTGAATTAAAGAAAAGCTTTATAATTGGGTGCGGAATTTTTCTAATGTAATCAGGATAAAGGATATAAAACTGTACAAAATAGAAAATCTGTCATTTAGAGAGATATGAATGTACAATGCAAATGTAAGAACTATGGCCCAAGGACTATGAAAGTGATCTGATCAAAGAATTATAATGGAATCTCTTTTAAAGTGGTTTGTGTTATTGACATCTTAGACATTTACATAAGAGTTCAAGGAAAGGAAAATGAGGACTAGTTCATGTAAAAGAGATCCATTTCAGGAAAAATGAGAAAACACAGTAGAAAAAAATTATTAAAGTCTAATGAATCACCAAGATATAGGAACTTGCTATCAAAACCTGTATTTCTTTTAAACAAGGAAACTTAACTATTTAAGAATAATTTTTTAAAACTCTCTTATTTCATCAATTCTTAGCTAAGCTAATAATTTTTATATCAGTTCAAGAAGCAGAGTTTCAGGCCTATGGCTAGGAAAAAAGTCTACTGTTGACCCCAGCTACTTGTGTGACCTTGAACCATTTAATTTTTTCTGGATTTAAGATTCTGATTCCTAAGTCTAAGGGGCACATCCTTAGTGGTAAGGTAAAGATTCTTGGTGATTTTTTGAGATGCTAAAATAATAGGTTACATGTGCCAATACAGCTCACATGTTGGATGAATAAATACTATTTAACTACTGTTAAAAATGTTAACATTGTTAACAATGAAAGTCAATTTATGTAGTGTTTTAGTTCTTCCCACTCTTTAACCATCTTTGCTAAAGCAGTCTTGGAAAGGTACCCCCTCTAAAAAAATCCTAAACAAAACTAGCTTCTCTCTTCTACCTACAAATTGGCAGATTGCCATTCACAGAAGCCAATGGTATTGTTGGAGTGCCCAAATATTCCATCCTCCCAACACTCCTCACTCTATTTTTTATATTTTGAATTGCACTTTTCTGTGTTTCAAAACATGTGCTGCAGATTGAGAGAGACTCTCTTCCTAGCTCTCTGTTTACTGTAAGACCAAACATTCTATAAGAACCCAGTCCTTGACCAAAGCATAAACACTCTTGTGCTAAAAAGTGGTTGCTCAGTATAACAGTATTTCATTGTAACATAGATTCATGTGCATTATGTACTTTTTGGCTCAATTTTTTCTATTTAAAATGGGTCTAAAAAGATCGACTTACACGTTAGATGGGGCTGTTGTGTTAAATTGGTCCATTGCATCTGGAAAGGACCAAATATTAAGAGAGAAAGGTAGGATCAGAGGGACTACAGCTACACATCAAATTCCTTTCCAGTACATACAATTCCTTGTATTGAAAACTAGGAATAAACTTGATGCTTTCAACCAATTATTGCTGAGACTAAAAATGGGAATTTTTCCCTAGTTTTATTAACTCAACCCAAGATATATAGAATAAAGAACCTTCTTTTTACATACAGCCTTATGCAGAATGCTGTAAACTGTCAGAAACACTAAACTTCATGCTGAAATGTTTTATACCTACTCTGTCTCTCTCGATATTTGCTATTGTGAAAAGGAAAGGACAAGTAAGGCAGTTGAAAGTTACCCTGACACCACCCGCACACACACAGACAAACTCACACACACAAAGAAAAGAAAAAAAGAAAAAAAGAAGAATGTTTTCAATTATAAATAGTGAATTCTAAGAAACAGCTGCAACTTGTTTCTGAATTCTTTGTTTCTGACTGCTTTCTCTTCATGCCTTGAGCAACCAAAAGGATTAATTCTGGGTAGTTATTTAAATATAGTTACTTGCTTAAAATCCTCTGCCAAGATCAGAGAAAAGGGATTAGGATTAAACTGTTCTAATCAAAAGTAGTGTGGGTTGGTTGATTTTTTTTTCCCTGATAGAAACTCCATTGCTTCAAGAAACAAGTATTAACATTGTAGGGACTTCAGTGTTGTATACTGCATATGTCTCAGTGCTAATAACTACCAAATACAGAAAAATGTTTTTATTTTTTTTCCATAGATATCAATGGATGTATAAAGAGATGTTAAGGATAGTAGTAAAATACCATGTTGCAAAATAACATCGACAATAAGTGTGTTTCTATTTTTACCAGTTTGTACAATGACTTTGACTTGAATTCCTTACAGAAGTCAAACACACCAAGTGTGCAACTAGCTTCAGTTAGAGCTCATCCTTGGTGTGACTGTAATTGTAATAATAATAATAACCAGAACGTTTTCCTGTCATGTTTACTTTACTTCTGTAACAGATGAGGTATAACAAAATTGTATATACAAAAGGTGTCAAAGTAAGGATAACATCTTAAGATCATGCAGTTCCTTTAGGTCTTCATTTCCATTATTTTATACTTTTTAAATTTTTTTTTTGTTTGAAAATAACTGCTAGTGACTATTTGCAGACATAATGATTCCTACTAAAGATGTTTAAATTCAATCTAGATATTTAGTTAATTATTATTATTTAGTGTGCATGGGTGTGAAAACACATTTTTTAATGAGGCATAATGGATATTTTAATGATGAATAGCGAGGACATATTGGTCTAAGCCATACTTCAGAAGGATATACTGCATCTTAAAGGGGTCACAGCAGGTTGATAGCTTTTTTCATTTAAACTGGTTGAACTGCTGCAGAGATCATGTGTTACCCTTTCCTCTGCAGCATGGAAAAAAGGAACCAATTTCTATTTCTGGAACAAATAGAAATTTTAATGCCTGCCTACCAAAGTGCCATCTCCATTTAGTGCCTCCTGAAAGAGGTGTTACTGTGTTTAATGCTCTAGTCTTCTGCATGGTCTTGCACCCACAGATGCAGGTATTAAAGATGCTACAGTCAGTTCTTCTACACTTGGAGAGGAGCATTTACTGCAGATTATTTTCAAGTATTCTATTGCCCCAGAGAATGAATGGTCGGTGGATAAAAGTGCAATAATGGGGGTAGCTGAGGTGTTCTCATGTGTGTCCATGGAGTGAGGAAAGTCCTGGCAGGTACTAGGATGTAGTCCCTGCTAATGTTTAGAAGTGCTTTGTGTCATGGTAGAAGATTGTCTGAGAGAGCAGAACTCATGGAAGATAACTGTAAGTATTTGTGTTGAGCATCTATGGGAAAGACAGAAATTATGCATCTCAGTGTTGTTCTTCCTTAATTTAATAATTTGTGTGGCTATAAACCTATGTGAGTACACTATTAAATATATCCTTCCTTTCAGAAATTAATTGTAATCTCATTGAAGATAAATATGAAATATTTATTCATATTTATTCCATCACATTGCTGAAACATCTTCTAGTAGTAGATGAAAGCTGGCTCAGATGTTGTGGAAAAATTGATTGTTGGGATCATTATTGATGAGGAAACAGGTTGGAAATGAGGGTTTGGAAAATGTTTCTACAGACCCATGCAGCCATCCAGCAGTAGGTTGGAGATAACTTAGATGTTGATTTCTTGGGAGCAGAAACTGTCTCTTTCACAGCACGTATGAATCAGAATCATGACTGGGCAGCATTAGCAATATTGCAAGCAGTAATAATGTTGTTTAGCTGCCCATTCTGTCCTGTTGACTAACCTGGCCTCTTGATAGCTCAGTTAGGCAGAGAAATTGGTAGAGGAGCTTTTTAGCCAGTCTTTTGTTTCTCTGAATTGGAAAGTTTCAAACAGGAAACTATTTGTATTTTTCTCTAAAGTTTTGTACTAGTGATTTTTTAATGTGCTTTTTTGGTCTTTCTTGGGCTCTTTTTCTTTTTTTTTTCCTGCCTTCCTACTGTTTCTCTTACAGAAACTTGTGCAAACGTAGCCCTTATCTGTGATGCTTAGGGGATTGCCTGAATCCTGAGGATATCTCTTTACTGACATTTTTGCAGGAGAGGCACTAGTTAATGTTGCTGTAAAGATCCCCTTTCTAAAAAAAATGGGTCTTGATATCATATTTTCCTTCTTTCTGCTTGATAGGAAGGAGACTCTAGTTTCTGATTTTTGGATAATGCTGCTTGATTCTGTACTGCTGGGCTCTAAACATGTAATTTTATATGTGCCAACTCTGTGGAGTTAGTATATCTTGAGCTTAAATTACTGCACCATGATTATTTTGCTCCAGCATCATCTAGTTTCAGCACTGAAACAAAATAAAAGTTTATGTACCAACACTGTGTGTACAAACCCAAAAAGAAGTTTAGAAACAAAAATTTAAATACTTGGTAGCTGGGTACCTTTTCATTTATTTAACCTCTTGCCTAAAATCCCATACTTTCATCCTTTGAACCACTGTTTCTTGCAAAACATCTTCTTACCACCGCCCTCTGCTCTGAATAATCTTTCCTGGTATTTCTTAGGAAGGTTCTGTTGGAGATAGGTTTTGGGATGCAAATGCAATTGCCTTTCATTGTTCCTTGGGAAGCCACGTGCTCTGTTTTTAGGGTTCCTGTCAGTCCTACTAGACAAACAGATCACAAACAACAGAGATTTTTGTTTCTACTTTGGTGTACTTTGCTTTTGCAAGAGTGATATTTTGATATGTTCTGAGTCTCAGAATCTCTGGAAAAATATTGGCACAAGTCATATAATTTAATTTAACTGAATGGCTTAGTTAATGTTAGGTGTGTTATTTGGTAAGGGTATGAAGAGGAAATCTGTCTTTCCCATCTTTTGCTGTCACATAAACAGATATTTTGTTTGCTATATTTTGCTTTATGTCAGAAAATGTCTTTTTGTGATTGCCTAAAATGAAGGATGATACCTTAATCTGTGACTATAACCAATACTATTCTTCCTCCTCTTTTCTGTATAGTACAATTCTAACTAAATTAAGCAAGTACGGGGTCACTTATGCCTTCACGTTTGTAACCAGTTGGGTGAAGGAGAGGTCAGACAGAGTAACTTTTTTTACTGTCTGTTGTCCCCTGTCAAAAGGC
>VXBC01024469.1:1764446-1781309 GCA_013399945.1 Ploceus nigricollis
AAAAAAAAAAAAAAAGAGTACTCCAGCATTTCCCTAAAGAATTGTTATCTGTGTCACAATAACTGGCACAGACTCCCATTATTTGAATAGTTGGCACAATGCTCTACACATATGAAAATTCTCCTAGAGGAAGATATAGGACATAGTTTAGCTGCTTTGGACTTCTTTTGACAAAGTAACTGATCTCATAATGCAGAGATGATGATGTCTCAGTCTGCCCTTCAATGGAACAAGCATATCTACAGAAGGCTTTTCCTTGGGTCAGGTGGTTGTACCTTGCCATGAATTATTAACAGGAAGGTACAGAAATATCTTTGGTCTTCTGGCTTATGCATACACTTCCACTGTCTTGTTTAGAAATTAATTAAATCAATTTTTATACTGGATATGGTCTCAGTATTGCCAAATGCTTTGTTTCGTTTTTCATGCATAAAGATGTTTGAGTCTTAGTGCCTTTTTGCTTGGAGCCAGATGGAATTTATCCAAGATATGACTAGTCCTGCTGAGCCTTGGCACCTGACTGCTCTTATATTGTCAAAAACCTTGGTAGCTCAAGGTCCTTCGAGAGCATACACTGTTCTATTTTATGACTTTCTGGCAGTGTTTTTTCTTTGTGTAGTCTGTCCCTAAAGAAAATGTTACTTTTTGCTCTCTGGGAATGGAGTTCTTCTACCCAGTGTAGCTGTGTGATTTTTTATTTAGTTGTGGTGTGACTTGTATAAAATTAGACATGATGGGGAATTGTCCTATGATGCAGCATTCCCTAGTTACTGAATAGGTCCAATGTGGATGCCAATTAACTCTTGATAATGTTTATATCGTTGAGCTCTAAAATTATCAATTCAGTGCAGGTCAGAGTAACAGACTGTCTTTTTCACAACTCAGCAAGGATTTGGGATTTTAAAACAGGTGCATAAAAATATATTGTAGTCTAGCTGACTCCTTCAGGTTCTTTTCTTCTCTTTTAGCCATATCAAAGACGTATCAGGAATTCTCAAGAGGTTACCCAGTGTATTCAAGCCTCACCGAACCTGAACAGATGCTTTTCATCTTTGTTGAAGCTACGTTCCCAGGAAATTCATTAGCATTTTTCATGAAAATCCCTTGCCTTTATATTTGTATCCAGGTGACAGTGGCAAAAATGGGGAATGTAGTCTTTGTTTTCCATGACTTATTTCTTGTTTATTTAAAGCTATATTTTTATCTTCAGATTCTCTATGCACTGATGGCTACAGTCCTATAAGCTTCTACCCTTGTGACATACACATAGATTGTATGTGAGGTGTTATGAGAGAATGCAGTGCAAGATCTTAATGCTGAGTCTCAAACCTTTGGAACCTATGTTGCAGAGATTTTTAGCTGCCCAGCATAGAATGCCTGCTGAAGGCTAAAAAGAACATTGCAGCTTGTACGTCTGTGTCCTTATTTCTCCATAACATGATCTTTAATATTCTTCAGATATGTATGGCACTGCAGGTCGGCCCCAAAGGAGCTGATCATTGCTGAGAAGAGTAAATCATGAGATAGTTAATTTTCCGGACAAAGTGGCAGTGTTCCGGCAACGGGGAATACTTTGAAGCTGTGAAAGCTTGTTCTGAAGTGACAGAATCAATGTCCATGACACAGATTTGAATGCTTTCCTATTAGGCAGTCAGACCTGTTGCTAGAGTACCAAGGGATCATCTTAGCTAATCACTGACATTATCCATGACAGGAGCCTGTGAGGCCATAAATAACTTATCCAGGATATTTATGTGGGAAATGTTGGTGGACAGAGTTGTTCTTTCAATGCTTTATGTAGATTCATAGTACTTCTTACAGAGCATCAGAAATTCAGACAGAGCAAGGGCAATCTGGGAAACCATTTTCACTGCTGAAATAAATCTTTCTTCCTTTATCAAATGCTGCTCTCAGTAGCATTATAAAAACCGTAGGGAGCCAGTGAGAACAGACCAGGCACCTCATGCATGGTTTCAAAATACCATAATGCATTATCTAGAGTCTGAATGGTGTTTGACCTGCAGTACAACCCCAAAACAATGCTATGTCTCCATCTCATCACAACAGATATAAGTTTCAGCTCATTGGCACAGATGTATCAAGTCCAGCGCTTGCTGTCATTGTTGGATTTGCTGTACCTGCCCAGATCACGTACTTCACTGTAGATGTACACACAAAGCACATTCCACTCCCTGGGTTCTGCCTGAAGGCCGATGGGATGCCTTGGCAACGGAGGCATAGGCTGCCTCAGGTAACCAAAGCAATGCACAGAACCTTCCAGACTCTCCTCTGAAGCTGGGGGGAGAAAGGCCACACTAGATAAATTGTTGTGGTGGCTGTAGCTTGCTGTTATGCAGTATCTTTCCTGAGAAGCCCATGGAGTTTCACTTGTTACGACCCAGTAGATTACCAGATGGATGCACAACCATGGAAAATACACACACACTAATCCGTATTCATATAAAATGCACTAACTTAAAAGAAAAAAATCTGGCACTATACACCAATGGAAATAAGATTTGGTAAAACTAACATTTTGAATTTATATTATATACAACAGAATGATAATATTGCGCTAATAGAAAAAAAGGAAAATGAGATTGCATGCTGTTTAACTAAAACAAGTTAAAATGACTCTAGGAACACCATTGGATAGATTCCCAGTTGGGTTATATTGTTTAGTTCCATTGATTTGAGTGGAATTATTCCATTATGAACCGAGTGAATAACTCATTAGGATTTAATTTTTGCGCTAAAATCAACACACAAAGAAATTATCATAGTTATGTTCAGCCTATTGCTGCAACCATCCAAAAACCTGTGCAGAGGGAAGGTAGGTAGATTTTCTTTGACATCATTTGCATCAGCAGCTCAGAATTTAGTCCATATATTCACGGTGAAAGGTAGATCTGCGTCATGAAAATCTGGTTATCTTCTTATTTACAGAAGTTTTTCAGCAGACTGCTGAAATGCTAGCATCTTATCTTTATCAAGACCTTAAAAAGTATAAAAAACCCTATAAGACGAAATAAGAATTTGTTTACACCCAAAAAACATAATTTGAATTAAATTTATAAAACAATTCTATTTATAACATTTCTACCATTAATATTTATACTCAATAAATACCTTAAATATGTAATCAAAATGTTTTAAAAGTTTTTAAAGTTTTTTTTTTAATAAACATATTTCATACCATTCATTAAGGTTTCAGTTCTTTTTCCTTTGAAGGAAAGAAGCCTGTCAAAATACAGAATTAAAGCTATATAGATTCCTTTATTCTGACAACTTCCAAATGAATTTATTCAACTATAGGCTAGAGATTTTCCTGTCTCTGGTAAATTTTGTAATTTCTGGATTTTACCCTGAAGCCATATATATGCTTTCCATTCATTTTTTCTGCTCAAATTTATGCAAACTTCTTAAGTCGTGAGAAAAGCTTACCCCAAATGAGTCCACTTTGACTGATGTGCAACATGCCTATGTCTTCTTCTGTGCTTGATTATGTGGATTATGTATTTAGTTCAGAAAAAACATTCCTCCACTGGTTTCTAATGGGTAATTTATGGCCCACTCTGCCCTGAGAAACACATATGATTCAACACTAGATGTGTCTGTGCTTAAAATTCTCAACAGTTACCTGTAAACTTCTGAGGGAAATGAATAGGAACACTGTGAACAGGACCTGTGAAGTTTGGCTTTTGCAAAGTGTCTTTTTTCTATCTTTGTGCTTAAAGTTTTTGCACTAAACTTTTCTATTAACACCTTTGGCAGAAAATAAACAAGGACAGATGATCTTCAGGACAGCTGATTGCTCAGCAGTGGGTAAGGTTGGAAGAGAAAAAGGCAGAGTCATCTGGTCCAACCTCCCTGCTACAGAAACTCAAGGGAAAATCAAAATTCCATGACTTAGGAAACTGAGGTAATGCACAACTTACTGTTCTGCTTAAACTGATTGACCTGGATCCTTAACTGGATTGACCTCCAGTCCTTAATATTTATAGAGGAAACATGTATTTAGGTGTAGTAACAGTTAAGCTACAATGTATGTTTAAACTAATACATAACATACATATCTGTGTAACAAATGTGTTTAAGTAATAATTGATCTGGTTTATCTAAGACTATGACCTCAAAAACCATTACTGATGAAATGTTAAGCCCATTTCTGGGCAGAATCTAACACTGCCACACCACAAAGTACTAATGAAGCCATCCAGAGTGTACACTCCTTATATGCTAGATCTCTAGATCAAAGTGTTAAAACAGATGTAAAATCAGAGGAATTTACACATGAAGCTGCTCCTTTCAGTCCAGTGAAAAAAAAAATGCAGCCCTTTTACGTGACTTACATTTTTATAGATTTATTATTTTAAAGTACTTATTGGCCTTTGAGGTAATTGTTATTAGTGGAGAAACTATCTGATTGTCTCTAATTTCCTTGTCCAAATGGACATTTTTCATGCTGGCATCTCTTTATGTGGCCATTGGGAGCCTTTTTTTTCCTCTACTTTTTGACTTCTGTCTGGTGTGTGGTGTTTGCAAGGCCTGCTGCTTTCCTCACAGCCCAGCAGCTGTCTCTTTTTTCAGTTGCTTCCACAGACTCATGGGACGCAATTATTTCAGAAATGTTCATTTTAATAGACTTGTTATTCCTATACAGTGTATGTTTATTTGGAAGCATTTGAATGTAAATGTCTAAATGTGTCATTTGATCCGTACTGCTGGAGTCCAGTTTTCATGTGTTTTTAAGCCTTCAGCATTCTCTATTATTCTGAGTTTTATCTTTGATGCACTTGAGATATCCTTGTCTTGTCAGGTTATGTTGAACTTTGCAAATACTGATATTACAAAAGCAATTCTACTTTTGATATCTGCTTCAGCCTTTACTTTGTGATGGTAATTCTGAGATATCTAAATGAATCACTCATTCACGTTTCTAAACTTTGATGTAAATTTCTTGTTGCATATGAGAATTTTCCATTGTCCTTTTTTTTTCCTCCTGTTTGATCACCAGTCCATGGGTAGTAGTTTGGTTTTAAATCTGCTAGCTGTGGTTCTTTTTCTTCCAACCAAGTTGATACAATCTAAAAAGTAGAGATTATAGATCTTTTACTACTAGCTGAAAACATTTTCCTACCAGAATTTTCAAGCACTTTGGATTTGCTACATTCAAGGAAAATATGAATAGAGATGCTGCCAGGAGAAATCTTTCTTGTCAGAATCATTTACTTAATATGTACCCTGTGAAGATTACACTTTACTAAAGCTTTTAAGTTCTCATGCAATCTGAACTTGCAGGTTTTTAGGAGAGAAACATTTGCATTTGCCTGTGAAGTTGAAGGAGCTGCCTTTCTACTTTCTGTGTTGATGGAATACTACTTTACATAAACATTTCTAATTTTACCTTTGCAATTAATTTATTTTTGAGGCCTGAAGTATTTAATAGAGCTGTACTCCTTTTTTTACTACAAGGAATTTGATGACTTGCAATATGCTTTATATCAGCATTCCCCTCAGACCCTAATTGCTGTTTGGTGGAACCTATGCTCTTATCTAATATGTGGAGCAGGTTCCACATCTGCTTTGAGAGAAGGACAACACTCTAATGAGCAGGTTATAAAAACACTTGCAGCCTCTTCTACGCCAAGACGCATATTGGTATTTAATCTACCTCACAGGAGAGAAACAGAGTTGTCACCTCAAAATAATCTGTACTTCTGTGGTTAGGGCACACATGGGCTGGTAGGCAAGGGCTGTGATTTTTAGTCAATGGAGACAAAAAGTAGTTTAAGCCTGGATCTCTCAAATCCCCAAAGACTGTACTAACTTTGGGGTATTTATTGAGTAAATAAAGAGGGAAGAAAATGGGGCAGGGAAGCTGTTTACTTTTTTCTCCTTTCTTGAATGGTCTGACCTGATTTCATCTTATAATCTCAGGAGATGGTTCATAGTTGTGATTTTTGGAAAAGGATGGACATCTAGTTTTATACAGGTGCTGAGTTTACAAACAGAAAAGTTTCTAAGTATGGTACATGGAGGAGTTCAATCACAGCTGGTGTGCAGAGTGACTCAGAGATACTTGTATGTTCTAGGTGAGATATTTGTTTTAATAAAGAACTGCAACCAAACTAATAAGTCTTGACTTATTATTATTATCATCTTCTCCTGCCTAGTGATGCACACACATGCACTACATACTAACATGGTCTAAAACACATGCCTTGGCCTGGTCTTCTTCATAGTTTAAATTCTGAGTCTGGACTTAAGTTTCCTGTAGTCCAGATCCTAGTATTTGCTATATCCATTAAAGACTACAGTAAGGCAAGTTCTGTCTTGGCTTTGGAGACCATGTAAATATACTTTAATTGATGAGTCTAACACTAGTTCAAACCCCCCCCCACCCCCTCAGTTTGATATAGGCTTATTTCAAATTTATTCAGTTTTTTATACAGCTGCTACCCAGATTAAACACTGGACAACAGTGTCCCTCAGTATCAGTCATGCTTAACTCCTACTTTAAAAGTTGTCATATGCCTGACCATGCAGTGAAAAACTCACAGATTTTAAAATGATTTGTTATTAGTGAGTAGCTGGGAATTCATATACCTGTGGCTTGGAAAGAAAAAGAATCTATTGAGAATTAACAAATTATTTGGCTCTCAGAACTCATCATAGGGAGGTGGTAGCCAGTGGGAAAAAATAAAAATCAGTGTGCTGAAGTTCAGTGCAGTCCCCCAAATCCCATTCCAAATTCTGACCTCATTTTCTTTCTTTAAAATTTTCCTTTCCTTTCTAATTCTGTCTAATGCACGTTTAATAATTACCAACTTCCTGAACATTGTCAGTGATCTGTTAGTTGAGGTACCCAGATCAGATGATGGAAAAACCAGAAAGGATTGGATTCATCAAGGGTAATGTTTGTGCCCTGGGGTCCATTCATAGTCAGTGGAGATGTAGTAAGTATAGTGAGTAGAGTCCGGAGTGCAATTTGTTTCATCTTAAAGCAGCTGTCTAAGAGAAGTGAAATGAATCAAACCTTGAAAGTTCTCATTACTCTCCACTGAGCTGAAAGGGAGCCAAGGGGGACTAGCTTCCAAGCTTCCATGTACCAGACAGATATCAAGCATTAAATGATTTGAGCTCCATCCCACACAAATAGCACTGTTTAACAAATGTGGGAAAATACCTGAGATTTTATTACAAACAGGCCTACTCTGTTTGAAGGCTGACTGACCAATTTGGACAGAAAGTATTACACATGCAATACAAACTGCTTGAGTTCAGGCACACAGTTACATTCCTTTCTGTTCTACATGTGGATGGTCAGCACCAATGTGGGAAGAGGTAAAGAAGGGGACAAAGCAGAAAAAAAAAAGATTATTATTCCATGTAGTTAAACATATCAGAGTTGTAGCTATGAGATTTCAGTAATACTTAACAACTAGACTCGTTTACCTAATATTGCTTAAAATTATGGCTGCTCTGAATGCAGTGCCAGAATTCTTAGACATGTAGTGCTTCTCTTGCCATGCAAAGTGGTTTAGAGCTATAAAATTAGAAAATTGTTTTCTCTTTGTGACTGCATTCCTAAAACTTGAGTTTAGTTTAGTATTGAACCTTGCGTATCTACTTCAAGTTCCTCAAGTTAAACTCTAAAACTTATAAAACACTTTCTGTATGGAAATCACTTTTCTCATTTCAAAAGCAGAAAAAGAAAGAAAGGTTAATGTAGAAAAGTAATTTATATCAAACCCTTTGCCCCTTCTTGTAGTCTTTTGTAATCAAAAATTTGCATCCTTTTTCTTCCTGTGTTAAATAAGAGGGAGAAAAGGGAAAAATACCCAAGCCCCTTGATTTTATGAAGTTATGAAAAAATGACAGGAAACAAGGATTTTTGTTCTTTGGTGTGAATTGTCACAGGCATATATGATTATGATTATGATGTGATTGGCACAGGCATTTTAACTAAAATGCAGAGCTTAATTGAAAAATGTGATAAACAAAACCCCTTGAAGGTCTCAGAATAATTTTGCCTGGTAGCAGTGACAATCTACTATCATTGGGCACTCAGTCTACTGCAAATTGCTGGAGGGAAAGGAAAGGAAAGGAAAGGAAAGGAAAGGAAAGGAAAGGAAAGGAAAGGAAAGGAAAGGAAAGGAAAGGAAAGGAAAGGAAAGGAAAGAAAAGGAAAGGAAAGGAAAGGAAAGGAAAGGAAAGGAAAGGAAAGGAAAGACTGGGAAAAGTCATTCTGTCTAATTTGCATGAGTATAACTCTATGGAAAATAGCCTATACAGTGAATTTGATTTTTTTTTTTTTGTTCCCTTGGTTTATTATTGAAATATTTAAAAGAAAAGGAAATCCTGCAGAGCAAATTGCTATGGAAAACTCATGGAAAAGATTCTTGATTTTTTTTTTCAGTTGTTTTGCTGTAAGATAAATTCTAAACATTTAATGTTAGACAGGAGTAGACAGTTTTTAATTACAGGACAGAAAATGTTGAAATATCCACTGCAACTACATCATCTCTGGCTAACCCTCTGTTATTATTAAGGCAGAAAATTTTATGAGGTTCATGATAAACTTATCTCTTTGCCTGCACTTGTATGTTTTTCATAATAGCTTTAAGAAAAGCTCCATAAATCCACACTTATGCTGTGTTTTGAAAAAAAGACCAATGCATGAGCCTACTGTGTATAAAGTCTAGTGGTGTAAAAGAACTCAAAAGAGTGTCCATCAGATTCATATGCAGCACCATGGTTCCACTCAGCATTCCAATTCGCATTTTAATAAACACATTAAGGAGGCTCAGTTGTTTTTGGACCCAGGTTACGTCTAATTTCTCATTGAGATGGTGAAGAAAAACAGTATATTTTGCCCTAAATTGTCAGTCAGTATATGAGTTCAGTCTACCTCTTCTCAGTGCCTTTTTTATTAATAGGCAGAGTTATCCACACAGGCTTTATTTACAATATACTGTGTTTATAGTCCCTATTGTACATCTTGCTAGAGCTAACATTTTCATAATGATGAGGAACAGCTGGCCACAAACTGTTGTTTCTCATTAAAAAGACATGTTTCCCAAGCTTCTGGGGATTCTTTATACTAAGGCAATACATACTACTGACATTCTGCCCTTTTCATTTTCCTTTAGCTCTTCACTTGTAGGATATCTACAGTTCAGGGTTCTAACAGAATAGTTGAAGTGCTTTTGAGAGAGAACCAAGGAGAAATCTACTTTGGGTCATTAAAGATCCCAGTGAACTCTGAACAACAGAAGATGTGGCCTGGGCACATTCCAGCTTGTAAACCGCACTGTTATCTATTTAATAATGTATTTTCAACAAGGTAATCTCCCCTTAAAAAAAATCCTTAAAAGGCTACTGTACTATGCTACTGAACCTATGATGACCACTGTATTCTACTCCAAGAATGGCTTCACTACAGATGTGGATATAATTTCTTCAAAGTGATTTTAACTAGGAGAAGATAAATCATGAGTATTGTACTAGTTACACCAGAAGCTTGTTTTTCATTTATACAGTTTAGCAATCATAGGAGGTCCACCTGAAGAATCATTAGTTTTGGTTTCATTGGTTAAAAGATTTGATGCTCTGATGTAAAAGTATTTGTACTCACCTACTTAGTCTAAAATTGACTAGTTTTGGTATTTTGTCATTCTAAAAAGAAGTAGATCTAAACCTGAAAGCATGTTCTGTGAGTTGAAGGGTTAAATATGTGGAGGGCTTCTGCAGTTTCTATTCAACACCTGATTGGAATCAGTGGATAACTAGCAGACTTTATGGTGCTGCATGAAAAGACCAAGCAAGTCTGATAAAACTTCAGAGGCCACCTTCTCCTGCTCTGTGAACCGCTGAAAATTTTGGTGATGACTGTTTAATGTTTCTCAATCTTGTGACCATTTCTGTTGTTATAAGTCTCTGTGAGAGGGACTAAGGTCCTAAATGGACAGTCAGTGTTCATGTAGCACTGGGATGCACCACACAGAAATACGTAATTCTGTGACTAAGTGAAGGTACTGAAAGTGTTTTGTAGTAGTATTTTGTGTAGGAAAATACATATTTCCCAATATAAATTTTAGATATTGAATAAACAAAATACATGTTTAAATTATATTTACAGCTGTATTTAACTAGACATTTTGCATAAATCGTAGCTGTGCATGGAATCAAACCATGTAGTCTGCTGAGTGTATTTTAAAACAGGTAAAGATGAACCAGCATACATGCACAACAGAGAGAACCTTTCCATGTTATACATAACTCAGACAGGACTTGGGCGCAGTGCCTGCAGACTGAAGTTCCTGCCTGATGCAAATAATGGTACCATCTAACCCAAAGGAAAATTAAAGACATGGAAGAAAAATAAATAAAAGGGGTAGGAAATGCTACTGGCAGTCTATATTGTTCAAAGATGCAAGGACTGGATATTTAGTCAGAATTCTTCTCAATATTCCCTCTGCAATTACCACTTTCTGTCATACCCTCAGTCAGGGCTATGACCTATGCTCATTGCAATATGAAAAAACACATTCTAATTTCTTACTGTTTTCTAATCCAATATATGAATGTATTCAACTAGATGCCCCAAAATTTTTATATATATATATATATATAAAAATAAAAAAAAAATGAAAGTTTTTTATTGTATTTAATGAGGAGTAAAATTTAACAAGTAACAAAATATTCCATAAAGATTTATGCTCTTGCTGTATCTATTTCTTTTGTATTCATCCCATTTGGCTTTCATTTTGCTTTCAACTTGAATTTGGTCATCCCTGAAATTCAGAACTATGGCATTATCTTTGCTAGCTTTCTGAAAAAGCCCAAACAAAACAAGTAGATATTTGAGTTGGTGTGTCATGATCTGAATAAATCTTTAGAGTGCCATTAAGAGAACACACTTGAGATATGTGAAGGACCTAGAGCAGATGTCATGTGTAGTGTCTGAGAGATCTGGAGTTGTTCAGCCTGGAGAAAAGAAGACTCAGGAGAAACCTTATCACTCTCTACAACCTGAAGGGAAGTTGTAGCAAGGTGGGAGTCAGACTCTTCTCTCACATAACAAATGACAGGATGAGAGGAAATGACTTCAAGTTGCACCAATGGAGGGTTAGATAGATATCAGGAAAAATTTCTTCACTGAGAGGGTTGTCAAGCACTGGAATAGTCTGCCAAGGGAATCATTGTCCCTGGAGGCAGCCAAAATGTAAGTAGATATAGCATATCTGTAGAGAGTGCTACTACTGCTCAGAAAAGTGAATAATGAATCTGTAGCTTGTAATAAGTTTCTCAGTTTGTATTTACAAAAAGGTTATGAATGGTAAAAAAGAGTTTCATTACTTCCCCCTCCCCTTCTCCCAGTCAGGACATGGGGGAAAAAAGAACTAACAGGACAGAGCAGTAGGAAGTGCTTCATGCTGGAAGAGGTTCATCCCAGAAGGAACTGTGCCTTCTGGACAGCCCAAGCCAGAGCAAAGGAAATTACTTGCAAGTAGCAATGGAAGAAAAGAGTGAGAAACAAAGAGAGGCTGAAGGAAACCCCTACACCCTCACCCCACCCTCCTGAGGTGCATGTTGCCTCACAAAAGGGACTGAATGTAGCCTGTGGCAATAACCTGGAGGATGAGCAAGTGGGGAAGAGAGTAGGTGACTGTAGTGAAGCTGAGCCTGGGAAATGGAGCAGAAAGGTTCTTTCCCCAAGAGTTTAAATGTTTGCTATTTTGTTTCCAGATACCCAAGTCAATAACTAAATGTTTAAAATTAAGTTAAAATCTCCAAGTTTGTTTTGCCTGTAACAATACTTGGTCTGTGATTTCCTTGTATTTTTTTCCCAAACGCATGACTTGTCTCTCTGTTGTTATTCTTCTTTTCTCCTCTGCCTCTCTTGGGGGAGGACAAGGAGTAAGTAGTCCTGTGGGTTCTTGGCTACTAGCCACCACAGCCTTCCCAGAATCCAAAATTAGATTAGGACTTTCTATATTCTGTTGTAGTTTAATGTGCTAGGGACAGTACAGCAAAATCTTTCCATTTTCACTTAGTTGAAGTAACTAGGGAGGTTCACTTACATCATTAAAACATTGCAAGTTTTCTGTAATCCATGCTTGGATCTTGATACACTGCAGCTCTAACAGCAAAGGGAGACATTTTTTCAGGTACACTAATTCAGCTACATTAGCTCTGTTGTAGACAGGAGTGTAGGCATTGAAGAGAGATAAGACTTAGGTCTAAAACTCTAAAAATCTAATATGTTACAAAATCTTGAATAGAATTCGTCTTCTAAAATATGCATATGCTACATATTATGCTTACTTCTGGAATCTTGATTAGGTTTTTTGCTGTGTTCCCTTCTGTTGCAAAAGATGTATTTCAGATTCAGTAACAGAGAACACCCAACTCTGCTATTTTTCTCTGTAAACTAAACAGCTTTGCCCTTTTTATCCAAATCTGTGGGGAACTTTAAGAAACACTGTGCTTTTGTGTGTGCGAGTATTGTTTTTAATAATGGCACAATGAAGGCTGAGGGAGAGGAAATTTTTATGGAATCAGAATGTAATTTGCATGTCTTATAGGAAGTAGTTCTGCATTTAAATGTTTTAGTCATCTTTGTTTTCCTGACTTCACTTGCAATGTGGATTATCTGAATACAGATGTCTCAGACTTCCTCATAAGAATTCTAAACAAATAATGACACAAGATCATAGAAAAGTTTTTCTTTAACTTCTTTAAATGTCTCTATTATTTCTATTTTTATATTGTCCTTTTCCCTATGTTCTCACCATTCAAGCACTCCCCTATGACAATGTAGCATTGTTGACATAATGATCAATGAATTGGAAGGCAAGTCAAAAAATACTGCCCAAGAACAGATGACTGTTAATAGTATATATATGTTAATTGCTATACATTAATTTATACCCTTTTTGTTCATCCTTTTTCCTACCTTTCAGGCTGTCAGTTCTTTAAATTTTGGCATAGGTATATGGTAACTGGAAGCAGGCTTCACTTAGGTTGATATCTACCACTATCCAAGGTGGTGTAAACTGGTATAGAAATAACATCAATTTTATGCTGTACTTGACCAGGTATCTCAGGTTTTCAAATGTTTTTTACAGCAGTCATAAACATGTTTTTTTTTTGGTAGGTCAAGCTAATGGCAAAATAAATTTGCTTCTTCAAGTGAGAGAAGTAAACTTTTGGGTGGTAAGCATTACATGGAATACCAGACATAATCAGTTACAATGAAAGAATGATATTTTAGCAGTCTACAAATCTATTTGCGAGACTTTTTTTCTTGCCCTCTTTTAATATACAATGACAGGAAAAGAATAACTCAAAGAAGAGTTCTCCTCTTATTGTGTAACACAGAGAAGTTAGAAATGTCTGTTTACAATGAAATTCCAGGTATATACACATAGAGGAATAAACGCCATTTACTATGGGCTTATTTTTTCTTGTATTTGACTATAACACCTGGTGTTATACATTTACTTGATTTTAAACATGGGAGTAACTTCCTCACTCTTAGAATTGCTCCTGGACTCATTAAGCATGTACACTTTACTATGTAGATATTCACTTAAGCAGTGACCTGAGGTGGCTGAATCTTAACAGGTTAATTTGGGAAGCAAAATATTTACATCTTCTTTGACTGTGTCATAAATATATACACCTTAGAAATGGATAGATGGACACTGCCTGTAAATCTCCATTTTAGTTTCTTGACTAATTAATGTTTCTATTGTACCGTAAAGTTATGTTTGTTGGAGAGATCTGAGTTCTTGCTGGGTATGGGGAGTGTCAAGGAGTTAGTTTTTAGTTAGTTGGTAAAAATGGAGGTGATGGCGTCAGGGCTGAACAGAAGAAAGTTATGATAGATGTCCCTGGGAAACTCAGTCTGGGTTTGAGACATTTTCTGTTGCCATTAGCCAGGATGACAGTCAGTTTGGTTATTTTGGTTAAAATGTCAGAATTTTTTTCCTCCCAGGTCATCATCCCCTGAAAGGTCTCCAATTGAATTGACAAGTTTGCAATGTGCATTCTGGCATTTGCATCAGAGGTTTGGAATTTTTTGTGAATTTTCAGTTGAAACCCTATGAAAACCACAGTTAAAGAAAATTAATTCTTAGGTGCTCTATTTAGCAAAACTACTTGTGATTTGGGAGCTGCATAAAAATCTTTAAATTCTTCATTAATTTGGCTTTCAAACTCCTGTAATAATTTTTTACCACAAAACTTCTTGTGGTAATTCTAATTTGTTTGCACAGTCACTTTAGTTATTCTTAACACAATTAAATTAAGCATCTTGAAAGATAAAAGGCATTATTGTCACAAGCAAGTCAAGTCATTAAATCAGCATCAGGTTAGCAAGGAAGGTGAGATGTCTGTGATGACATTAAGGTGAGAAGGAAAGTAATGACAATCTGAACAGTGGCTGTGTAAGCAATTCATATTTTATGCTGTACTTAGGAAACCAATACAAATGTAATGTTATCAGTGATAAAAATGAAAACAAATGTGAATAATTAAAAAGTCAAATGTACCTCAATAGAAAAAGAAAATTAATCATGAAGCAGAGACATGTGAACTGTAATACTCTCATGTCCTTTTCAGTAAAGATTAATTTTATTTTCTTTCAACAGAGCTCTCTAGAATAACTCTAGATATTTTATGAAGTAATTCTTGACAAATTTCTCTGCAGATTTCCACACAACAGGAAATTTGAGAATTTTAAGGTGAAAGCTTGTAGATGAATGACTAGAAGAGTGGCCCTCAGAAAATGATTTTTTGAGTTTAAATTTTCTCTTCTACAAGTTTGCTCTTCTCTTAGGCAAATCATTATGGAATATAACCCAGAGCATCAGTTATTGAGCTTTTAAGCAAGTTATAAACTCCTATTAATTTTGGTAAACATTGGGTCCTTATATGCATGGGCCTGAAGACATTTAGTAAAAACAGTTGATTAGAAAATAAGTGCTCTTTGAATATTACTGAAAATGTTAAATATACATTGGATGGCAGGGCTGGATAATTATGTTCCCTCTACCTCTATCCACCCAACTTCGAAACACCTATGTGTAGTCAGAACTCTTGAATGACGATTACAATACTCACACTATCTCATGTCCTCAGTCATAAGAGTGAAGTGATTTCAGCTGACTTAGAGCCTAAAAGTAAAAATGAGAACTGAGAATTACACTGGCGTGAAACAGTTCAGAAGATAAAATTCCTTGGGAATTTTTGGACAGGCTCCCCTTATTTTAAATGGAATTTTATTAAAGCTGACTCTTTGTAGATTTTGGGGGTTGCTTTTTGTTTTTTGAGGGGTTTTTTTTGTATACTAGCCTAAAAGTTTCAAAGCAAATTTCCCTTCGTGAGGTGTCCAGGCCAAAATGTGTTTTCTGGTCAAAATGTATTTTCCGGTCAAAACCACATATATGCTTGTCTTGGTGTGGTTATTTTTCTCTTTCATGAACGGGACAGGACTGCTGGGGTACATTTCTTGAGCTTTATTTGCAGCATCAGCCTCATTACATGGTTGAGACAATAGGAGAGATGGCAAAGCTCATGTACAACCAGCAGCAGCCAAAAATTTCTTTGTTACAGAGCATCTTAAAAACTTTTTAGCCAATAGCATATAGCTAAAGCTTACAGACAATTGTTTTAGTCAATTACTAAAAGTACATGTACACCTGCTTCACACAATGCTTGCTTGTCTTCTTTCTATTAAAAATACACAATACTCCATTATTAAGCTTAAAACCTTCTACTATCTTGCTAAGCATATTTTCCTGCAGTCTTAAGGTCTATCTTAGCCAAGCATAAGACTCAAGCTATTGTTTAATGTCTTTGCTTGCTATACTATTGTAAATTTTTCTACCTTCAGACTTTGCAGCTGCAGCAGCTAGCTCTAAATTTTCTGTTCTTTCTGTTTCTAAGGCCTGCTTTCCCACCTTTCTAAAAATCTTCTTACTTTTACTAATTCCCATATATGCTGGTGATAAATATTTAAAAGCTATTATTAGGTGTGAAAACCTAGATTCTACTCTTCCTTTTGTCATATTTGAAACAGGTAGAAAGTTTAATTGGGTCTCCCATGGAATGAATGATTGTCTTAATCATTTACATATATATATAGTCTGCTACTCCTGTTGGACCTTTTCTTTTTTTTTTTGGTACATAGTTGTAGCATCCCATGAACTCTCTGCTCTCAGTCAATTCCCAAGTCCTTTGCCCTGGCAACGGCCGAGACTACCATAGAGTAGTCCTCCTGGGGGGAAAAGACAGACTCCCCCATGAACTTCCCCTGATTTCTCTTTTCCTTGTTCCCTCATTGGTTAGATAACCCTGGTGGCTGTGCCCTTTCCCCTGGAGACCAGTCCTCTCTGCCCAGCCCTTAGCTCTGCCCCCCACCCCTTCCCCTTCTTAAGCTGCCTGCAGCATGTGGTGGTGTTCTTTTCATGCTGGGTTCCCCTTCCGCCTCGTGTCGTCTGTCTTGCTGGAATAAAACCTTGTAAAAAGAGCCTTTCTTGCCTCTCTTGCTGAGCCAGCTGCGGTGCGTGTTGGGTGGGGGTCCAACTGCATTGCCTGAATGTTTACCCAACTTGCTTTTGTACAGGAGAGGTTTGTTGGTGTGATAAACGCCAATCACTTGTTTTAAAATTTATAAAAGTTTAATAATGAAATGGTTATAAAAATAGTAATACAATTAAAATAATAAAAAATTAGACATTTAGAGTTAGGACAATTAATGAGACAATATAAACAAAGGGTTACAGGTGCGTCTGGATGCTGTTTAGGGCGCTATGCCGCTAAAAAGCATACCCTGCGAACAAAGGAATG